>JAYKKM010000448.1:312500-455000 GCA_035772405.1 Chrysogorgia sp. JL179-B06
AACCATTGAGCTACACGGATCAGATGCCAGAGTAAAGGTTACAATGAGTACTTGTTCGTAGTCAACATGACAAGTATTTATCAAGTGCATTATTTGTATGTTGATGCGAATGGGAGTTTATAATTATGAATGAGCATCCGCATCAAGCTTTCAACCTCAGAAATTTCTTACATCAACATCGCCCTTGTCCTACATCACACACACACACACACACTAATATCGCCCAAAATGTGGGATAGTTAGAGATAAATATGAGAACAGACGGTCCCAGTTTAAAATGTTATTGAAAGGTATAAAAAAACAAAGTGCATTTGTTTGTCGTTTTCATATATGAGAAATATACGATTTCATATATAAGTTGTTTGTTTTAAAGATCTGTTTTGTTGTAGTGAAATACTCTTCGAGCTTCATCTCGTACGCATTCGCTTGTGCCTGGACATCAGTTCAGAATGGCTACCATTTGAGCAACCTCGTTCCATAAATAAAATGTTCTTAACTTTAATTTTATAAAAAATAAAAACGAATACCAAGATTTTGAAGTACGAAAGTGAAAACTAGTAGAAGTTTCCTCTCTTCGGGGGAGGAATATGCAGAGTTAGATTAACCTTTAAATAGATATATGCACAGTTAGATTAACCGAAATTTTAAGTATAAGATGTTACTGCTGGTGTGGCGAACTGATTCGACCGTAAAACCAAGACCCCAGGTTCGCATTTGCTTACGGATTTTCCCGATTTTTTTATTTTTCCAAATATCCAGTTATTTATTTTCCTTTCTACTTTCCTTTCTTTCTATTTACTGAAAAATGTTAATGTTCCCAATGGAACTATTAGTTATGGATAAATAATATTTATGGCTAAATAATTCAACCGTTTTCCACCCTAGGATACGCCATGTGACACAGTGCAGTGTTACCAACTACCACACGATGGGTCGTAGCATACACGTATTTCTATATACAGTGTATATGTACTAGAAATACGTATTCCGCAATAACCCCTCGCTCGCCTGTTTTATCCCCCTAGACTTTCATCCTAACCCCCTGCTGGATATTCAGTCACTGGTCCCCAGACTTTGCACGGCGGGTATTTGAGTAAACAAATTGTAAAAGGCCGTTTCGTTATCGATTTTAAACGTTATCTCGGCCAATATTTACTCGATTTCAATTCTGAAAACAGATTTGGAATTATCAAGTCTAAATACATAATATACGTGTCTATTATATTATAAGAACGTGCAAACCCTTCGTAACAAACTATTATGTACTTAGAAATTCATAATCGGCAATCAGACGGTCCGCTTCATTGAATATTCGTTGAACGTTATCTCGATCAATATTTAACAGATTTAGAATTAGCCAGTCGAAATACATAACTGCATACGTGTCTATTATATTACGGGAACATGCATACCCTTCGTAAAAACCTGTTTATCTACTTAGAAATTAATCGGCAATATGAAGGCCGTTTCGTCATAGATTTTTGAATGTTACCTCGGTCAATCTGGAATTACCGAGTCCAAGTACATAACATACGTGTCTTCAGGTAATATCAACACAGCATGTTTACCTGAAATGGAGATGGTGGACCAATCTGTTTCGAAATCATCTTTTAGTATAGGCCAGGTCTACCGCGATCACTAGCGTGTGTAGGTAAACAGTAGTTAGCGTATTCACGATCAACACAGTAAGTAAGATACTTTCAAAATCTACCAACAGAGTCAGAGTACAACTCGATGAAAGGCAAAGCTGTCGAAAAGCAAGAACTCGGCCACATGACTCGGCATTACATGCATTGAGGTTCGCAAAACCTGACGGAAAATATTATTGCGCAATTTTGTGGACTATAGGCGTTAACTCGGGCTGGTTTTAGGCTGGCGGCGTGGTATACTGTATATATCTCTTTTTCGGCAATTTTTTCAGTTGTAAGAAGTTTCCGGTTAAAACTGTTCAGCTAAACTGGGCCAGTTGTCTCTTAACTATACAGTTTAACTGTTGTTTGGGCATTTAGATTGGAGTAAACTTCGAAACAATGATCCTGATTGGCGAGAGTTACCGCCTGCATAGCATAACTAAGTAAGAAGCTGTTTTGTGCGACTGTTTTTTTACAATTACCTTACCGCGATCGCCGGCATGTGCAATCTCATGGGATATTTATCAGCAAAATTATTTTTTGGGATCACTTTTTTAGGACCTTGAGTCTTGACTGTGCATGTACAGCCCACAAGCATTCTCTCTCACGTTGGCTTAAACTGAGAGAGCCTTCAGGGGTTGTAAATGTAATGTGAGGGGGCTTAGGATGGGGAAAAATCTTGTTAGGCGGGGGTTAGGATTAGGGTTATTTAGGGTTAGGGTTAGGATAAAAGTTATTTCGGGTTAGCCAATCAGATGGCTTCTCGTGGACAGTGATCCTAAAAAATATTTCTGGTATTTATCATCTCAAATCATTAATAATTCATGAGATA
This sequence comes from Chrysogorgia sp. JL179-B06, assembly GCA_035772405.1. NCBI lineage: Eukaryota > Metazoa > Cnidaria > Anthozoa > Scleralcyonacea > Chrysogorgiidae > Chrysogorgia > Chrysogorgia sp. JL179-B06. The sequence continues at coordinate 314,964 of JAYKKM010000448.1, forward strand.
TACACAAAGGAAATCAGTACCAGGTCGAATATGGGTCATAGCTATTAGTATACCCAAAAGGTCAAAATGTCGAGAGAGGACTGGGAAAAAGTTATTGGATTGTTTAGAAAACTCGCTAGCCGGGGGTTAGGGTTAGAAAACTTGTTAGGCTGAGGGTTAGGATCTTTGTTGTTTTGGGGTTGGTTACAATCCAATAACTTATTGGTTACAATGCTATTACAACGCCAATCCTAGTCATCTCTCCACATTTCGTCCTTTTGGGTCGAATATGTCATGAGACACTCTTGTTGTAAACACTGCACTGGACTTTGGACAGAACTTAGTAACACCCCTATAGTTTCATCCTAACCCCCCTGTGGGATTTCCCCCTGTCCATGGTCCCTAGACCTCGCACGCCATGTATTTGTTGATCACAAATCAGAAAAGATGCATGTTTATTAATCGTATATTTTGAACGTTATCTCGACCAATATTTAACCGAATTCAATTCTGAAAACAGATTAGGAATTACCGAATCCAAATACATAACATACGTGCATTCTATTATATTACGCGAACGTGCATACCCTTCGTAAAAAACCTGTTTATGTACTTAGAAATTAATCGGCAGACGGCAATACGTGCGAAGGCCGCTTCGTCGTAGATCTTTGAACATTTATATCTCGGCCAATATTTACTCGATTTCAATTCTGAAAACAGATTTGGAAATACCGAGTCCACGTGCATAACATACGTGCCTTCAGGTAATATCAACACAGCATGTTTACCTGAATTTGAGATCGCGAACCAATCGCTCGTCATCTTTTAGTATAGGTCTACCGGGCTCAGCGTTCAGCCACATTTCTTACTAAGTCAGTTACTTTCAAAATCTACCAATAGAGTCAGAGAACAACTCGACCAAAAGCAAAGCTGTCGAAAAGAAAGAACTCGGCTATTGACCCGCAACATGCCTCACGGTTCGCAAAAGCCTAACGGGAAATATTATTGCGCAATTTTGCAAATTGTGGAACCCCAAAAATAATAAAAATTAAAATAATGAAGCCGAATTTAAGAATCGTGCTACCACAGGTAGCCCAAGTAATAATAAAGCCGAAACATAGACAATCTCCATGATTACACGGGCTACTGTGGTAGCAAAGTATTCCATGTGCAGCGAGTGAGGCTGCCATACATGCAGTATCTAACACATAAAACTCTTTTCCGTCCGTGGAAGTTGAAATGGTGTTAGCATTTAGGATTAGAGTCAGCTAGCCTTCTCTTCGTCCGTGGATGATGCGACTCTGCGTAGCAAATGCCAACCTCGTATTGTTTCTCCGCCCCCGTGATTTCAGTACCCTTGTTTTAAACAAAAAAGCATATTTTAGGCGCCAGGTGGAAATCCAGTTTTACAAATGTACCGGTCAAATTTGTTTAAGCCAATTCAGCTGACGTGCACGGGCACTAGCGTTTGATGCTCTACCTCTGTTTCTCGCGAAAGATCTTTGAGAAATAGCCCACCAGATTCATTCTGGATAAGACTACATGAAGTGGGTCTCGAAACACGAAGATTGCTGAGAAATCGCCTATCACTCGTATCTTCTAGACTAACGTCGGCATCCCGAGTTTCGTACGGAATAATATTTAAATAATTTGATTGATTCCGAGGTCAATACTAGTTACTTATGTTGACATCGGAAAAACCTGCATGATAGCAATAGTGTCTAGACACAGCATTTATGTTCAAACATCAACGGTTAGGTAATTTCTACCTCAACTGCAATTTTTGACAGTGGTTGACTGCTCTCTTTGAATCCAACATTAAACATTCTTTCTTAGCATGAACATGGTTCTTTCAGCTATGTCTTGAAAACAATTAATTATGCAAGCTAGAGCAATATATCATAAGAAACCAGTTATTAATCAATTTATTGTGTTTATTTATCAATTTATTTGTTTGTTTATTGTGTTTATTTACTAAATACAAATTGGTAAATAATAAAGTAGAATAATAACGTAGATATAGTCAAAGGTAATAAAGTATATATAATCAAAGGTAAATTTGAACATCGTTAAATGCTTTCTTGGGATGGCGGTCGGACTCTGTCATGGATCGCTTGCCTTACTTCCTCCTGCCATTCACAGTTAATATTGCCCGTCCCTTAACCTTCCCACAGCTCGTTCATGCAGAACCTGCTCGCCTCCCCTATATGTTTTCAAAAACATCTTGCGTTTCTTCACTTTCTCTTTGTGTTGCTTCACAAGTCAGCTTCTTGACGCTATCATCTTTTGTAATGATTTTCTTCATACTGGCGTATACTTTCACCGGGTCTTGTTGGAACCGCTTGTTTATCTCCATGGCTTCTTAATTCCTATTTCTTTCTTCTCCAATAGGTCTTCTTAAGCTTTCGGAGGGTCGAGTTCTTCTCTAAGAAATTTATCAAGTTCCTGGTTGATATCTTGCCACATTCTGCCTCTATAACGAGGCTCTATTCTTTCTACCTTTTTTGTTACTTTCCTGTTTCTGTGATTCTTTCCAGTTCGGCTTTAGCTATTGATAACTTCTTTCTGATCTCGTTTGCTGACTTTATAAATTCCTCTCTGCTTGTTATACTTGTTCTCTGACTTCCCCAATACGTTTGAGAACCCGGTTCTTTCTACCATCCTTTATAAAGCAGGAAAGCCGCCACCACCACATATAGTATACAGTTTGTTTTCCATAAGAAATCCGGCGGGCTATCAGGAAACCTGTCCACGCACTTTTGTTTCACCAACTCCGTTTATCGCCAGATTGATCTGTCCGGTTTTGGTTTCTGTAAAGGTTGACCGCTGCCTTAATCTTAATCAGCTCGATTGATTTCAGGCCCTTCCTCCAATTCGTCTGGGGAGATACAGTATATCAATTTTATGGAGCCCAATGGTTGCTTGGCTCCATTTTCTACCATTACTTTCCTTGAAGCTCTGTCAAGTTTTTGTAATTCTGCGATCGGCCATATCTGTGTCCACATTAAATATGCGAGCACTGGAAGCGCGAACTGGTTTGTCGCTAGGACCTTGTTACATGCTAACATTCCTCTTGCCTCTCTGGCTATCTTAACATACCATACGATCTAGCATCAAATTATCAAACGTTCCACTGCAATTCTCTTTGGCTCCCCTTTGCTCGCCCTGCATCAGGCCATATCTGTCTAACTGATGATCAATCGGTTTCAATAGGGAAGACGTGAACCATTTATACATTGTATTCAGTATCCGGTTTAGGGATAAGCGAAGTTTTCCCTCCTGTAAACCATCTGGGTATTTAATGATCGTACTGTGCTATTGCTTGAAAGGATTTGGCAACTCTCGTTTGAAGGACCCCCACCTTTTTCCACCAGAAATTAGCCACACGATCTGGTCCGGGCGCACTCCAATTTCTCTTTTTAGAGATCACCTTCGTAGCTTGAGCTGTGTTCAAGTTGAAATCCTCCTCCGGGTGTGGGGGAACTCTTTCACCAATCGCTTCTCTAATTTCTTTAAGCCACTCGGTTGTGACTTTCCCTGTTCCTTCACCTTCCCATAGCGATTTCCAGAAACCAGTCGCTTCCGCAATGTTATTGAATCTTTCGCCACTAATAATGGTAGACAATTTGTTGTAAACAAACACCGAACCACTATATACTGTACTTATCAGAACAGTTACTTCGTAAAGGTAGCGAAATTGTGGAATATTCTCCCAAGTACTTTAACATGCGAGGATCAGCGTCTTAGTTCCTTTAAAGAAAGTTTACTATTATACTACAATAATGCCCTAAAAATGTTTACGATATTGACAATCCTAGAACTTGGAAATCAGTTTGCATAAAGTGCAAATACGCACGTCTCTTAAATGAGATGCCACATTGCTGTTTTTAAGTCGTTTTTAATAGTTGTTCTATGCTTGTTTTATCTTTTTATTTTATTTTTACGTCTTTGTAACTTTGTTAACCTGACTATCTTTTAACTTGTAATATATTTTATATATATAGATTTATTTATTTATTTATTTGGGGGATATATAGTAATTGGGATCAACCAGTTCTGTAATATATTCCCCTCGCCCGGACGGCGCGAAGCGCCGTCCAGCGCCGAAGGCGCTGGGCGAGGGTGATAATCTTGACGGGGTGGTTCAATGTCCGGTCGTGTACAATGTCCGGTCGTCTGGTCTGTCAATAGTTTCAGAAAAAGTTTGTCCCGTGTATATATATAGGTATCCATCAACCGTGGACCGTACGTTTTTTGGTTTGATGACGAGGATCGGATCTCACGGGGAAGCAAATAGCTAAACAAGGATATTTATGGATCTACAAGGATATTTATCTAGGTCGTGAGCCGGGAGCATTTTGTGTTATCGTTTTTAAAAATATTTTTCAGAACGGCGACATTTAATACTGTTTGTGAATTTTAAACAGTATTGGAAACTGGAAAAAAGTGAAATGAGTGATTTAAATAACGAATGGCAGGTTGAAGCTGCACGAGCAGAGGAGAACGAAAGTGGACATGAAGTAAGGTCCGACGAGCAGAGGAGAACGAAAGTGGACATGAAGTAAGACTATCCGATATTGCCCGCGGGAAAACGAAACCAACAACAGGTAAGAATACATCAACAAGGTCGAAAGATTGTGAACAAAGGCGTCGAAAATCGCGAGAAGAAACTCCAGAACAACGCGAAGTTCGGCTCGCGAAGAGAAGGGAAACAAGAAGGTTGAAAGCAAACAAAGCCAAAGGCGACGAAAATGCCGAAACTGTGGAATGTAGTGTTGACAGACAAGCAAGTTTTATTTTGTAATATTCATCTATGCCTATGGTACTTTGCTCGGACACGAATACAGGTAAATAAATTAGTATTCTCAGTATTCAAGGATAGTACACTGTGAGTCTGTGTTGAGCGAAGGCCATTTTATTTTAACTTTTAAGTGTCTATATATTTGTATAAAGATAGGAGATAAACAAGGAGTTCGATAAACATTATTTTTAATACATTAATATGCCTTTTCAGCATAGTTTTTTGGTTAGGGTTGGTAATTTGGTTAGGTTATTAGGATTAGCATTTCGTTGAATTATAAAAGACTACCGCCTTTAATACTGCTACCGTACGAATAGCCACTGCCTTCACTAGACACTACTTTATCGTTTATAATCGTACAGTATGAACTCTTTGATTGTCTTGAATGACGAAGGGCTTTCGCTCGAAACGTTGAATGTCTGAGACCTGTTACACACTATTTTGGCAGTGCACCAACCTTTAAAAGATCTGTATTTCTGCCTACAATGTACAATACGCTGAACAATATTTTATCTTCAATAAAACAACCATGTCATGTTATTGTTTGTTAGTTGTAACTTGTATATAGTCTGCATTGACAATTGTGATTGTTCAAAAATCTTTAGACAAATTTTGAAATACTTAACTGAGAGAGTTGTACTATATACATTCTGGGATTGGGAAAAGTTTAGGCACTATTAATAATACTAACTAGAAATACAGGATAGCCTGTTCAATGCTAACACTGGTATTTACTATTGACGGGGTCCTGTTTCCTAACAAATTACAATTATTATTTATTACAAATATAAATTTATTACACATATTCATAAATACAGGTATGTACAATATGTTACAAAAACTAATTATAACTTGAAAGTTGTATAAATCCTACAAATGTAGTATTGTCAAATTAAGGCAATAGATATTAGATAATGCTCTTACATGCATGCAATGAACAAATTCATTGAGATTAAAATAGTTATTTAGAAATGGTGGTAAAATGCCTTCAAGACATTTCTTAACTAACATGGTACCAATCCTAGGGTTTCTATTAACCGATCAGTTTCATGTCCAGACTTAGGAAAGGTCAGTTTCTCTGCCCTGCATTGAGACCTCAAGAGCATCTATCCTCACCAACAATCGGGATAGAATCCCTAATACTGTATTAAAACCAAATTGATGCCTATACATTTGCACTATATGCACCCCTAGACATTTCAATGATAAAGAGAATGCACTTTCTTCCTTCATTCTTTAACAGTCTTTGGTGTCTTTTTATACTAACTACTGAGTTGATTATTTCATGAATCACAAGGTCGGTGAGAAGGGGGGCAAAATAGCCTGGACCTTGCAAGGGGCCCGGCCGCGTCGCCACATCAATCACTTGTGACTGATGTAATCTGCAGACCAATGAAATGTTGCTACATTTTGCATACAGTACCTAACACAAAGTACCAGTTCATCTCAACACTGTTCCCCAATTCTGTCGAATACTGTGAATTGTTGAACGGAGGTGTCCAAAACAAAAATTATTGAACGCTGATGACATCAGTAGGACAAAGCGCATAACTACAGTGCTGTATTATAGTAGTAAATTAGCAACTATGCTATAAAAGTTTCAAACAGTAAGCGGGCGAGGGGTGTTGCGTATAACGTATTTCTAGTTTATATAAGTATTATTCTCTACCTGGGGGGGCACAGTAATTGGGGTTTTCCTGTTGTGCCTTTCCCTTTATCCTTTTGGTTAATAAAGTGATTTAAAGATTAAAGAAATAGCGTGTAAGTAGAGCGAAGGCCCTTCGTCAGACAGTGAAACGCACGTGAAACAGGAAGATCACTCGTTCGTGTTATAATGCACCGCAATTCGTGAATAAAATCGTATACTACGCATTTACCACCGACGATGAAGTACTTTATATATACTACATTTGCAGAATGTGATGCTTACCTTATACTCCAACAACTTGTTAAAGGCGTAACAACAGGTGGAAAAGTGTCTTGCGACATTGCATCCAGAATCCAATTTAATGCACATAATTGACGAAACAAGCTGTCTCTACGCAAAGCAAAAATATTGAATTATAAATGAAAACAAATAAAAGAAATGACGTTAAGAATTCGCAGCTTAAAGCACATTGGCAACAAAAATTAAGTGTGTCTAATATGAAAGAATTCGTAAAATGATATAGTAACACCTTTTACAACTTTTCCGTATTTTACTTTGTTTTCTAAACAATTCAGTTTGTTTGTCTATGACGTCAGGGTAGAGAATTTTCACTTATTAAAAAATGTCTTATATCTCGGTGATTGCTAAGTTTACAACGTTCATTATCATGAGGAGTTATTATACGCACATTTTCAAGTAAATTTGTGGAACAAACTTGAAGATTGAACTAATATTTTAATGAGTAAAAATTCTCTACCCCACACCTGACGTCAAAGACCATCTCGTTTACATATCAAACAAATTGAAATATTTGAAAAACGAAGTAAAATACAGAAAAGTTGTAAAAGTTACTCTATCATTTTACGAGTTCTTTCATATTAGACAAACTTAATTTGTGTTGCCAATGTCCTTTAAGGTTTGTTATAAAAGCTGTAAATATCTCAGGACCGGGGTCGAACATGCAACCTTGATTGCTAGCCGAATGCTCTATAACGAGTGAGCTATACCCGGACTCTGCAGGCGATAGAGCAAGGTTACTTTCGATATTTGTACTGATACGTACATGTCGAACTAACGTAATGTCTAATAATAATAATTTGTGGTATAATATTATTGGGAAATGTCGAACTCAGAAACGGATCTGACTTGGTTGCCGACCTGAAGTGTAAAGGTTCCCTATTCATCTCATGAGCGCGTGGTACGTAATTTTTCACTCGTTGTACATGAGCGTCGTAGATAGTTGGGTTGTGCCATCAAATTCAAACTTTGAAGGATAAAAGATGGACGGACGGATAAAAATACGTATAATATTTCACTGATAAGAGAAATTCAAGCGATACATTCTTTGGAAAATTGTTCGACAACAACACATTGACGAGACAATGTCAATGATGATAAACATTATAATTTCTTGATCTGATAATTTTGTTCGAATCGTTATACTTTCGTCATAAATTATTATGACGAAACATTTAAATTATTATGACGAAAAATTATAAATTATAAATTATTATGACGAAAAATTATTAAACATTTCGATTTATTTTGATATTGGATTCGACATAGCAATGTGTTCGAACGTTATTGATATTCGTTAGCACGGTGGCTGTCTGTTCTATATAATGGTTAACTTTATATATCTAAAAAATCTGAGCTGTTTCAACGAATACCTCTTCATTCGAAGTCATTCGTGTGTCAAATCTTATATCAAAATAAATCTCAATGTATAAGGGAAATTGTTATGACGAAAGTATAACGTTTCGATTACGTTTTTTTATCCGTCAATTCATGTGTTATCCTTCAAAGTTTGAATTTGATTGCACAGTACGACAAATGCACAACGCGTGAAAATATGCACAACGCGTGAAAATATGCACAACGCGTGAAAATAGTGCGCGGCGCACTCAACTGCAACTAGCAGTAAACAGTTTTACGAAAAAAAGTTGAAAACGACTAATTGATAAAGAGGAATTACGAGATATCGACGGATTCATTCACAAGTGGTGGATTCCACCACTTCACCCTGAAACGAATGTAGTGAAATTTGACACCAAAATAAATGTTGACAAGAAGTCGTTTGATCAGAGGCTAAATAGCGAAGTGAACAGTTCTTTCGTTTTTTTATGGATAACTCGCGTTAATACTCAGCTGGTGTTCAAAATATCATGTAGGAAGTTTTCCGTCGTCTGTGTAAGCATGCAGGAGTACTTAACCAGCAAGGATCGGCGAGATCTGATGAGGGATGAGCGTCCAGTCGCTTCAAATTATCTTCAAGAGCGTGGTATACATTATCTGTCAGGGCCTTAACAAGAAGACTAGACAGGAGACGACACAGGTGACATTTTACACAAACAGTTTTAAAAGTTTGAATTTCGACATCGTACACGTGTTCAGTTGTATAATGATGTTTTAACAGTATCTATAGCAAGTGCTGTAAAAAAATATTAAGCTGGATCCAAGGTTCGTCAAGAACGATAACGCGAAATATCTGCGAGAGAGACATTTTATGCACGATGTATAACTCCCCGACCATTTAATTCGGCGCTGATCCTCCATTTGGCCTGTGTGATATTTGTAATCATCTGGTGTCAATCATTCGACAACCTATGACAAGCAAGGACTAATGGACTATAGCTTCCTACAATTCGTTTGACGATTACCGGTTATTTGAAGATGGATACGTCGAGGGTGGATCATGTTGATCCACCCATGACGTCACTATTTTAAAGTTTGTATTAATTTACTCAAGCTGACAATGTTTATTCCGTGTCCTAGCAACTAGGTGTATGATGTGCCAAAACGAGCATGCCCATGAAGTGACATTTATAAGCGGTTTCGCAGTGCTGCTATGCCAAACGCAGCTTATACTGTTGATATTTGCATATTTCGTCTGAGAGATGAACCCTAAACATTTTGACCGAATCGTCGCTTATCTCGCCTTATCGATAATGTATAAGACATCTAACATGAATGGTTATATCTGAAGAGGCCCTCAACACCCCATACTACCTATCTTTACCCCTAAGAATCCCCGACAATCCCAAACACCCCAAACGCCCCCGAAAACACCCCAAATGGCCCGGCAGACCTTTTTCGTAGCCTTGTCGCCTGTTTGAGAAATACACCTACTATCCCCGCTCACCGCCATGAATACCTCTCCCTCCCAAATCAGCCATCCACCCCGCAAATCGACATATAACCGAAATTGTGACCTGATTCAGCGAGGGCTTCAAACTTTCTTACTTCCGCATTCAGTTGGTCACAATTTCGGCTATATGGCGATTTGAGGGGTGGATAGGTGATTATTCATGGCAGCAGGGATAGTAGGTGTATTTCTTAAACGGGCCGCAAGGACACGAAAAAGGCTCGCCGGGTGTATTTCGGATTGTGGGGAGTCTCAGTAGTAAAGATATGTAGTATGGCGTGCTGAGGGCCTCTTGAGATATAACCATTCATATTAGATGTCTTAGACATTATTCGATAATTCTGAAAAAAGATTCATTCTGTTCAATTGCAAATGCGTAATGATAATCCTCCTCTAGATAAATAGTTTTCCTTCAGCACAAATAATCATCTAGAATCTCAATAATATACCGAATTGAACCTTACTGAATCATTTGAATCATTATCAATCATTGATTCAGGAGTTCGAAGGGGTGTTGGGGCGTAATGGGGTGTTTAGGCGGCATATTTGGGGTGTAACGGGTTTTTGGGGTGTTGGAGGCGTTTGAGGGATATTGAGAGAGTTTGAGGGTTATTTTGGGTACTTAGGGGCGTTTGAGTGGTAATGAGGGAGTTTGAGAGACCGCGAAATTGAATCTTACTGAATCATTCTGCAGTTCGAAGAAGTGTTGGGGGCGTAATGGGGTGTTTAGGGGGCATATTGGTGTGTGTTGGAGGTGTTTGAGGGGTAATAAGGGAGCTTGAAGAGTGTTGGGGATGTTTGTGGGTGCTGAGGGCCTCTTGAGATATAACCATTCATGTTAGATGCCTTATAAATTATCGATAATATAGCAATTAGATTCATTCTGTGTTCAATTGCGAATGTGTAACGATGTTTCATCAGTGCGACATTTGTGGAAAGACTCTTTCTAGAAAAGAGCACCTTTATCGTCATACGAAGAATATCCATGGAGAAGGTCACTCTGTACAATCAATCCCTAATGTAAATGGATCTCACGCTAGCAATTCCTCTGCTACAGCTGACGAATTGTACACAAACAATGAGCTGGATGGGCAAAGTGTTTAGGGCTCATCTCAGACGCAATATGCAAATATCAACAGTATAATATGCAGCACTGGCGAACGTAATGCCGTGAAACCGCTTATAAATTCACTTGGGCATGCTCGTTCTCGCACACCGCATACACTAGTTGCTAGGACACGCAATAAACATTACCAACTTGAATAAATTAATACAAACTTAAAAATAGTGACGTCATAGGTGGATCAAATCCACTGGCCGCAGAACCCCTCTTCCCTACACTACACTCTTGGAACTATAGTTATCGAAAATCTGAAGATATTCATGTTTTAAACTGCGTAAATGGTAAGTCGTGCTGCAATCTTTGGTCTATTCTTAAAGTGCTACTGAGATGAAAAAATTGTGAATCCAATTTTGATTTTATCGAAAAGTGTTTTGAAAATTAAACTTAATGGTCTATCTCGGTTTCTCAACACCTCATTTCGTTCCAGATTTATTAAAGTTTTTAAACATGCAAATTAAATGCCATATGACTACATTTTCTCACAGACTAAATAAAATTAACAAACTAAGGAATATATCTGCAAATAACAAGCGGAATGTTTTGAAACTTTGCACATGTATGCCAATGATGAAAGTGCATACCACTGTGCATGGTATATTGTTGCCATGGAGATCGCTTAGTGTCAGATCTCTTCCATTTGTAAAACAAAATTCGTTTATTTCTCCTCTATTAAATAACGTCCAAATTATCGTATTCTTTAAAAAAGACATAATAAGTTTTTTCAGTTAATAGACTCATGCTTCCTAGTGGTCTCCTTGGAACAATATACTTCATACAGTGGTGTGCACTTTTATCATTGACTTACATGTGTAAAGTTTCAAAACATTCCGCTTATTATTTGCAGAAATATTTCTCATTTTGTAAATTTTATTCACACTTTGTAAGAAAATGACGTCATACGGCATCTAATTTCATGTTCCAAAAACCTGAATTTTTCTGGAACGAGATGAGGTATTGAGAAACCGAGAAAGCCGCCATTCTGTTTCATTGGATAGTCTCGGTAGAACTTTAATCCATTTCGTTCTTCGCTCCGCGCATTTATTTGGTCGTGGAAATCGAACGAAAAATACATCGTCTCCATTCTTGTTTCTTTCCCAACGCTCTGGATAACGAGAATCATTTATACAAGTTTCCCAAGCGCAACGTTTGTTTGCAACAATTCTGTAGAGAATACCGGATGAAAAAAATTCCTGATTTAACTTGTGCTGCTCGTAGGAGCAGTACAAGTAAACAGACGACCGAAGATTTCTCCACGATATTCTCAGCATCTCAGTATTAGCGCGAGTTATTCGATAAAAAACGAAAGAACTGTTCACTTCGCTATTTAGCCTCTGTTAATCGAACGATTCCTTGTCCGCATATTTTTATTTTGCATGGTATCAAATTACACTACACATGTTTTGGAGTTAAGTGGTCTCATAAAATAACCGCCTTGAAGAAAACAACCGCGCAAAGCACGACTCTGACACTCACTCTTTAAGTTCTTTTTATTTTACAGAGGGGGGGGGGGGGGGGGGTGGGGGGGGGGGCGGAGATCCCGGAAGAAAACCCTCGAAGCACAGGAGAGAACCAACACCTATACTCGCGAAATTGACGATTGGAAGTCAACACGGATATACCCAGACGGTCACCATGCAACTAGTATAACCCGTCCAACAGGGCTTAACTCAGAGGTGAGCGGCAACGCGATTACTACCCGTGTCACTGTGTTTCCCTTTTCAGGCAATTGTTGTCGATTTGTTTGTCTATTAAGTCGTTTTGTTAATATAACGAATTGGATATTTGTAACTCGTTAATTGTTGTTACTCTACAATAAGTACACGTAAGACTCGCATATCGACAGTAACCTTGCTTATAGTTGATCGAGTGTCCGGCTTTCAGTTGGAAGTATGCAGATTCGATACCCACGATCGAGTTGTTTACAGCTTGTGTACATGCAGCTACAACTAACGTGTTAAAAAAATATCGGCCAATTTTTAACACGTACGTTGCTAAATATAGCATTTACCTTGCATCCAACTCAGGATAGCTAATGTTAGAAAATACGGCAGAATATGGTCGAATTGAATTTCGCAGTTTTTTCTTGAGACGAGGTAAACATTTATCCACAGAATTCGTGCTAACAGAACGCGTTGAAGTGCTAGCCAACAGAAAACTAAACGAAATAAAGTGAGAACGTGTTCAAAGTTCAGCAATTGATAAACTTCCAGCTACACCTTTTAGCGAAACAGATAAACTGTTAATTATCATTCAATTTATTTTTCTCTGATTATGACTGGCTACGTCAGCTGCAAATAACTGCGTACAAATAACAAGCTGCACATGCGCATTACTGAGCAACGTTGCGCAAATAATATTCTGTTCTCAAAGGTTAGAGCGCCGAAACGTTGATTCGAAGACCAGAGTTCGATTCCCGGTTGGAGCAGTCACTTTTTTCATACATGTCTCTAATATTAATTATATATATTTATATATATAGATACAATATAAAATGTGGAAGTTTGTAAAACAGTTGATAAAGTGCTCGATGGAGATCTAGAGCATACGCTTTGGTTAAATATCTTTATTACTAAATACAGGTAGTTTCGTGCCGCAAAAGGTGCGGTACTCGTCAGATAAAATGTCATAATGACTAATGCATAATTACAAAGAGAATATATGTGTGAAAAGCCGGAAGTAAAGAAAGCCTATTAAAACGTCACTAAAAAACTACAATGTGTATTAAAATATGTTAATTATGTTAAAAATGCTAAAAAAATATGCTATGTTAAAATATGTAAATACATAAAAAGTGGGTGGAGTCTATGTTACGAAGTTCCTGAGGAGGAATGCTTTGGCGTGTCTACATGAAGATACCAGTTCGTTCCGTTTGTTAAGACTTGCCATGGTGGGCTTACAAATTATGAAGTATTTTTATATACTTTTATAAAAAACTTTTTTTTAAAAACATTTTTTACTTATATAAAAAAAATATTACAACGAAAATATGTCAATTTTATGTTTATTTACTTATATAATACATGGTTTGTAAATAATGTTTTTATCCAGTTAGGCAATCCCTAGATAATTTATAATTAATCTAACAATTATTTACATATCAACCATAATTGTTTACAAATAACCCAGTGGCGCTCAAAAGTTTTGATATACAGTTCATATACAGTTGAACACTTGAACATCAAAAAAAAAAGTTCTCAGCAGAGCGTTGACCAGATGAAAACATAATTAGTCTCCTTAGATGAAACAAGTCCATCAGTAGTCACTGTTGACAGCATTAGGAATAATTAGTCCATTTGAAGAAAAGATCGACCGGATAATAATAATATACTAATAATATCATATATAATAGGCTGCCTAGTTTTAGAGCTCTCGAAATATTTTTAAGTTTTTACTCTTTATTGTTGTTGATTCTCTATCGTATTTGTAGTAGCTGTTTGTTTAGGACTGGTGCTCTGTTTACTATGTTCAGTTATTCAAGAAACTATCTCCTGTCGCTTCGATGTTGGTGGAAAGTTCCTGTTCAATTCCGACACGAAATGTCTCGTCAAGCCGAAGGACAATTACCAGAAAAACCTCTAATTCCACTGGTATGGAACGCTATTAAATCAGCAGGAATATTGTGCAAGTCAAGAGGCAAGCGAGGTGGAAAATCTGCTTGGAAAGTTGCTCGGATTAAACCGATAACATCGAGGTATCGGCTAAATCGTAGTTTTTGTGAGTTAGTAGTATAGAAAGTGGGGCTACCAGCGCATTTTTCAATTTTTCGTGCTTCGCAACTAAAATTGGAAAATTTGCGCTGTTACCACACACTTTCGAGACTACTAAAACGATACGAAATAAATTTCGTTAAATAAAATTCGTTAAATGAAACAAAAATAAATTATACTCGAAAATCATCGCACACGTTTCCCAAAATAGTTTTTCGAGTGTTAGTACGTAGAAGCTGCAACTCTCTGTTGTGACTGGTCATCTTTTTCCCAAGTACAGTGTGTTTAAACCTCTCGTCTAGTTCCTCACGTTCTAAGCTAGTCTTAGTGAAGAGTTGTCGTTTGAGCTCTCTAATCTGGTAGATAAATAACAACTCTTTGTTGAGTCTCGATGTCTTTTCCTCCACTGGCTCCTGACGTTCTACACTCATTAAGTTAGTATATACTCATGTCTTTAGGTCGTTTTGTAAATTATTATAATTAGATAGCGCTGTCTCCTTCATTCGGGGGTTTCCCCTCAGGGGTTTCCCCTCTAGCCATGTGGCTAAGTACGTGTTTACTAGTTGTTAGTCCACCCGATAACAACCCTAAACAAGGGAGGTAGGGGGATACGTATGATATAAACTTCTCTACGTCTCTTTTAAGTAGTTGGTCAGTGATCAACTCTTTTTCTAGCTTTTCAGGTGATTCAATAGCGTTGAACCCTCCTAACGCGTGGGCGAACTTGCTTATTAAAAGGTCACAGAGAAACACGTTCGCTTTCTCCATTCTTTTTACCTCCCATTCTTCGTAGATCTTGTTGATGACTTTATCTGAAGCCTTTTTTAGATAAGCGACGGATTTGTCTATCCCACCATCCTCTGAGAGTCTTCTTAGTTCATCTCTTTTCTTGTCTACATCAGTTTGTGGAGTGTCGTCGGCTTGTGGTGTGTTGGTTTGTGACTCATCGATCACTTCCTGTTCTGCTTCTTGTATGTCTTCGATGAGTTCGTCGATTGTCTCAGTATTTTTTGTCTTACGTTTTGGCATGTCCTATATACTATGTGGTATGTTTTGTTTTTGCGGAATAACTAGTTCGTACGAGTACGGGTGTCTTAGAAGTATCTCCAATCTTGCGTACTCATTGTCTTTCAACTGTTTTATTATTTTCTCAATTTCCGCTTTATCAACTCCGTTGAGATAATCGTCTACGATAATTTTCATATCGTTTCTGTTAGGGTTGTAGAATGTTACTAACTTTGAGATGTTCTCACGGTATGGTTTACTAATTGAGGTTAGTTGTTGTGTTATTACTATTGTGGATAGGTTGTAGTGTCTAGCGCTAAAGGCTAGTTTAACTAGTTCGCTTGTTCTGTTTTTGACGTCCTGCCCACCAGCGCAATCGTCTAGTATTATCAATGAATTGGTGCCTTTGTAAATACCAGTCACATATTTAAGAAATACGTCGACCTTGTCTTGCTCACACTGAATAGCGATAAAGTTTGGGTCTCTCAAGTATTTCCACTCTATGTACGTTTTATTCCATTCAAATGTTGGA
Organism: Chrysogorgia sp. JL179-B06; assembly: GCA_035772405.1. Classification (NCBI taxonomy): domain Eukaryota; kingdom Metazoa; phylum Cnidaria; class Anthozoa; order Scleralcyonacea; family Chrysogorgiidae; genus Chrysogorgia; species Chrysogorgia sp. JL179-B06. The sequence continues at coordinate 330,904 of JAYKKM010000448.1, forward strand.
CATATAAGAATGATGTAATCGAAGTGATTCGTGTAGTCTTTCTCTATCATATCCAAGAGGTAGTGCGTTTTACCACAGGCTGTCATACCAACAATTAGCATGTTAAAAGGCGTTTTCATATAGAATACTATATGTTTTAGTATTGGATTGACTGTAGATCGTTGTTGATAAGGTTTACAAGTCCGTCGGAGAGTATGAATATTCTACACATGACGTTCGCTGTTGTGACTTTTTTAATGATTTCCATCAGTATTCCTGATTGAGTATTCACGATCTTTTTTCCAGTGGCTACTTTCGCGTTATCTTCTATAGATCTAAGGTCAACAACCAAAGCGAAACCGTCTTTGTAAAACTTTTGGACAGTCATGTGCTGGTCACAGTCTAGTTTTCGTCCAAATAGTCGTTTCGCTTCTACCCATAGTCTTGGTTTTGGTATTCCTTGACTGTATACCATATTTGGCACGCCTTCTATAGTAAGTTTGACTGACTCTATGTTTGGGTAGACGAACTCCTCGCTGTCAGTTCTTGTCTTATTTGTGAAGAGTAGAAATATAGCTTTCATTGACTTTCTTGGTAGGTTAATATTTTCGTTCACAAGTGTGATTCCTTTATCCCACTCCACAGTCTTCATTAGCGTGACGTGCTCGTACGATAGAGATCTACCGGATGCGTATAGAGATGATACTTCATCAGCGATCTCTTGACTCTCGATAGTTTCGTACTCCAATTCGAGGTTCTCCAACGTATAACCAGTAACAGCTGATCCAGATTGAGCCACCATAATATCAGTTGCTTTGGGGAGTGTGATTATGTACCTGAGATTATTGTTCATATTATACGGTGCGTATAAACCATGATCTTCTAGAATCTTGTCAAGTTGAATCTTTTGTTTGGTGCCATGAATAGAGAACATCAGACCATCGCTAACTTTTTGTACGTTTCCACTGGCCGCGCCACTGTCGTCCTTCGAGATTAACTTTCGAAGGTTCTCGTTTGCTAGGCCGTATTCAATCATAGCCGTTCGCTCTGTTTTAGGTCTCCATAAATCTCTGTACGTACCGATAACACTCTCACCACAGTTGTCGTACACAGTCTCACCTGCTAGTTTTATAACCAGTTTTTCAGAGAGTAGTCTTGAGAGGTTATTAAGAAACCATGATTTCGCGTTCGCACCTTTGAAGTCGAATAGGAGATGGAAACTGGAGGGTACCAAGCAAGTGTTACCCTTTGTCTTTGGGATATCAATGTATAACTCCTCCTCTGGATTGGCTTTATTAGGGTTCAGTGTCACAACGTGACGGGTCCTTATGCCTTTGATAGCAGATATTTCACGACGTCTATATCCAGGAAGCAACTCTTTTTCACTAGTATTCATACTATATATTATAACACATGTTTTATTTCCTCTGTTTGTACTGATCGTAGACGAACCAAGCTAGTGCTATCGCTAGGATCCACAAATTAGACGCTAACCAAGATATGCCTGCAGCTCCCCACTTTAGCGCAGTTGCCACCACGTTTAGCAGTCCAGCCAGTAGAGGGCCAGCCTTTGTGGCTAGGTTAGTTATAGCTTTTCCTAGTTTTCCAAGTGCTTGACCACCTTTGAAGACAACACTTCTAGCAGATATTATAATTGTAGTGATGAAAGAGGCTATGGTTATTCCTAAAGCTGAGGCACCCAACCAATTTTCTCTAAACCACTCCTTTATTTTTTGTAACCGAGTGACGTCCTCTTCTTGTCGCTCCCTAACCTCCTCCACCTCTCTTTGATTAATTGTTCTGTCTCTCGCTTCTCTTAAACCGTTGATTCTTACTTCTAGCTCACTTATTTTATCCACATCTTCAGTCGTATCTAATTGCTCTAGTGTTTTGTTTACTGTTTCTTGATAGTGATCTGCCTGAACTTGTAAAGCGCCGTCATCACCAACTCTTGATTGTGGGTCTATAGTATTTGACGAGTTTACCACACCTTGTAGCTCACGGTTCTCGCTATCTGTTAAACCTCTTATTAGTGAGTCGTTAGGGGTTGTGTCAATCATCGGCTGTCCTCTACTTGTCTTGTTCCTTTCAACGATTCTATCGATAAGACTTAGGAACTGTGTTAACGCCTTATCGTTTTTATTTGTTCTGTTAGTAGTTAGACTACCATCATCATTTCGTGTTAAGACGATATGTGGTATACCTCGTTCACCATTTTTTAAAATAGGTTTGTAATCAATATTATTAGTTGCAGTCCTCACGCTTGAGTTATTAACTAACTCGAGTGCGTTGTCGTCGTGCATATCAAGACCTATATCATACGTATCTATCATGCATTTATTCAAAGACGTACGTAAATCGTTTTCAGGGTGGTTGGGTACATCGGTGATTGGTGGGTTTTCAACTGAAGGGACCTTCATGGCGTCACCACTGACCTTATTGGTGATTGTCACCGTTTTTCCGCCATCACTATCTATGAATGATGTCTCCTCATATGTGAGTCTGTCTTGTACTCTGCGTGCTATGTCTCTCCTCTCTAGCTCTTGTTTCACCCTAGTGAATCTGCTATGTATACTACTATATTCTTGTGTTGTCCAGTTTTCCTCGAGTATAGTATTGAGTTGGTTGACTTCAACTTTCTAACTGTTCGTCTGTACGTTCCTTAAAATTGTTACGCTCTTTTTCTTCCTCACGGTTTTTCATTTCAATGTCATCGAATCCTCCTTCAGCCATTATATACTACTCGATATTTTGAATATCACTTTCTGGTATCCATGAGTTGTGCTTACTATCGTAGCCAAGCCACTTGACTAAAACCATTTTCTTACCTCCCACCTTCTTTCTCTTTAGTATCTTCTCAACTTTATATACATCGTCTTTTTTATCAACAGCTGACAACTCTTCCTCGTAAAACTTACCGATGATGGGTTCCCCTTCGTGGTCCTCTATCTCGTACACGGTAGGGTCACCGCGTATGACCTTTGTCACTTTGAATAGCTCCTCAGTGAAGTTAGCCTCATACCCTTTTGCGAATATGCTCTTGTACTTTGATATCCTGACAGTATCACCTACTTTAAACTTTGGTAGTGGGTAGTCACCGAAATGGTACCCAAACAACGTCGTCCATACTTCGTTTTCGTTTTTCTTGCTAACGTCTTTAGGTTTCATTAAAATAGTACTATGTTTGGTATTGTTGTAATTCTCAACAAGCTGGTCTAGAATGTCAATCCACTTGTACGTTCCTTTACTGTAGAAGTACTTCCACATAGACGTCTTGAGTGTTCTGTTAAACCGTTCCACGACTGCTGCCTTTTTATCAGAGTTCGTGCTGAAGTACTTAACATCGTGTTTATCCAATAGATCCTTCACACCAACGTTATAGAATTCCTTACCGTCGTCAAACTGAGCCAGCTTTGGGTACTCGCCAAATCTAACCTTAGCCTTCTCTAGTAACTTTGTGACAGCCTTAGTCATGTTTTTCGTGTCTTTCCTATAGACGGGTATTGCGAAAGCATACCTACTAAGGATCTCAGTGGCTGTTAGTATCCAGTAGTACCCGTTGTTCTTATGCTTGTACTTGCCCATGTCAACCAAGTCCATCTGTATCTGCTCACCCAGATAGTCAACAAATGTTTGTCTAAACTTGTGTTTCTTAACAACTGGTTTGTACCTGGTGTATGTGTCTTGAGATTTTAACCAGTCCTTTATCTTTACCCTACTAACGTTTAGACCGCCTTCTTGTGCCTTTTGGTACAGCCTCTCGGCAGATTGGTAACCAGTTGATGGGTTGTAGTAAATATCTCTTAGTTCTTGCTCCATATACACTACGTGATGTGTAAATCTAACAACACCTCACCAACGTTAATACTGTTATCGTCCTGATCTGTTATCTTGAACTCTAGTTGGTTGATGACTCCTTTGTTTATTGGGATTTTCGACCCAACACCAAAATGTTGTACAGAGCCCTTAAGTGTCTGTGTGCTAGTTATTGGCAGTACTGCGATACAACCACTTTTGCTACCATTAACTATGTTATTAGACCTGTCCACAATATTAGATGTTACTTGCATGTATTTCAGTCCTCTGTTAACGTTCACAACGTTAGGACTGGTTTTTGTGGTGGTTATTGTAGTGTTTTCGCCAAACCCTAGAAGTTGTCCAAATTTAAACAGTTCTATTTGTTGATCAGTTGTTATCGTACACGTCGAGTCATATCTGTTAGCCACTAGCTTGACGTCTCCTAACTCTTTCAAGTCGTCGGCAATCGTTTTAAAGGTGTGGTACCCAGGACTAAAAACGTGGTTGTTACTGTTATAAGTTATCTTACTGTTGACTGTGGTTACGTTAACGTAGTCCCAAAAGATGGTTGCCTTCTTCACTAGTAAGTGAGGGTCTGAGTTAGTTGCTAGAATTGACTCTGGTAGGTCTATAGTTTTCGTTGAACCACTAATCAATACTACCACTCTCATATAACGTACAGTATGTTATGATGGATGCGTTCAAAAGAAAGTATCCTTATGCTGACAAGAGTAGGTTTTTTCTTGATGTTGACGACAATATGCATATACATATATTCTTCGTGACGAAAACTAATATTGGTGACATTAGTATAGACTCAAGTAGGTTTAAGAGTAACCTGGAGTATACTAAGTATCTAACGATAAACAAACCAGTGGAGACGTTAAACAAACCAGTAGACTTCGAGACGTTGATCAGACGTTATTATGGCGAGAACTATGACAAGGCAATTAGGAACTCTAAAGACGCAATTCAGCAGGCCAAGTCAGACCTCATCAAAAAATATCCTTATATCACAATGGCCAAGTTCAGTTTCGAACCAGTCCAAACACAACAGGGTGACGTGACAAGAGTTGACATATTCTTCATCAACGACGACATACTCTCGACTGACATTACAAGTACCACGTTCAAGAATGATAAGAGTATGTGGAAGTGGCTCCATAATAACACACCCTTCCCAAAGATATGGTCGAGTGGTGGGACAGTTCAAAAGTTGATACTAACAGAGAACAATAAAACTAGAGACTCTGGGGAAGTCACGACGTTTCCTCCATATATACTCAACTACCAAGTTAACAACTTCGACGTCTATGTTGACTACAAAAACTCCTTCAAGTCTAGTCTCCCAAGAATAGTTATCGACACGAAGTTATTCTACCAGGATGGACCAGATGGGAGTAATATCAACACAGTATGGACTCTAATAAAGAGTTACTACCAAGCAATTGCTGCAATGTACATAGCCACGTATAGATCTGGAGTCTCTTTACAAAACATAACCCCAACATCTGATATCCCAAGACAGATCACAAGTCTCATGAGGTTCCACGTGTACTTTACTATTAGAAGAGTGATGTTTCGTCTTAGCAAGAGTGGAGCTGATATTGCCGACATCCTCAGACTATACATACCAGATTGGCGACTTTTGAGAAACCATCTTCCCCTAGGTGGTGATTGGAACCTTCTAATCAAAGACGTAAAAGGAGACTACAAACGTTATTGCTCAAGAACATCTGATGGATTAACCAAGTTGGGGCAGGAGTTACTGAATCAATCGATAGAGGTGTATATGTACGCTCTACTTGGTGCACAGGCAAAGACTAGACAAAGCATTGTGGGAGATCGCGCTAGCAGTCGGGAGGTTCAACAAGTTTTTAGAAATATCATCGAGGATGCCGTAGTTCAATATTCACCTAGTGTTTGGATCAATCTTATGAACAAAGCAATAAGGGACACAAACGTCAAGCTGGACATGGCAGTGACACCAAACACTTGGCTGATCCCTAGAAGTATGGTCATACTAAAGACACCAATCCCAGGCTACAACAATCTACTTAGAGAGTCATCTGAGAGTGGGATGACATTTGGTTATAACAATGGGTTAAACTACCAAGCCCCAAGTATACCTAAAAAAGTCCACGCAAATGGAGGAGAACACTTGGATACACTTGACAAAGTAATACATAAGGAACATCGCCTGGACAAACCAAAGGTGACACCTAGTAAACCAGATAACCATACGACAGAGTTAGGGCTAATTCTAGGGGTTTCGGCTGTGTCTGGCTATTTAGTGAGTAGATATGTGTTATAGTATAATGAGTCTAAATTATGGATTTGAGGACAGAGACTACGAGAGCGACAAAACATTAAGAAGAGCGAAGAGACATCTAGATGATGGTCCTAAATTAAGCGTGAGCGGTGGGAAGATGTCTGGAGATATAGATATGGCGCTCTCAACACTCAAAAACATAACAGATCCAGTCGATGACTTGGACGCTATCAGTAAAAAAGTATTAGAGTTCGTATATTTACCACAATACTTTAAGACACAGTCCTATAACGTCCTATTTGATTTTGACACCACGAGATACGCTACAAGCGCGGAACTCCACATAAGGACAAACAAAGTGAAAACCATTGGAGACATGTTAGTACAAAACGACCCAACGTATGGTCCTATTATTGATACTAACCACGGTCGTAAATTCATGGCCCCTATACTCTGGACTCCTTTCCCACTTGAAGTTGGGATACACTTTAACTGTCCACGCATGCAATACTGTGATATATCCATTTTGTGGTAGTGAGGTTGTACAAGAGGGTATCTACGACAGATTGGGAGACGATTGTGTCAAACGACGATGGATCGCATAACAAATACATAGGGTATAAAGGAGGTAAAACTGACAAGTTATCGTACGGTGGTGGCGATCCAGTAAAGGGGTACACATGCACAATCCCAAATAACATCGACATCACTAAGACACATATGATATCGATACATTGGCAGATGGATAACTCCCATGTTAGGGTCAACAACGTAAAATCAGCAGACTCGGACTTCACAGCTAACTACAAAGAGATAGGATCTCCTTATGGAACTATATTTGGGACACATCGACCAGAATTACCACTCTCACCCTATAAGTACCCGTCTTTGATAGAGTTTTACGGTATGAAAATCATCTCTGGTTATATGACAAACCGAGATATAATATTAGTTGGTAAAGACATGATGAGTAAATATAAGGTAAGTTAATGAGGAAGAAGTCAGTTGTTGTTTTCAATCACATATCAAAGGATATGTCAGAGGAAGAGGTACTAGAGCTCAAACGCTTGTACGCGTACTACCACAAACTAGAAGCCTGTTACAAATGGAAATACAAGAGGTTGAAGAAAGTTAAACTATCGTTAAACATGACTAGCATAGGGTTAACGACAGTAGGGATTGTAGCTGGATCGATAACCGCTAACCCTCTAATCATTGCTTGTATTAGTGGTCCTGGTGTGATCATTCAAGGCTACTTGGCTAAATCCAATCTGACGAGTAGAGTGGAGCATTGCAAGTTCGCGCACACTAGCTATAAAAAGATACTGACACAACTAAGATCGTATCTTAGAGGTCTTCCTTACAATGAGTCAATGCTCCTCTCAGACGTTAAAGTGTTGGACGATAATGTGACTGACTTATGCCCACCAATCAATGGAATGGTGAAAAGGTACAATAAAGTATACGACGAGACACAAGGGGGCGCGAGTCAGACCCCCCTTTAAACTTACAACCAAACACGATACTCATATCAGAACCAAGGGTGTTTTCCGCATAAAAGACGACGAAAACTGAGGTCTCAAACGGAACCTCAGTTGTTGTTTTTTTGAGCGATAAAATAGACTAGTCTGACCAAGTTCCCAAAGTGAGACCTTGGTCAGAGTCACTTATAATATTACACATGGTATATTATATATGACGAGCCTTGTCAAAAATTTCAGTTTTGAGAACAAATCAGTCACGACTATCAAGGAAGGAGATAATATATGGTTCTGTGGAAGAAACGTGGTAAAAGCTCTAGGGTATAAAAATACTAAATGGGCTATTAGGACCTATGTCGACGACGAATATAAGGTCAAACAAGAGGTGTTTAAAGGGGGGTCGGAATCAGACCCCCCTTTAAACTCACAACCACATACGGTGTACTTATCAGAACCAGGAGTATATGCTTTGATATTCTCATCAAAATTAGAGTCAGCCAATAAGTTTCAAAAATGGGTATTCACAGAAGTTCTACCATCTATAAGAAAAACAGGTGTTTACACACAATACAACCAGTTATCAATAATGAACGAGACAGACTTGCATTATGATATAGTTAAATATATTAGAGAGTACCATCCAACAATGATCATCCCAGGGTTGGGTGAGTACCAAGACACATCTACTAAAAGAATAGATGGATGGAAGAAAGGTTACAGTGGTGGGCAACCAGATTTGATAGTTCCACAACTACACAAGAGATACAATGGTTTTGCTATAGAGTTCAAAACACCGAAAGGTAATGGAGTTATTAGGAATAACCAGTTGAGGGTATTAAGGAGACTAAGATCACAAGGATACAACACGTTACTATCCTCAGACCAACATGAGATAATACATTTCATAGAGACATATATGATAGACTCTAGAGTCCTGTGTGAGTACTGCAATAGGAGATTCAAGAGTGAAACCACACTGTCTAATCATCAAAGATACTTTCATCGAATACTCTATCTGCGAGACGACCTGTGAGACGACTGTGAGGTCATCTGTAACAAGACACCACGTATAGTATAAGATCACTGACAGTGAGTCCGTATACCTATTATAACGTCGACAACAAGGGTTAAAGACCCTAAGAGAGTAGAGGCAGGCAAACGCTTGGCTGCTATATCAAAAGCAGCCAAAGAGAGGAAGATGAGAGATAGAGTCATAAGTGAGGACGACAGTTTTAACTACGGATACATCATAGGCACTATAGGAGTGGTAATAGCCGCTGGTTCGCTGTACTACACGATTAGTCAAGACAAACAAGTAGTGGCACCTAAGACCGTCGTTATAAAACCACCACGTAAACTCGACAGCCTCGATTAAAACATATCGTATAATATATGGCATCAATAGACAGAAAAGAACTGATGAACGAGCTATACGACGCAGCCCTTGTGACTGCTGGAGCCGTAGCCGTATCCATGGCATCAAAGAAAGTACTAAAAGAACCGTTAGGCACTCCTGAATCAGTGAAGGGCACCCTCAAGTTAGCGACTGCTGTAGGCGTTTCAACGCTACTCGTTAAGTGGGCGCAGAGCAAGAAATACTTACCTATTGACCCGTTCTCAAAATAATCTAACGTAATACATAATGGCTAGTGTGATAGCAGGTGGTTTATTCAACGCTATAGCATTCGCAGGAGCTGGATTTATATTCAGCAAGCTAAACCATACAGGCTACGAGACAGAGATAAAGAGACACAACAAAGCATTGGAAAGTCTTGCAAGAGCGAAAGAAAAGTTCTACGAGAACGAGATTCGTCAGAGAGACAAAGTCCAGGAACTAAGACAACAGTTGTCAGATGCTAACGCAGACATAAACGACACGAACCACGCTCTGGATCAACTAAGACAAGTACTGACGATACAGTATGATGGGAAGACATTTAGTAAAGAGCCTGAGTTGTCAGACTATTACAAACCCTCAGATGAGATGAAAGAATACCAAACGGTATTCGTTGGAGTTGTTGGACTACCTTTAGGTTACTTAATATATAGAGTGTTATAGAAATGAGCACTAAAACTTTGAAGGAGATGGCTATGGAATTTGATAAAAAGCGTAACTTGATAGAGACACTCTCTTACCAAACTCGTCAGATAGAAGAGTTGGAACAACTACTATCATACGCTCTAAAACAGGTCACAACAATAAAGTGTGAGTGGGAGACACTAACCAACAACCACGAAGTTACTACACTATAGTCTAAAGATATATATAGTATACTAACTTAGATGGTTGACGAACGTACAATGAGAATGTTCTATGCTGGGTATACATTGGATGAGATTGAAACATCAAAAAAGTGGAGTGGTAATACATTAGGGTACACATTGGACGAGATCAAGAACGGAAGTAGGGACTCAACACCAAAAAAGTGGCACGACACCACATACTGTTACGAGTGTAGTAACCACAGAACCCAAATCGAAGATGGTGTATTTAGTTGTAACAAGTGTGGAGAGACTACCTACGGACACGTGAGAAACTTTGTATCTAACATTTGGATGTACAAGAAATCGGCTCACAGTTATAGTAAGTGGCTAGATAGAATGTTGACTGAACTAGTTAACGAGAGTGACATACCAACAGTTGTCAGTGATTTTATAGAGATAATATGGTCTCTTAAAAGAAACAAACTGATTGTCAAGAACATATCGAAATATATTTTCTATGTCATAAGAATATGCTCTAGAAGAGGTATAGAGTTGAGAGGTAGTCTTAACGACCTCAAACCTGGTAAGGTTAAGGTACGATTCGAGTATAACCTGTATAGTGTAGTATACAAGGATCTAGGTTGGGATGGGAGAGGAGATCCATACTACAACGAGTGGATAAATAAAATATATGGTAATATATAATGGCAAGACCAAAAATTTACCAAACCAAAGAAGAAGCTTTGATAGCATCCAAGCTCAAACCAAAGAGTGGATGAGAACTCATAAGTGGGTGTGTGAGACATGCGATCGGTCATACCACGTGACCTCTAAATATAAACACATCAATACTAAAAAACATTTTAGGAACCTAAACAGCTAGTTCTGGATTATTTTGTAATGTCCATACGCATAGCTAGACACACCGTCTGGTAATATATGTCGCTTGTCGTCAAAGCAACTTAAGGATATCTTATTTATTTCGTAGCTTCCTAGTTGGTGGCTCTTGCTGCGAATAGTTTTAATTATGTGAGACATTTGCTCACCATTTGTCAGGACACTTTTATAGTTGTCATGTCTTATATTATTTCTAATGGTACTCTTCTTGATACCTTTAGCAGTCTTCCCACCTTTTCCATCCTCTTTTATGTAGCTATACATTTTCGACCTTAAACCAACGAACTCAACGATTGGGACTCCTAATGTCTCATCCTTCATTTTACCAATAACCTTCTTGTTGGTTAGGTCGAAGTAAGGAGATGACTTATCATATCCACTAAAGTCGAACATTTCTTTGTTAGCGTGCATGTCTTTGTACACATCCTCCGTCTCAATCTCATACATTAGGCTATCCGTGTCTGTGAACAGTAGTTTGGCTTTGTTGCCATACTCCTTTTTGATGTTATTGTAGTGGAAGTCGTACATTAATGTCTTTGATAAGTCTAGAATACACATACCTACGTATGCTGGTCTATTTAGAGTTAGTGTCTCTTTGATCTTGTGAACTGCTACCAAGTTATTGTCAAATATCTTACTGCTCACAAAGGTTGGTTTTGACGTTAGTTTCTTCAGTTTTTCCTTGTCTGTTACTAACTCCACGTTCACACGCTTTCGTAGATTCTCCATAGTCTTTCCGAATACACTATTATTCATGAGCTTGAAGAAATCCTTCTCAAAGTCGTTCTTCGCTTGGGTCCTCTTGTCTGTATTAAAGTTGATATATTGCTTGAGCCATGGTGACTGATCGAACTGAAGTACTCTATGTATCTTCTTAACCTTCATTCCCAAACTTTTGTATAACTGTAGGTTTCTATAATGAACGACATACTTACTCTTACCGTTTAGGTTAGGTACAAGTTTTGCAACCTCTCCTACAGATATCTTAAACTTATTTTGAATTGTCTTACAATAGTTTGACAACATATCACTACTTACTTTCATCCTCTCAGGGGCTAAAGGATAGTCGTTGTGAAGATCGTGCAACTCCTTTGGATACTCTAAATCAACCTCGAGTATCAAACCTTTGTCTGATTCGTTGTTATATTTGTCTAGATTGTTGATGTCAAAACCCTCGACCCACTCAAATCCACCAGTTGGTATATACTGACACATAGCCCAACCGTAAAGGTTATTCGCATCTAGGTATACGATGTGTTTCGATGGTTTACTACTATCATACCCCTTCATGTATTTGTTATTAGCTTCTCCGTGCCTATGTGTTATGCAGGAGACACCACCCCGCATTCCTTTCTCGATGAACTGAAACATATCAATGTTAGTCATTAACTTTAGTTCCACTCCTGTCATCTTTAGAGCAGCGTCCCACGATAGTCCAGGTGATGTGAAGTAATGACAAGGATCTAACTGGTAGTACTGTTTACACGTTCTTCTAAAGTTCTCGAACACGTCAGCCAGTAGCAACACGTCAGACTTTAGGTATAGGTCGTGGTACTCACCCATATTCTCCACACCCATTGTCTTCCACACTCCTTGAGCGTGCTCGTAATCTGTGTCTGACACATGCTCGTCGTTTAGGATGCTGTAGAAACTCTCCTTTGATGGTAACTCAAGTTCGTTAAACTTATCAAAACTATCCATATAGTCATATGGGTACACACCTTTTCGCGACACCAACTCTAGCTCCTCGCCTTGAAATAGTTCAGACGTATACTTGAGACATTCCTTTGGTACCTGTAGGTTGTTCACCAGGTTGGCTAGACTAGAGCTCATGAACTGGAAACTATCTAGAAACACTAGATGTTTACCTAACATGAATGCCATATATTTCTCCATATTATTTGGTATGACGTTGATTTTCTGACCTATCTTGCCTATCTCTTGCATTATGAAGTGACTATCGTACCCTCTTAGATTATGGAATATGACAGGTATCTTATCAGTCAGTCTATAGTTCCTATTACATAACTGATGTGCCGAACCTCTATACTTACCAGTGACATGACAATGATCTCTAACTCTCACTTGTTTCCTTTTGTATTCTCTGTCACAAATATGACATTTAGTCGCTTCCTTGAAGTTAACCTTGTCAGCTATGGTCATCACCATGTCCTTATTAAAATGCTCCTTTCTGACTTTCTTGCAGTATTTAACCTCCTCTAGCATCTTTTTCATGAACTTCCTAACTGCGTTCTTACCTCGAAACATCTCTACTGGTTTACTATATTTATCATCATAACAGCACACTACTTTGTACCCATACCCACAGTCCGTGTGTCTTTGGTACTCACTGGTGTACGATCCTGTAAGTGGTGTCACGTTGTCGACCTTCTCTGTGATAGCCTCGAAGTCTGCGTATATCACGAATGGTACCTCTAATTGTTTGTGATAATTTACGTACTCAAGAGTACTGTCTTCTTCAGCTGGCATCTTGATCGCTTGCTTACCATTTACCACCATACAAACCTCCTTATGCTTCTCAAGAATCTCACTGGTAGTAAAGCAGTTAAGACAGTACCTACAGAAACTCTTGCGGCACTTGTGTTTAGACTGACCACACATAAACCTACAAAAGTCTTTGATGTACACGTAGTGTCGTTTAACACCATTCGTTATTAGCAGTAGGTCCATATGATCCTTGAAATTCTCCTCAGAAACGTAGATAGGAAATGTCTGCTTGTTCTCATACCCAAACACACTGATGCTAATATTATTCTGCGTCTCTATCTTGTTGTACTGTTTCGTATCCACTGGAAAACTCACTCCGTCATAATTGACAGAACCTACGTTCTTCTTGTGCTTCGACACTCTCTGCGGATCCTTTCCCACAGGACACTTATGCAACACATGGCACCACATAAAACACTTGTCATCGTTGTTCTTTATATTAATCAAACCTTTCGACGCGTTCCTCAACTCTTCCGGTAGCTCAACATAACTCGATCCTTTAAGAGGCTTATACACTACCACATTAATTTAGTGGTCATTAATACTATCTACAACCCACCCAGACCCTTCTGACAACCACACAGCTATACGATTCACTATCTCCTCACTAGCTTGCTTCGTAGTCCCACTAATATCAACACTATTAATCACTGTTTTGACCACACTATTGAAGAAGGCTGTCTTAAACACAGACTCTCCGTCACCAATTTGTTTCTCTAGAGTCACTTTCAATGTCTCAGAAAACTTTAAACCTTTCAGTCTTTCTAACTCTTTCTGTAAAGTTGAGCTCACTACTCCTCTAGTCTTGACTAGTTGTTTTAGTGGATCATTATTGTCAATCACCTCAACACTATACGACTTAGTGTACCCTTTTAGAGCAACTCTCCTTTGTACTACAGTAGGACGTTTCATCTTAGCAATAAGGTTAGTGATTCTCTCATACTCTTTGTCTGAGACCTCCTGACTTAGTCGTGACCTCCTCACATATCGCCTAAGATCACGTCTAGCCTTTCTGACCTCCCTAACTCTGGTGACTCTATTAATAACGTCCTCTCTAGATACCTTTCTAATAAGGTCCATCCACTTATACCCCAATGCTTTAGCATCAACTAGATAGCCAGACATCCTCTCTAGAAAACTCATCTTAATATTAGGCATAACTAAGTCACCAGAACCTATAGCAGGACCACGTGCACCACCGCTCGATAGTGTACCACTACGAGCAACATTACCATCCACAATAGAGTTACGTTTACTCTCAGACATTTTCACACGAGTCGTTTTATTATTTAATATAGCTAAGTCCTTAGACCTTTTCGAACCACGAGCCCCACTCGACTCACGACCTGAAATAAAGTTCATATCAGTATCACGTGTAACATCAATTGACATAGTCTTGTTACGAGCGACATCCCCACCCACAGCAGCCCCATGAATAGACACCTCACTCTGTATCCTACTAGCTGACACACGTCTCATAGACTCCAAACCATGCGACACATCGTCTATTAGTAGTCTCGAAAGTGGGGCTAACGGCGAACTTTTTCCATTTGAATGTCTCAACTTCTCTGGAGAACCAAGCACTTTTTCTGTTTTTGGATTCCACATATTTGCTCGAAAGTTATATGTGGAATACAAAAACGAAAAAAGTGCTTCGTTATCCAGAGAAAAAAGTTGAGACATGAAAAAATGAAAAAATGCGCCGGTAGCCCCACTTTCTATACTACTTGAGTTGACTAAATCCACTGGAGTGAAGCGAAATATTCAAATTAGTACCACATATTATAGTCAAGCGACAAGGTCAGTTTGTACTAACAATAACACCAACCTTACTCAACAGAGCAGCTTTGAAAGACGACTAAAGTACAAAAATCGAAGAATTCATGTACCAGACAACTGTGTGAAAGTACCAATAACAAGAAATGAACAAACCTCTACGATACCCTCCTTGTTCTTAACAAATGCTTGCCATCTAATGAACAAGGTTGATGAACTTCAATGTGTTATTACCTTAAATAGCACATCAATTGCTATTGTTACGGAATCCTGGCTCTCAAATTATGTACCGACGTCGGCTGTTATGTTGGGCGAGAATTACATTGTATATCACAAAGACCGAGGAAACCGACGAGGTGGAGGAGTGGTAAGGTAATTTATATTAGGAACGATCTGAAATCAAAGGGCCTAATAAATTTGGAAGATGATGAAAGAGAAGTACTATGGCTTAAGTTATTTCCCAAGAGACTTCCTAGACCATTTAGTTGTATGTTTGCTGCTGGTGTTTATTACCCCCCTGGAAAAACGGTTGCTGAGGGGAAAGATATGACTAACTATCTAACTCAATCTTTAGATACGGTGCTTATTGATAATCCATCAGCGGGTATTATGTTGGCAGGAGACTTCAATCAATTGGATCTAAGCAGTTTATGCCGAAGGTTTAATCTACAAAAACTGGTCCACGCGCCTACGCGTGGTAACAATGTACTCGATCAAATACTCACAAATATGGCAAGTTTATATAATCCAGCAACACATCTTCCACCATTGGGAAACTCTGATCATCAATGTTTATTAATGAAACCAAAAGTACGGATGAAATTGAAAGCAACTTCGCGCAATGTAAGAACTATGAATCCAAGTAACATCGCAGCATTGACTATACGCCTGAATGAACAAAACTGGGATGAAGTGTTAAATGCACGGGATGTAGATCAAGATGACACTATGCCCGAGAAAAAAATACGAATGCACCCTAACGACAAGCCATGGTTGTCCCCTTATATTAAAAGTGTCATCATGGAGAGACAACAGGCTTATAGTAAAGGAAATATGGTGAAATATCAACAGCTGCGTGAGAAGGCATCCAAATTAATCTCTAAGGCTAAACTGAAATACTATCAGAATAGAGTGGATGGTACACGCACCAATAATCCATCAAAGTGGCTTAAATCTGTTTATAGTCTATGTGGTGCAAGTCCAATAAACTCTAACCTATCGACTCCGTCACCTCAGGATATGTGTTTAATTGTGGAAAAACTTCAAAACATCTTCATTGAACCATGGAAAGATTGCAGTCCTGCTGCTCCGTTGGTCGAACCTGATGGCCTGCCAGATAATCCTCCTCGACTTCCAAGCATAGGACAAGTTAGCAAGATCTCGAGAAAACTTTATCCTCAAAAAGCAACAGGAGCTGACAACATTTCAGCATGGATACTGAAGAATTTCGAAGACCGAACGGGAAGAAAGATATCCACGCCTTATTTATCGATTTCAGTAAAGATTTTGATCTGGTCGATCATTCTATACTTCTATATATCAAAGCTAAAGAAAAAGAACATTAACAAGAGTTTGTGGCAGTGGATTAAAAGTTTTCTTCATAATAGAACACAACAAGTGAAGCTTTCCGGTGCTCTGTCAACAATAAAGCCCTGCCCTGCTGGTGTACCACAGGGATCTGTCATCTCTCGATCCTCTCCTGTTTAACATATTTATTGATGATTTCGAAGATTCCATACCCCAGAATATGCCGGAACGTATTCGTCTGTGCAAATATGCCGACGATTGTACGGTATTCGAAAGTGTTCCGAGGAGCTGTAAATCAAATATGCAAACAGTACTCGATGGTTTACAAAATTGGTCAATTACTAACAATATGTTGCTAAATTCAAAGAAAACTAAAGATATGTGGATCTCCTTCTGCAAAACCTCCACTGAGCCAGATAACATGCGGATAGGGGATTCAGTTCTGGAGAGGGTGTCAAAGTTCAAGTTACTTGGAGTATGGCAACAAGATAATCTGCGGTGGAACTACCATGTCGAACAAACAATCAAGAAAGCTAGTAAGAGATTATATTATCTACGCGAATGTAGAAAGGCAAATCTACCAAGTGAGATTGGTATAAAAGTATATTGTACCAAAATTCGCCTGCTTCTTGAATATGCATCAGCGGTATGGGGAGGTCTGCCAAAATATCTGGCGGCAGACTTACAACACGTGCAAGATAGAAGCCTGGACATAATTGGGATCCCAAGAGCTACTTTGTCCACTTTGGAGGAGAGGAGGGAGGATGCTACCAAACGTGAAGCTACAACGATACTAAATGATAATGAACACCCAAATCGTATCTTTGGGACAAATCCAACAATTCATAAATATAACCTAAGAGCAAAGCCCAGCCCTCTTCCTATATCAATCTCGGGAACAAATAGACATTCAAATTCATTTATTCCCAGAGCAGCCAGGCTCCTGGCTATCTAACTGAATATTTTAAACGTAGAGTATTAACAATATTTTAAATAGTTTTTACTAATTGTATAACTTTTATATCAAATGATTTGTAAATCCATTTTATTTTTATTCTTAGGATGGATAATTAAAGATTATTATTATTATTATTGTTTATACCGTTTAATAAAACTCTCTTGCAGTACAGGAACTGAATTATCGAGCATATACTTACATAATATTAACATCATCTATCTATACTATAAAACTATGTTACATTAATTAAAATGTTATAGATTACTTAAAATACTTAAATGTAAAAAAATCCTATGTTCTTTTAGTTTTACAGTACTTTGTATTTCCAAAAAGCAGGATGTCATAAGAACGTGTTCTTAGATTATATACTGTATCTTTATTTCTCACGCTTGGGAGGAGGAAGTGTAGAGGATGAGTGTCAACCTTCATTTTAGCATATATTTCTTACAAATCTGCAAACGTCGATTCTCTAGTGTAGGTATCTTAGAAATTGAGAGTGCCTCATTGTAACTATATAAAGGGAAGATTATACTGAGGGCTCTTCTTTGGATGGCCTCTAATTTACATGATAGAAAATCTGGAATAGCTTGCCATATAGGAACAGCGTACTCAAGAGTAGGCTTTATTGTACTACATGTAAGATATACTTTCAATATTTTCCTAGGTTCAATTCCCGACCGTTTTAAAACCCTAAGTGAATATAACATTTGACATGCCTTTTTATAGATACAATCTACATGATTGTTCCATTTGAGATCATTGCTTAGAATTATACCGAGGATCTTATAGTTATTAACTCTTTCTATTATATTATTACCGATCACAATAGGTCGGAGTATGAAGTTGTGAATATGCATGAAGTTTATAACCATCTCCTTGCATTTAATAGGATTTAGTTTCATTTTATGTTGAATAGCGAAGTTATGAATATCAGACACGGCCGTATTGAGCAGGCTAATGCCATTTCTTGGTAGAATTTCCAATGCGGAAGTATCATCAAGAAACTTAGTCCTAAGGTTCCAATCACGTAGAAGGTTATTTGTCATTACCGTAAATAGGATAACGCCTATTTTTGTTCCTTGTGGTATGCCTCCCTTTGGAGATTTCCACTCGGACAAAGCGTCACCTATTCTCACAGCCTGTTTTCTGTTCGACAGGAAGGAAGGAAGCAATCCAATTCATTAGTGCAGGATGGACATCCAGTTTAACAAATTTTTGCATAAGTACTCCGTGATCAATGAGATCAAAGCCTTCAGAGAAATCAGCAAAGAATATCCTAGCTCCCGCATTCCCACCATCTAAGGCTTCATAGACTGCAGGCTGTAGCATATAGATAACCTGATAAGTGCATCATTCGTCGAGTGTCCTTTCCGTGCAAACTGGCGAGGGTCAATTTTTCCTGCCAGTTGTGAGAGGAGTCTTCGACATGAAAACCCTTCCATGACAATTCGCCAGGATGCACGTTAAGGAAATAGGTCTAAGATCATTTTCTATGCGTTGTGGAATAGGAGCTCTGGAATATAGCTTTCTTTCATCGACTGGTTATAAATATCACATACAACAGGAGCAACTTCAGGGGCAAAATATCTTAGAAGTCTATTAGGTAGTTCGTCAGGACCAATTGCTTTATCTATCTTAAGGCTTGATAACGATTCATACACTTCTTTCTCAGTTACACAGAGCTCTACAGGTATCTCTAGTGTAGGCACAACCGGGCGGAGCGGAGAAAAACCTTCTGTCAAACTCAGGAAAAAGTCATTTCAAGTAAATAATCCGCAAGCGATTTAATGTCAGAAATATTGTCTCCCAGGAACTGATGATACCACTCCTGTTTAACGTCTTGGCCAGTAAGAGATTTAATGTGTTTCCATCATTTCCTGTTATTAGAATGGTCCAGTTGATCAACCTTATGATGGTTGTAATTGAATTTTGGCACTTTAATCTCACGTTGTATCTTATTTCTCCAGAACTTATATATAATTGAGTCCTTACCACGCTGTATAAATGCTGTTTGGCGTTTTCGGATCCAGATCTTGAGTTTCTTTGTGATCCACGGGCGATCAGTGGTGTGAATTTTTACTGTTCTTTGTGGGAGCGATCGATCAATGGCCTCTTTTAGCTCACCCATTAATATCTGAAATTTATCTTCACAGCAATTAGCTTGAAACAATCCGTGCCAATCCTTCTCAGTAATCATACGGCCAAGTGCACGCCAAGCGCTGTCCCTCATATCTCTGGTTTGAATTTTTCGAGTAGATGGCTTCTTGTTGGGAAGTATCAAGGTTGGTTTAGCTAGGATTGTGTAGTGGTCTGAGGAAGCTATTTTCTGTAGTTGAGTAAGTTCAAACAGTTTTGGTCTATTTGTCAAGAATCAGTCTAATATTCCAGTATCTCTTGTATTAAAGGATACCAATTGCTTAAGGTGGTTTGATTGAGTCAAATATTTTAAGTTTAATCCAGTCGAGGAAGGGTTGAAATCTCCTGTGATAATTATTAATGAGTCGGGTTGTTTGTTTAATAACATGTCAAGGTTTCGCTGAATGTGCTCTTGAAGGATTACATTTCCAGGTTGGCGGTTTGAGGTAGAATGATATATTACACACAGGACAATAGATGTAATGTTTCTTGGCAGCCTATGTGGTCGCATTAGAATCCAGATTGATTCACCGTCTTCCTGCTCGCGTTGATTTAAACTTTTACAAGGAATAGTGCTATCGAGGTAGATACAAACACCTCCACCCATTACAGTAATTCGGTCTTTGCGAAATAGATTGAACCCAGGAATAATTACAGCTGAATCAGGCACTTGCGGTGACAACCAAGTCTCTGTAATGCAGATGGCATTAGCATTGTTCAGGGAAGCAACTTGATGTAGTTCGTCAATCTTGTTGGTGATTGCCCTAATATTGGTTGAAACTATAATTGGAATATTATGACTTCTTGTAAGGGAGCTTCTTGAGGACACTATATGATTTATAAAACGATTTTTTTTGCTGATCTGTAAACAGTCACTAGTCACGCATGAATTAGCCGTTCTTGCTGATGTTTTGCATTGGCGGTTAAATAGTGTATTATAACTCTTGGTATTTCCATCGTCGCTTCTTTTCTTTCTTTACAAGTAACGCTAATTCTTAATGGGGGGACACACAAAAAAACAACATAATTCTCCTACCTTGCTCAGGGTGCACCCCCTTCGTTTGACATCCGAGCTAGTCGCGTTGTGGTATCCGTACGTAATTCAGCAGATATCGAATGGTGTGACGTTTCCGCAGCCTCCCCTCCTCTCGTTGGCCCAGCGATTTCGCCCGATCTTGTTTTTGCGTATCCACATCTACATGTAGCTCGGCTTTCGTTCTACGCTTCCAAGATACGAATCGGTTCCTCTTTGAAAGATCTCTAACCACCATAAGCATTTTGGCAGTCCATACTTACTATGCATCCTCAGTAACATTTGCTAACCGGAATAATCCAATCCGGAGTGCATGAGCGTGCACGATTTTTTTCGGCCATTCAAATGCCAACTCCGTGGAAACAGTTCTTGAACAGTTCTTGAATGGCTACAGGCCGGATCGCTATCGCTATGGGGCAAAGAGAACCAGTGCGAACCGCCTCATCTCGTTGTGTCTTGACGGTTGAACCTACGAAGACGCGCTTGTGCCATGATGAGCGATTTCTTAATTTGTGGGTCCGCGATGTTCATTTCAAGTTAGATTATATTACGGATCTTCCTAGGTATGTCATTCCGGTTCACTTTCAGACGGTTTTTGATGATAAGCACGGTTACCATGCAACACGTCTTGTTGAGTGACACTAGCCACACCTTTTTTGGTTTTTACTTTTTTGGTATTTTGTATTTCGGGTCCTTCCATTCGGGTGGAAAGCGAGCGCATATGTGGACCACACATTAGGCATGGTGGTCACTGGCGCCATTCGCTCTTGTGGTATCTCCATCTCTCACTACATCAATGATCGCCACGCGTGGCAATTGCTACATCCCCCGGCTATTCAGGATCCTCATCTGCCCAGCCATAATGCCGAGGCGGCGGCTTACGTAGCCTGTTATTTGCTCGTATTCGCGGGGTATTTCATAGGACTTAAGAAGTCGCAATTGGCCCCATCCACCACCGCCAAGTTCGTGGGTATTTTTTGGTTAGTTCCGTCAACCAGCGACGAGTATTAAGTCAGCCCTCGGTAACCCAAAAACCCCTACAGCGTCTACCAAAATAATTATATCTTTTAGTTTGGCCATTCCTGCTTGTAAGTTATACAGTCGGGAGATTTTGGATACCATCAGTTTTCAAAGTAATAACAACCAACAATTAGTACGGTTAAAACCCAGGGTCCGGGACGAGCTCTCTTACTGGTACTTTCTTGACAACTGGCATCAACGTCTTCCTTACTGATTTGGATTGCATGTTATCTCCGCCTACCTGGTCAGTTGTACAACAACATTATTGTCCCCATACTTTTGACCTTTGCGCTTTGGACAGTAACGCTCAACGCGATCACGAGCGATCGGTGCTACTGCACACTTCACCCCTTGTGAATATCTTTGCCCGGCAGATTCCAGAAGATCGGAACCTCGTTCGGATCTTGGCCGGTTACAGTCCCATTCCGTCTTTCAATTACAGAATGAAATTAGCTATCTCTTCAGGAGCACCGGTGCCCTCACAAGGCCATTTGTTTTGTTGCCTGCTACATCTCAACGCATCTGCCCCATGTTCTAGACTACTGCGCCCGAAATGTTCTCATATGTTTGCCAGTGGTCTGCACTCCGGCGAAAACGCATAGTTTTCGGACGGGCGTGGCTTACACCCTTAGTACTTTGTGATTTTCCGTCGACGAGATGCATCGCAACCTATGTTGGCTGGAAAAGTGTAAACTCCGCTAGACAATACTCTCGCCCCGCAACCGCTGGAAAACTAGTCGCTGTGTTTGCGATGATGGCCGCGGCCACCGAAAAACAGTTATTCTGAGTTTCGGGAGGAGTAATGAGCATAGTGTAGGCTTGCATAAAACAAGCGTGTTGCGTTAGTTTAGTGTATATAATAAGGGAGAGGGGTGAAAGCAGAGTTCGCGGATTTCGTTCCCAAGAACTCTTCCCTCCGCGCGCGGTTGAATCTTAATGAGCTACCAATGAGAATGCCTTAGTATCCACCTTGAGAGAGTGAGTTACCTGGCCTTCGAACGGGCCTCATTCAGGACCACGTATTATTATTTTGTATTACAAAGTTGAACTTACTTTTTTTCCTGAACGTTCTCGTATACGTCTTCCTCACCCATAACAGATGGAGATAAACTACCATGCCTACACAATGACGGAATTAAAAACATATACATCAAGCACTTTATATATACTATCATTATGGTTGTACACAAACTCAAAGGTTGCTTCTGTTATATTTCTTGACGCTATAGCATATTAATGTCGAGTATTTGATTAAATTCTATAGGCAATTAAATTTTCAGATTATCCAAACTCATTAATAATTCATGAGCCGAAAACAAAGGAAATCAGCACCTAAGACGGAGGTTTGGATTTCGGAATAAATGAAGCAAAATTTCAGCTCTATTTACCCAAAAACTTCCAGGTATTTGGATATCCTGATGAAATATTCTTCCTAGTGTTTGATATATTACATCAAGTAAACAATATAGTGATAGAGCTTTTTCAAATTTCACTGGTGGGTTATGACAACCAATACTCACAGCTTATTGACCGAGCGTGAGGTCTTTACAGCGAAATATCGCACCAACATTTAAGCTGGATTTCCATTAAGCGAATATATTCGCGCTGATGACTTTTCTATTGTGCAACCAAGTGGAAAACCATTCAATTTGTACACGAGCGCTCTTAAAACAAGAGGAGAAAGTCGCTCGCACGACTATTTAACAATTATTCGCCGAAGGCGAGGTGAATATCGTTGATTATTATTACATTGAGTCGGTTTTCTTTGATGTACCGCGGGATGTATGCGCCATAAATCCCTATGAATACTAATAAGATAAGAAATGCAGAAAAAACTAGGAAAATATTTGTCCAAGGTGGACAAAATCGACAAAACTTTATTGGAAACCTCCTCAATGTAATAATAAGTCGGATAAACACCTCGAACGCTACGCGTCCTCGGGGCTGTATGCCGCATAAATCCCTCGTTCTCGGTGCTTATCTATTACATATTTATATTTAAATATAACGATAATCACCGAGACTGAGGTGACTAATTGTTTTAGTATAATTTCAGGCTTGAAGTGAATATTCAATTGAGAAGTTTTAAACAGACAGTTTGAGCTGTGTTATGCTCGATGTTTTCTTCATGCTTGACAGCTTTCAAAAACAAACTAACGATCAAAACGGACGCAAAAATACAAATAATTACACGATAAACAACTTCCTTACCCTTTGACAAATCTATCTTGAGAGAAATCTGATATATACAATGTCTTTATGCTAAATTTTTTGAGCCTTTTCGACGATTTTTTAATTATAATAATATAGTCGCCATTTTGAACAAAAATTCGTCATGTTTTAGAAACCATACATCAAAATGATGATTCCGAGAGGGGACTGGAACGAATAAATATAGTCTGGTTAGAAAAAACACTTTTCAAGTATGATTTCTAGTGAACTGATTCAGATTTGCTAGCCGTCAGCCAATCAGAACTCGTTTAAGCTCAGAAATTATACTAAATACGCTTGATCGAAATCCACCTTTAGTAAGGAGCGAGCGAGCGCAGCAAGCCGAGGTTCGTGCAAAAAACGAAGGTTCGATATGCCTCTGTACAGACCGAAAAAGCGAAGCCAATAAGCTGTTTATTATATGGCACCAATTACGAGAACTTTTCATCAGTCGTATGGCCTGCAGTGCAGGCGTTTCGGGAGGGGGAGGGCGGGCGGGCGGAGAAAACGGAGGGAGGAAAAAACGGGGGGAGGAAAAAACGGGGATGGGAGGAAACGCCTGCCGCCACGCTATTCAAAATAAAAAAACGCCTCCTTAACTGGTGGTGAGCGATTGGATACCCTATTACCATATTAACCAATTATTTAGAGGGAAAATTAACCAGAGAAACGTAGCCACTTCCGGATCACGACAGTCATATTTTGCAAAAAATCTGCTTATATTCACCCGGAATATAAGACAACCTACTTAACGAGGTCAAATTGGGTCGCACCGCGGGACCTTTCAAAGAGATCCGTTTCCTTGTTTTCAAGTTTATCCGATTGGCTTTGTTCCTAAGAAACATACAGATAAGTGGCGTACGATATTTCATCTTTCCCATCCAAAAGGTGCCGGAACAAGTGTTAACGATCATATTTCACCGGAGGATTACTCGCCACAGTATATTATCAAACTAGACGACGCCATCTCCCTCGTAATCAAGTCAGGACGAAATTGTCTCATGGCTAAAACCGTTATACAGTCGGCTTTTCGTAATATCCCAGTGCCCCCAGATGACTGGAGAGATCAAAATCAGATAAGATCATGACCTTGGTCAGGGGCATTACATTACACACCCTTAATTACAACTTTTCTTTCCAAGCCCGACATGGCGACATATTCCCGCTGTAAACAATGGTATAGCCGATGCTTTGTCTCGATTTCAGATGGATCGATTCAGAACACTGGCTCCGAACGCCTCCATTCTGCCTTGTATCATCGGAATTCACGACCCCGTTTTAACATTTCGTGTTCAAACGCTCTTATGCTACAACAATTTATTAAGTTCTGTCTATCTCAAGGAATTCTGACACCTCGTACACCACTAGTACCAAGCTTTAGAAAATACACTTGTGTATTTTGTTGCTCAAATGTTCACTACATTGTCTTGTGCGACAATCAAAAATTATCTCGCAGGAGTAGCGCACCTTCCAATCCCCAGTTAAAATGCACAAAATATATCTCACTCAAATTTTAAAAGCAGTCAAACGTTCTCGAGGTCAAACGACGCGAATTCGCCGTCCTATCACTATTGAAATACTGTACTGTCTCTATAATGTACTTCAACCTCAGCTAACTTTTGATACTGACTACGTCATGCTCTGGGCAGAATTCACGTTGGCATTCTTCGCCTTTCTCCGCTGTAGCGAGTTTACCACCAATGGTCCTTTCGACGCATCCGTTCACCTTACAGCTAACGACATAACCTTCTACCCAAGCATCACCTCACCAACCTACTACGAAGTCCTCATTAAACAGTCAAAGACCGATCCTTTTCGCGTAGGTCGTTTGTTAATTGCAACAACTACATGTAAGAACAATCTCTGCCCAGTCAGGGCAATGCGCAGCTATCTTTTGCAACATCCGCATCACAACAACCAAGAATCGCTCTTCCGTTTCAAGAACAACTTGCCTCTGACTCGTGTACATCCCTGACCGCGCACCTTCGGCGTCTTCTATCAATCTGTGGCCGTAACTCAACCAAATACGCAAGCCACAGCTTCAGAATTGGAGCTGCTATTACCACTGGTGCGGTTGGTGTCCCAACATGGCTGATAAAAACCCTTGGACGTTGGACTTCTGACTGTTTCGAGACGTACATGTATATCCATACTCCGAAAGACGTTCGCCTGACTATTTCTGATCAACTCACAAGGGCCGTGATTCAGTAATTAAAAGTAATTTTAGAATTTAGGCAACATAAAAGATTTTTGTTGCGAGTGCCTCATGCACTGCTGCCAACACAATAATCTCGGTAAATTTCTCGTTAGTATCGCTTTAATCACAGTTCTCGATCAGGTTGATTTTCTCGGTTACACGTCTCACACTCTATAGTCTCAACTAATCACTCGTATATTACATATCTTATCATAGCAACTAATTAATTAACCTATTATAATCTAATGCGCAATGTTTCTCATCACTTGTCACGTCATGCTTCTTATTGTTACCAAACATCCTCCCAGAGCAAGACTAGGACACAATTGAGATCGCTGACCTTCGGAAAAGAGCCAAGTATGTGAAAAGATGCAAGGATGTGCTTTGGAAGCGGTGGAGGGGTGAATATCTTAAAGCATTCCGGGAGAGTCACAACCTCAAGCACAAGACCTCGAAGTTCACCGCGAAAGAAGGCGATGTCGTGATTATTTTGTCGTTAAAAACCATCGCGTTTGGAGTGAGTATGGGAAGCTGAATGTCCTCTTCCACGTAGCTTAGCGGCCTGTTGTTCAATGCAATTTCCACATCAAGCAATGTATCCTCCAACTCGTTCCAGGTAAGAAACCCACCTCCAATTGACTTGTGAAGAGTTCTTTTCACCATTCCAACCATCCTCTCGAACTGGCTGCCCCACCACGGTGCTCGACTGAGGTTAAACTGCCATACGATTCCGTGCTTTGCAATGGAAGTCGTTGAGCCGTTCGTCGCGTGCCACCTTCCTCAACCAGTTCGCCGCTCCCACGAAGGTCTTTCCGTTGTCCGAGTAGATCTTCGAAGGTCGTCCACATCTTGCTATCAATCTCTTAAGACTCTCGAGAAACTCTTCCGTCTCCATGGTGCGCGCTAGTTCAAGGTAAAGTT
Organism: Chrysogorgia sp. JL179-B06; assembly: GCA_035772405.1. Classification (NCBI taxonomy): domain Eukaryota; kingdom Metazoa; phylum Cnidaria; class Anthozoa; order Scleralcyonacea; family Chrysogorgiidae; genus Chrysogorgia; species Chrysogorgia sp. JL179-B06. The sequence continues at coordinate 357,823 of JAYKKM010000448.1, forward strand.
CCCTCGTCAGGCTACAGGCATAGAGAATCGGTCCCGCGTAGTCGACTCCAATGACTTGAAACGGGGTGGTCCCTTCCGTTCGGTCAGGTCAGTGGTAATTTCCCTGGAGGTGGACTGGCGAAAGCGCTTGCTTGAAACTTCTTGCAGCCGTGACACTGTTTAATGATGCGCTTGGTTAATCTCCTCAGTCTTGGGATCCAGTACTTTTCCCTTATTTTAGCCATCGTCATCCCCACTCCGCCGTGTAAAAGCGTGATTTCGTGCGCGTCTTCTATACGACCTTTTCCGAATAGAATGCAGAATCAGGGAGATAAATTGGGTAATCCCCCTGGATTCGGCCTCGGCACTCCAATACCCCATCGTCGTTCTGTTGGAGGTTCAACCTTTCGCAGTCCTCGTCAAATTTTCCTCCACCAACTGCAGAGTTCTGGACCTTCTTAATCCAATGCTGTTTCTGTGGTGAGTAAACCAGTTACTCTCTGGTCTGGGGTGGATCTGGTGTTGTGTATGTAATAGATAACCACCGAGAACGAGGGATTTATGCGGCATACAGCCCCGAGGGCTGTATATGGCATAAATCCCGACGTTCGAGGTGTTTATCTGACTTATTATTACATTAAGGAGGTTTCCAACAAAGTTTTGTCGATTTTGTACACTTTGGACAAAGATTTTCCTAGTTTTTTCTTCGTTTCTTATCTTATTAGTATTCATAGGGATGTATGACGCATACATCCCGCGGTACATCAAAGGAAACCGACTCAATGTAATAATAAGAATCGAGAGACCCATGCACATACTCTCAATGTTGTCCACAGCTTCCGTCGAGTCAGCTAGAGCTGGTCAAATTCATCTTCCACCGTTATGGCCGCCGCAAAGTTATGATTCTGCTCGAGTTTCTTCGGTTTCGTCCGTAACCAGATCTACTGGCCATTATTGAGGATATATTAGCCACTCTGGCCCTCGCCACCACAGCTCGTTGTCCTCCGTCACCGCTCCTCCCCGACTGCCGAGATCCGCAGGGTTGTCTCGTGCTCCTACATGTCTCCATGTGATGTATTCTTTGCTCTTGGTCTTCTGTACACGGTTGTGTACAAACTGCTTGTAGTCACCTCCCCGGATCCAATCAGTACGACGGTGCTGTCCAACCATCCATACACGTTCTGAACTGGAAATCCTCTTTCACGTCATCGACCAAGTTTGTTGCCATGTGTCCGGACACAATTAAGCTCCAAACGAGGGCTTGTAAGAGCTTGCTTCGCTAGTCGAGCCTTTGCTGCTACCAACCCCGTGGATGTTCCAGTGCTTTGTACTACCACGGCGTACACCGCTGCTGCTACCCCGTTGCTACTAGCATCCCCGAATGAATGGAGCACGATGCTGCGAATTTCTTCAGGGTATTTCACAAGACTTCTCGGCGCTGTCACCTTCTCTGAAAGCTCACGTTCCCATTTCGTCCATCTTTGCCGGAGTTCGGTCGGTAACTCAGCGTCCTATGGAATACGGGAGTCGCATGCGTCACGATAATTGATCTTCCCTTCCTGCGTTAGTGGAGCAACTATAGCCCAAGGGGGTCGTGTATACTCGCGACTTTGCGTAGATCCCTCTTTTAGATGCTTACAGTGTAGTTGTTGTTTCGCATACATGTAGGTCTCTCCATCTTCGGCTGGTAAACTTGGAGTAGTCTGAAGATCGGAAACATTAGAGTGCCATTTCTGCAAGGTGAAGTGGGCTTTCGAAAATATTTCAGTCGCACCGTCCTTCATTCTTCTCGCTTCTGTCACCGTCTGTCCACTGCTGATTAAATCATCCACGTACAGACTTCTCTCAATTTCTTCTACGCGATGGTTGTCCAGATGCTGCTTGATGACTCCCCCAAGCAGAAATGGCGATGGGACCAAACAATGCTAAGGGCGTCTCGGTCTTCCTCGCGAATCCGGACTTGTAAAAATGCTTGTTTGATGTCTCCGGTTGTGGCGATGTGATGGAATCTGCCCCGAGCTAAAACCTTCCACAACTGGTTTTGCAACGGTGGTCCAATGTTGAGACAATCGTTCAACGACGGTGCCTTGTCGTGTGCCTTCGCCGATGCGTCGTAGATAATTCGGAGTTTCGTTGTCTCGGCCGACTCTTTCACGACAGCTTTATGGGGAATGTAGAATTCCTTCCCGTTTGGCTCTTGTTCAGCTGGTTCCACTACTCCTTGAGCCAGTTGGTCCTGGATTACTTCATGATATTTCTGGATCATACCAGTTTTCTCAAATTTCTTCACGGTGCTACTCAGTCTACGTAAACTTCCACTCTTGTTGTTTGGGAGGATAGGGTGATTTCCCTTCCATGGTAATCCAGTTGTGTACCAACCCTCTTCAATTCGTGTTAACTGCTCCTTGAACTCGTTGTGGACAACTTCTTGATATCCAGACGTAGAATCCTCCAAACCAAGGACGTCGAGGCGGACATCTGGATATAGAGCATGGTGTTCAAGTCGGAAGACTCAAGTCCTGGCGACATCAAGGACCATCCAAATCTCGTTTTTTCAGCAATGGGATCTCCAGAACGTCCAACTCTTGAAGGTTCTGTTTTGATCTTGGCATAGTCACTCGTACCGAGGATAAGGTGAACTCGAAGCTTCTGGTTTTCATCTTGATCTTCCACATGAACTCCTTTCAAATGCGGATATCTGTTTATAACCTCTTGATATTTTGGATTGTCAACTGATAACAGTTAACTGCGGTCAATCTTCGTAACTTCCGTCTCCAAGGTGAATTTGCAAGACACACTGCTCGCGCTCACGTTGTGAAGTTCCACCTTTTTCGTTGTAGAGCCCATCATCATTTCGATTCTTCGAATCTCGGTTCGCTGAGGAGCTGTTTTAATGCGATCGATCAACGCTGAAGAAGCATAAGAACTTCCTGCTCCGGTGTCAAGCAAGGCGCGACACTTAATCCCATTAACCTTGACCCGGACTAGGGGATGACAGACAGATCCTTTTTCGGTGTTTGTAAGGCTTGTAGCTGTCATCAAGTTCTCTCCCACCTTGTCGCAAATGGAAGAGTGGTGTTTTTGTTGGCAATGTTGACACGAAGACCGGCTTCGACACTCTGCTGCGCGATGTATAGATCCAGTATCTTTTTCCGCTCTGCCATTGTCACAACTTTTTTGCACTCGATGAATTTATGCTCCGCTGCGTCACAATAAACACATGCTCTTAGACTCGGTAAAACCACGTCATCTCTCGTTTGGAAGTTTCGCCCACGCGTCCAAGGAGGGTCTTTTGGCGGTTGATCGTTGCTTTCTAAGGGTTGATTTCTCTCCATTCCTTGAGCGCCTTCGCCAACTCTCTTGCCAATCCGGATGTCCTCTTACCAAGTCTGCCTTTATTCCTTTAAGCTTGTCCAAAACACTTCTCACATTTCCGTTTACGTGTTTCGAGCGGTTGCACATTGAATACAAGTTTTTTGTAAAAGTCGGTCGCGTCTCCGTGATTGCTGGTACCTGTAATTCCATAATGATTTGGATGTAAGCGTTGACGATCTCGCTATCCTTTCCATATTCGCTGGTTAGGATAGCTTGGTTTGGTCTTGTCTCTCCAATTTGTAATTGTTCGCGTTCAAACTTTAACTGCTCTTGGCGCGCGCGTAGCTCGTCTGCTTCCTTGGCTTTACGTTCCTTATCCTCAGCGTCTACAGCCATTTCCTTAAGCCATTTCTCCAATCGTGTGATCTCAGAATCAACTTCACCGACTTGTTCGTCGACGTCATGATTCCATTTTCCCACATCTTCGGCATTTTCTCCTTTGTCGAACTTGGCTTGTTCAACCTTCAGTTTTACGGCTTTCTTTTAATGGATCCATTTTTGTTTGTTATCTCGTTCGCAATCCCGTTGGAGGTGCCACTTATGTTGCGAATGCCTCATGGTGCACTGCTGCCAACACAATAATCTCGGTAAATTTCTCGTTAATATCGCTTTAATCACAGTTCTCGATCAGGTTGATTTTCTCGGTTACACGTCTCTCTCACACTCTAGTCTCAACTAATCTACTCATGTTACTATCTACCCATAACAACTAAATAAATTAAATTAACCTATCATAATCTAATGCGCAATGTTTCTCATCACTTGTCTTGTTTAACCTCTAAATAAATTTATATGTGCATTAACTTAAGTAATACATCCTAAAGTGGTGGAATTATCACTGCGTTCAATTCGTGGCAGGAAGTGGTGACATCCTTATCACTTCACAGAAGTGATGTGCCTCACACACTTCACCCACGTGAAGGATTTGGATGGGCTAAGGCATATCCAGTCCAGATATTGTTGGACTAGTACTGAGCCCACATTACAACCGACACAGATACCTGCAGCAACGGCACAAATTACATTGGATTAACAGAACATATCTTCAAGAACAGACTCTGCAAACATCAAAATTCATTCCGCTACCAAAACAAAATCCAGTACCTTTCCCTCCGGGGCTCCAATAATAGAGCACTTTTCCAAACTTTAGATGGTCTACCAGTTTCCCGAGCAATTTTCACAACTCATTTGGCCATGGTATTTACAGAATGCGGACTAGATCCTTCGAAATGCAAAGGCCATAGTTTTCGTATAGGCTCTGCCTCTTACGCTGCCGAATGTGGTTTTTCGGATGCTCAGATACGTCTCGAGGGTCGGTGGAAATCGGATGCATTTAAAAATACATCCGTACACCTAACCTCACTTTCTAATCGAACGTATCTATGGCTTGTGGCTGTAATATCTCTATTACCTGATTGGCAGTGGTCAATTTTGCTCTTAAATCTTTATTCTTATGTAATTTGTGTTTTAGTTTTTTGTTTTGTTTTTACTTAATGTTTATTATGTAATTTTTTGTTCGGTTGGTCTTCACATGGGACTCCTGTCCTGTTGATCATTCATTCAAGCATATTCAAGTATTGCACTCTTTATTTACTGTATATTTGCATTCTTGTATGGTTGTAAAGTTAATAAATAAATAAAATAATAATAAATAAATCAACTAGGTAATAATCAATAAATTATTATTCTTACTATTTATTCGATCAACTGCAGCCTATATTTTGAGGATCGGTTAGTGAGTCAATGGCAGGGGTCGTTGCACTGAAGTGCATCCATTTTTTGCTATCTATTTGGACGTCTTCGACAATTATCTACATTGTTTTTTACTTCGTAGTAGGGACTGCGAATTCTTTATAACAGTCCATGGCAGGGGTCAACGACTGCATTAATTTGTGATAAAAAAATTGATTGTCCTTCATGTTAGGGCGGTGGTTGCCACCTCTACCCCTAGGAGGCTTTGGCTTAAAATCCCCCACCTTTCCTGTGGAAACCATTAATTGTGTTAATTAATTTCCATATACGCTGTAATTACTCGGGCTACCTGTGATAGCACGAGTCTCACGAGTTCTGTGTTATTTTTTATCAATGTCGAGATATTGTCATTATTGCATCATCCCGATAGGCTTTGCGAAACTGAGACAGCAAGTTGCCATTGTGATTTACTGCATCTGGCACCTTTCCTCGAGTGTTCTTTACTGAAAATATGATGTGGCTGGCAAGTATCGTGATCTTATATACGCTCACAATGTTTACAATCGCACACGCCGATAGCAGTAGACCTATACACTAAAAGATGAGGAGCGATTTCGAAACGGTTGGTCTGCGATCTCAATGATTGAATCTTCAATATTATCGCTAAACATTAACGTTTACATGCATTCGTATCACATGCTATTTCGGCTCGACCTTCATGTATATCCGATACAACACTTCCGCTCATGTTGTAAATAGTATATGTATATGTATATATGTATACTGTATGTATATATGTATACTGTATGTATATATGTATATATGTATACTGTTTGTATATATGTATACTGTATGTATATATGTATATATGTACTGTTTGTATATAAACTAGAGTTGTTATTCAAGAACAAAATCTGATAATTCAGAACTGATCTTTGACGTGATTCAATTTGTTTGATTAAGATACTGTATGCACAGATATATGTATATATGTATATATGTATATATGTATATATGTATATATGTATATATGTATATATGTATATATGTATATATGTATATATGTATATATGTATATATGTATATATATATATATATATATATATATATATATATATAGGCTATATATATATATATATATATATATATATATATATATATATTATATATATATATTATATATATATATATATATATATATATATATATATATATATATATATATATATATATATATATATATAATATATGTATATATGTATATATGTATATATATATATATATATATTATGTATATATTATGTATATATTATGTATATATTATGTATATATTATGTATATATTATGTATATATTATGTATATATTATGTATATGTTAAGTTTAATAATAATAATAATAATAATATATTATGTATGTATATATGTATATATGTATATATGTATATATGTATATATGTATATATGTATATATGTACAGTACCGCTCAGAAGTAACCTAACAAAATCCGCGGTTAACCTAGGATGATCCGCGGATGATCCTCGGGTCATCCGCGGTTGAACCGCTGGTCATCCGCGGTTCATCCTAGGTTCGACCTCAACCGCTGCTGCGCGGTTCGTATGGCGTCTTTTCTCGAGTGTAGTATCGGAAGAAGTCGGTTATGTTAATGTGCTTCCTTCGCACATTGTCTGCACTTCTTCGATTGGCGTTTGTCGTAGCTTGGCAAGTTCGTTTTCAAATACCGTTACCGTGTTTAAATTGATAATGGGAAAGCTATCTCGATACGCGAGGGAAAGAATCGTCTCACTGTCGTCCTCTTGGGTAAAAAAGTCGCTTATTTCCAAAGTTTAGCGTCCAAGCAGTTATGTGTGTTCGACAATCGACACTCAGTTTCAAGCTTTGATATCTAGCAACAATGGGAAAGCTATCTCGATACGTGAGGGAACGAATAATTGCAGGTTACTAAAATTACAGATCTGCTTCAAGAGGAAGGAATTAAAACTTCGAGATCTGCTTTAAACTTCGAGATCTGCTTTAAACTTGTTTCTTTCCCGATAAGAATGAGACAAACATGGAGCGGCGGAGCAGATAAAATATATTATGGTGATATAAACCCCGTGACTCCGTGTGGTCCGTTCATGCGAAGCATTCCAAGCTCTGTTTCACAATCATTCTCAGGGAAACATGAAGAGAATTTTTTTGATTTTTGATAAAAATGTATTCATGAAATTTTCTATTCCGAGACTCGCTATTGCCACAGCAGACAAAAAGGACACTTGCCTGCTTCGCTACTTGCACTGTTGACAATGCTTCTGCCACTGTTGACGTGCATTTGGCCTGCTTTGCCACTGGCACTGTTGACACGTGGCCTGGTTTGCCACGCTTGAAACAAAACTGAAGCACTTGACCGCGAGCTTCGATTGCTCAATATCAATTTTCAGGTAAAGTGATAAAGTTGGGCTATATGTCTACGCAGACTGCAAAAGTGGTTGATGAAGTTGTTAATGGTGACATCTTCTAGCAGTTCTAGGGCAGTTTAGCCTGACAAAATAAATCGGACACTCGTTGATTTGTTTACTTGTCCGGTCACTCACGGGTCACTCCGGTGGCACTCTCTTTGAAAAGTTGTGTACTCCCTCGTGGTTTTATGGTATATATTGCATGCCGCATGGCGGTATTAGTTATTAGAGAATTACTCACAGTTTTAAGTCTTTATAATGAGAGCGCCTGCCAGTCTCCAGGCATGGTCTTCTCACCGTGGCCAAAGCGCCACGTGCCGAATAAAACGGAAATTGACAATACACATGTCAAAAGCTCTGGCTTAACTTGAGGTTTTTTACCGGTTATCTTATAGTTCACATAAGAGCAATCAGTTACATTACATGAGAAGCAATGGATAGCAATGCCAATTATATAGTTCTTGAAACAATATTTGTTAACGTAGTACGGATTTGGAGTTTTGAAACCTGTCAATGGACCGCTATATGCACGTGATAAGATCGACCGCAATATCGATAATTTGACCGATATATCGATCAAAGTGCAACTTAATTTCAAACGTCGAATTTATCATGTATCTAGGTTCGACACGTGATAAGTTCGACGTTTGAAACGGGATGAGTATAATATAATATACCATGAGTTTAAGAAACATGCGACAGCAAAACATGCCGTTGGGTCAATAAACAGCTGGAAACACAACAGTATAATCGTAAATCGTATCAAGATGCCCGTTAAATTTTCTTCTCCTAAAATGGTTTCACGCAATAATAGTTATTTAGTAAGACTGTTTCGGGAGATATTCTTGTTAACGTTATTTGAGAAATTCCAACATAACAGGCTTTGTGCATTTGTACCAACGTCGTCGTTGTTAGGAGTTCAACCACGAAACCGTTATACATTGTATGCAGAATACAGAGACTAATAAGAATGACTTCAAAACTACTCCAATGATTACCAGTTAATAATTTCCTTTGTTTTGAACTTGATACAGCAAGTTAATTGACGTCCGCGTCATGTCTTTCTGCTGCCGCCTTTTGGTCGGATGAACTCGGAACCCGAAGCGTTTAGTCGACCGTTGCGGTTAGATGTGTAAACCGCAACCTCACCGCAATCGCAGTGTTAGGTTACTTCTGACTGGTACAGTATATATGTATATATGTATATATGTCTATATGTCTATATGTCTATATGTCTATATGTATATATGTATATATGTATATATGTATATATGTATATATGTAGGTTATATGTATATATGTATATATGTATATATGTATATATGTATATATGTATATATGTAGGTAATATGTATATATGTATATATGTATATATGTATATATGTATATATGTATATATGTATATATGTATATATGTATATATGTATATATGTATATATGTATATATGTATATATGTATATATGTATATTGTATATGTATATTGTATATGTATATGTATATATATATGTATATATTCTTACAATGAGTTGTAAGAACAGGTTCAAATTGTACGAATATACCCCGCCCTATTGGTCGGTAAATTCAACAACAGTAAATTATATACTTATAAAATGTACCTTTACCCGTTTCTAATGAAGTTCACGGCATTTGTATTGATTATAAATCAACGCACATGAAGTGGGTGTGAGCGAGATATTAAATGCAACATCGAATAAAGTCGATAAATCATAATTACGATCGAATTGGCAAATCCTGTTCCTCATCTGAATCCTCCGTACTACTCGCAGAAATAATTTCCATGCTTTGTCTGGATTCATCGAGCTTTTGTCGTTGTTCCACTTCAATTTGCTCGGCCTATAAGTGAACGTGGTAACAAAGAAACAGATTATATTTTTGCATGCGTTCGGCTGATTGTTTGCAAAACAGAAAGAATAAAGAGAGAAAAGCTTCACGTTGGAACGCCAAACCGCAGGCGGCTGTTGTTTGAAAGTAGAACAGAAAAAAATTAAGGAACTTATCACGTCAGACTAAAACGTTATAAAATAACCCTCATGATGTGAAAAAGCAAAATACAAGACGACGAGTGGTATTAAAAAATCTGCTAACAAAAACAACGTGTTCCGCTGTACCACAGCTCTTCAGTATAGCTTGGAACAATCTGGATGAGTTTAATCATGTGTACTTATACACACGTGATCGTTGGTGACAACCGCATGTGGGAGAGCACCGGCAATTAGCAATTAGCGTTTATTACCCCTAACAGACACCCACTTACTTCGCCAACGATCGCATGTGCATAAGTACATGATTAAAGGCACACTCCAGTCAAAATACAAGGGGTGGTTAAAACTCATCCCCAGGGCCTTCGCGGTGCGAGGCAAGATGGCGGGCGACGCGACCGAAGGCCCTGGCAAAGGCTGAAGCACGTGACAAAATATTCCACTATATGTGGAAAATTTTCCCGCTAGTTTGTCTACTGTGTAATCATGAGAGACTCAGTACTAGTGAGATGTTTTTCACTTTTCCCAATATGAACATCGAGCTATTAACTAACTTTACCAGAGACCTGGCTTATGGAATACATGATTCATCCTTTTATTCTCACTTCCACAAATACGATAAATATCCAATAAGTGTTCCGGCGTTCCATTGATCTATATAAGAGGACTGGATAAAGCATCTAGACTGTGTTTACTGTTGCGGAATTATAGTTTTCGTATATAAAGGCTTTTTTCACTTTTCGGATCATACTGATTTTTGTATCACGAGAAGAAAAGGACACCGGACACGGGAAGCCTTAATCGGAGAGCAATTTTTAGTTATTTGGCCCATTGTTTTAATATGCTAATATAATAAAGCAGTTGTGAAATTTTACATTCAATTTGAAGTACAAGTATATATAAGAGGCAACCTCGGCGGCAACATCAGAATTCGAGAGATTCAAGGTTTTTGTCGTAAAAAAAAGAGTACTACATACAGTACCTTTCTAAACTTAGAGAAGATTCCTCGAGAGGTTCGAATTGATATATTTCAGATTTTCAAGAAAAAAACAGCGTTTAAACACATGGAACTGTGGCCATCAGACAACATTTAACAAGGAATAATATACGTAGTTACCTGGCAACCGGGTTTGTTTGCCCCCAAACAAAATGGCGTCCGAAACCGTGAAAGGGTCTATTGTTTATAGTCTGTCGGCCGGCTTCGAAAGTTCGTCAAAATATGAACTTATTTACTTACGATTCAATTTTTATCCACATTTTTAAGCTTTCTGTAGTTTCATGATGTACCCTGTTAACATGGGTTTGCTTTGTTCACCTATTTCGTGGTTATATGCAAAAAAATACGATTCCACAACAGTAAAATATAGCGATGCTGAACCGAAGTGGAGCTGGCCACAGCTCAAAACTTCCGGCTTCAATTTCGGTGGCGCTCTTAAACAAAGGATGCTCTACATGTATCTAGTCCTCTTATATAGATCAGTGGTTACTTCGGATATCGTTTCCTTGGAGTTTGAAACTGATCACTAACATGTTCATTTCATTATCTCCTGTGTTGGACGCCATGTTTAGTTTGCTTTCCCGCACAATTTAATTATTGACCAATAGAGACAGTGGTGAGCATTTAATTCAATTAAATGCTACAACCAATCAACGGCAGTTTTGGTCCAGCCTTTGCCAGGGCCTTCCCTCGCCTCGCTACCATCTTGCCCGCGAAGGCCCTGGGGATGAGGTTGGGAGTGGTTAAATGAACGGTCAATTATTTTTAGTTAAGGAGAAATCGTTCGTTGAATTCAGTAAAATCAACGAATTTGCGTCGCCATGTTGTCTTTCTCAAGAGACGTTACTGAGTGTTTCTTTCTCAACCGTGTCGTTGTACTTGATAGCGATTATATATATTGTTGTCGAATGTTGGAGGGAAATTAGGCAAATTTAAGCGCTCTATCATTCAAGCGGGAAAGTAGGGGAACGTCTAAGGCATAATGCGTCAGTTTCCGAATTTTTGGAACATTAATTTCAAGACAATCAACGATATCTGATTCGTAAACTTTCTAAAAGAACAGGGTCGGCTAACAGTTATGCAACTGCTCCTGTGGTCCTGTTCAACTGAATAACGTGGTTACTTTATCAACTACAATTAATAACCATATGGCAGTAGTAATATCCCCATCTGGCAACCAAAGGGCTGCCGCCTCATTAAATATTCATGAGATCGTTTCGAATTTTGAGATTACGTCATGACTTCTCGTCTTGCTGTAGGAGCCTTAACCCCCTAATTATTTATTCAGTTTACGTCATTAAACCTTCTGGATCCCTAACTCTAGCTCGTGTACCAGTAGGACTTGTCCCCCGTGTACCTTTAAATCCCAACCGAGGACTGGTTATATCGCGTTATGTTTCGCGCACCAATTGAAGGCGGGGAGGTTAGGGTTAGGATAACACTTCAGGCGAGGGGCTTAGGATTAGGAAAACACTTAAAGCGCGGGTTAGGATTAAGGGTTGGATTAGGGTCAGGGTGTCTATTTTAATATAACATGAAGTTTTACCAATTGGTGCGCGAAACATGACGATACTACCCGAGGACTTTCCGACCCCATTACGTCATTTTGGTATGATGTCATTCCCGATTAGCCGCCGACACCTTCCGATGGCAAAATTATTTTTTGGGATCACTTTTTTTGGGACCTTGACTGCGCCCACAAGCATTCTCTCTCACATTGGCCTATAAACTGAGAGTGCCTTCAGGGGTGTACATGTACATGTGGCGGGGGATTAGGGTTGGTTAGGGTTAAGATTAGGGTTATGTTTAGGATGAAAGTTATTTCGGGTAGCCAATCAGATGACTTACCATGGGAAGTGATCCCCAAAATAATTTCTGCCTTCCGATGATGGCATTACGCCATTATCAAAAGGTAGCTCTTATGTCTCTTAATAGTATAAGAAAAGCCTACGTGTTTATTCATTTTATGGCCATGTGTTAGACTCATCGTTGTGGACTAGGGAGGCATACACGTACGGCGCATGCGCACAATCGATCTTGACTAAATATTATAAACTGGAATGAACTAAAGAGATGCTGAAGAAACATCTTATACTTTCACACTAGCGCGCTTCTCGACCAACAGAGGTTTATACGATAGCCTTTTACGTTCAAATAAGATTTAGTACTTCGACAGATCTACGATATATGAACCCCAACCATCGAAGCAGTGGGAATTGTACGATAGTTTAAAAGATCAAATCTGCCGAATAATCTGAATGCGATTTAGCAAGAGACGAATGTCAATAACTTTGACCGAATTATCGCCTAATTTACCTTTAGTTCTTAAAGTGAGCGAATCCTGTAACGAAGAAACGATCAGAGAAGCTGTAAGAAGAACGATCACCGATTTTAGATGGATTGACTTATCTAGATACAAAGCGTATAATAATTATTTAATATATGAATATTATATTAGGTATTTCTTAGCTATTGTGGTAATTATAACGTATAAGAGCTGATAAGAACTTTACAAAGTTCATCTTGCCTCTAGTGTATAAAGTAAGTGATTCCTTGGATAAACGAATAGGCTTCGGCAAGCTTTTATCTAGATACAATCGAAATAGAACCTTGGCTCTTACTTCGTGTACCGGACACAGAAATTTAGCACTGTGTAGAACTGCCTCGTTCTTTAAAAAATCTCGTTTATTTTTGTCCTGGAATTGTCCAATTCATGAATTAAACCTATCCCAGATAAAATAAACTGGATTTTTTAAAGAGGAGGCAGTCCTATACAGTGCTAACTAACATTTTACTCATGCAAATTTCTGTGTCCGGTACACGAAGTAAGAGCCAGAACTTTAACACGGTTGCTAAAGTTTATTTGGCTGACTCAGACCATTCGAGAAGCTGTGAGAAGAATGATCAGTGGTTTTAAACGTATAGATCTTTCAAGATATAAACGAAATAAAACGCGATTCCTAAGTCCGAGAAGCCGTAAGAAGAACGATCGAAGATTTCAAACACACAGAAAAAATATATATAAAAAACTATACAGAGTGTCCCAAAAAAAAGGCTACCTTTTCAAATTCAAATGAGCGTGTTAATTCAAACAACCTATTGTGTTTAATATCCCATGTGTATAAAACTGTGTGTTTTTACGCATTCGTAGTTCAAAAGCGATAATGAATTTCAAAGAACTACAATAGGTTGCTTGAATTAACATGCTAATTTGAATTTGAAAAGGTAGCCTTTTTTTGGGACACCCTGTATATCGGTTTGGTTTATGTGGCTGACTTTATTAATGTTGTCATGCATTTTGTTACGTTGCTAAGACTGATACATCTGAATGCACACACGGACAATAGCATGTGGGTCATTAAGAGTCATTAGTGGTGCAACTCACAAACATTTGGGAATATTTAATTGTTTGAGGGTACACACTATAGGATTTTATGGGATAATGATGATTAGTATAATTTCTGAGCTTAAACGAGTTCTGATTGGCTGACTGGCCAGTAAATCTGAGTCGATAGTCACCGCGTAGCGCGGTGACTATCACTTTACTAGAAATCATACTTGAAAAAGTGTTTTTTTGTTACCAGCCTATATTTATTCGTTCCAGTCCCCTCTCGGAATCATCATTTTGATGTATGGTTTCTAAAACGTGACGAATTTTTTTTCAAAATGGCAACTATATTATTATAACTAAAAAATCGTCGAAAAGGCTCAAAAACTTAGCATAAAGACATTGTATATATCATATTTCTCTCAAGATAGAACTGTATAAGGGTAAGGAAGTTGTTTATCGTATAATTATTTGTATTTTTACGTCCGTTTTGATCGTTAGTGTGTTTTTGAAAGCTGTCAAGCGTGAAGAAAACATCGAGCATAACACAGTTCAAACTGTCTGTTTAAAACTTCTCAATTGAATATTCAGTTCAAGCCTGAAATTATACTAAAACAATTAGTCACCTCAGTCTCGGTGACTATCTCGGTGTCACCTCGACTTCGGTGACTAATTGTTAATTAGTATCAACCAACTAGTGGTCTATTACAAATTCGGCATTCTGATTGGCTGAGCTACTCATTGTCTATTGGTGATAGACGGTGAGTAGCGTTACCCAATCACAAACCTTCTTATGCTGGAATATTCCTATCCTGACCAATCAGAAGCCACGACATATTTAAGCTGCACGGCCAAACCTGGAATCTAGTCCAAACATGGCGTCCGCTAAAATTTATATACGAGTGATGAAATCATAAAAACATTGACCCGAAAGTGTGACATTTTCGAATAGGAAAATGAATTCGCTGATGCCTATGGAGTATATCTATACCAAATGTGAAGCAAAGTAATTACAAACTCGTTTTTGTGAGCGATTGTTTATCATGTGCCATCGAGCAACTCTACATTTTGAATGGGAGACTTCTACAAACAAAAAGGTAAAACTATCTGAAAATTTGGAACAATGTTAGAAAGGTTGTTTATGGTTGATACTAAAACAATTAGACAACTCGCCCTCGTTGTCTATGAGCAGATAGTCAACTCGGGCTTCGCCCTCGTTGACTATCTGCTCATAGACAACTCGTTCTCGTTGTCTAATTGTTAAATAGACTAAGCGGGCAAGTTCAAGCCTAACTCTAACTCCAAAATGTTCTTGGTTATTAGTACAAGAAAGTCGAATTGGCCAGACAGCCTAAACAAAGTCGTACATGCCTATAATTGTACTAATTGTACTACTCAATTGTACTACTCAAGCATGCTACTAATACTACTAATTGTACTACTCAAGCATGACGTGCTCACACAGCGCTCTGTTTGCTGTACTGATTTTTGGATTATTTGTTATATTATTTACTTATGATATTACTCTAGTTAACAATAATCTGGATAAGACAACGTTTTTCACATATGAAGATCAGCAATTTGTTTCGGGTGTGGATATTATGGAAGAATTTCAGCCTTGTATTATTCAAGCATGCCAAATGCTGTTGGTGCCTGCTAAGTCCACAAATCTGGTTCTCTTTATTGTCGATATAGACAGAAGAGTTGGAGTTTTGAAGCTACGGAAATATCTTCATAGGAGACTTCGTTTCACCTCTACTTCACTTGGAACATTTAATCCAACAATATATCAGTTGGAAGAGATAACACAAATTCTCATTGGAAATCAAGCCGCTCATTGCTATTTTGGCAACATTCCAACCATCTCCCAAACTACACCTATGATGGATAACGACTTCGACCCTATCACCGTCTTCAATCTCCCAAGAAAAGGACTCAAAATTATGCAGCTTAATATAAGATCAATTAAGAACAAGCTTGATCAGATTAAACTGCTCTTACATAAACAATCTCTTGGTATTTTGGCCCTTACTGAGACCTGGCTGGATGACGCTTGGTCTGACAACGAGTTAACTATTGTGGGGTATAATCTCTTTCGGAAAGACCGCAAAGCAGCTGGCGGTGGTGGTGGGATTATAGTTTATATTCACAATTCGTTGTCTGTAGAACGGAGAAGTGTTTTGGAATCAGAAAATATGGAACAAATTTGTTTAGAATTTAAACAAAACGGCTGTGCTTCAATGCTTTTCTCGTGCGTATATCGCTCTCCTGGCACTGGTGTCTCTTTCTTTGATTATCTCTCAAAAAGTGTGGACTCCATTGTTAACGAAAACAAAGAAGTCCATATCGTCGGTGATTTTAATATTAATTTGCTCGGCGACATAACAAGCGACTCCAAGAAACTATTACGTTTGATGGAAAACCAAGGTCTTCACCAAATGCAAAAAGATCCAACACGTGTGACGGAAAACTCAAGCACCCTTATTGACCATCATTTTAGTTCTCATCCTGAGCATGTACTCAGTATATCATCGCCAGTTTTCGGCCTTAGCGATCACAACCCTACAATTCTAACTCGTAAACAAAATGCAAATTTGAAAGTGACTAAACAAAGCCATTTTACGATCGCATACCGACCTCTTAAGAAAGTTGATGTTCATGAACTCATTAAAGATTTAAAGGAAGTCCCGTGGAGTATTTTAGACACCTTTGAAAATGACCCTGACGAAATGTTGTTAACTTGGCAAAAGCTTGTTCTTGAAACTGTTGATCGACATGCTCCCATTAAGTCGCTTAGAGTAAAATCGATGAAGAAACCACTATGGCTTTCGGACGAAATACTCAATGCGATAAAAGAGCGTGACGATATAAAGAAAAGATTACAAAGGGGTCAAACTCAAAGAGATTGTTTTAAAGCAGCTAGAAATAAAGTCGTTAGACTTGTCGAAAAAGCGAAGAAAGATCAAATTGTTAATGAAATTAATGAAAATAAATCAAACTCAAGAGCTCTCTGGAAAACTTTAAAGAGTATTTTCCCGACAAAATTGAAAGACCTAAGCAAAGTTCATACCATAGAAAAGGACGGGGTAAGGTATTCTACGGCAGAAGAAATATCAGGCCTATTCAATGAATATTTTGTCTCTATTGTTGACAATATCATTGAAAACAACCACGTTTCTGATCCGGATTTTGCCACCTTAAAGAATTTCGTAAGAATTCAAAAAGCCGATAACTCTGCTGTTTTCTGTATACCAACTTTACTAGAAGATGAAGTTCTCGAATTGATCAAGTCACTTTCATTAAATGTGGCAACTGGCTTTGATGGAATAAGCTCGCAGCTGATAAAGTTAATTGCTCCTGCAATTGTGCCAAGTCTAGCAAAAGTGTTAAATTGCAGCATAGTAAATGGAATATGTCCAGCTCAACTCAAACTTGCCCGTGTTACTCCAATATTTAAGAAGGGAAATAAAACTAACATCGATAATTACAGACCCATTTCAGTATTGTCTGTTATTTCCAAGATTCTTGAGAAGCATGTTTGCAAGCACTTTGTTGCATTTCTTACTGAGTATGGTCTGCTATACAAGTATCAATCAGGTTTTCGCTCTAACCATTCGTGCGAAACCATTCTTCTTAAACTTACAGATGAATGGCTTGAAGCTATGGACAAAAGTCTTTTCACTGGAGTAGTTATGATTGACTTGCGCAAGGCTTTTGACGTTGTTGACCATGACTTATTATTTAAAAAGCTTGCAGTCTATGGTTTAGACAAAAACTCGCTAAATTGGTTTCAAAGTTATCTAAATGGAAGATATCAAAAAGTGTGTATAGATGGTAAATTATCTGAATCACTTCCTGTCCATTCTGGAGTGCCGCAAGGCAGCATTCTTGGTCCAGCTCTTTTTTTACTATTTATCAACGACTTGCCCATGATGCTCAACAACAAAATCGGCTTGTATGCCGATGATTCCACTCTCTATGCATCTGGATCAACCTTACAAGAAGTTGAGGATAAACTCCAGCCTGACTTAAACCTAGTTTCAAAATGGGTAAATGAAAATAGAATGAAAATCCACCAATCGAAGACCAAGTATGGTATTATTTGTACGCGGCAAAAATTGGCTAAATCCTCAAATCGAACTCTTAATCTTTCTTTTGATGGCCAACAATTAATGGAAGTGAAATCAGAACGCGTCTTAGGGGTCTATATTGATAGCCATCTTACCTGGTCTACTCATATAGAGGAATTGCGTCGAAAGTTGATAAAAAGAATATTCGTTCTATCAAGGGTAAGAAAATACCTTCCAACTCATTATCGCTTATTGTTATTCAATGCAAGTATTAAACCTTTGTTTGAGTATTGCAGTACTGTATGGAGCAACTGCAGTCAAGGAAATTTGGATGACCTCTTCAAACTACAGAAACGCTGTGCCCGTCTAATTTTGGACAGTCCATATGAAGCAAGGTCTTTTGAAAACTTCCAAAAACTACAGTGGCTACCAATTGACAAGGTTTTCCTAATTCAAAAAATCTGCCTCCTACGAAAAGTTATTGAAGCCCGAGCTCCTGCGTATCTAACTGACAAATTGGAAACTTTCCGTTACCAACATAATTACCAAACCAAATCCAAAACCGATTATCGTCTGCCAAAGCCAAAGAATGACTCGTTAAAGAGGACATTTTTCTATTCAGCCATTAAAATATGGAATTCTTTAGGAATAGTACTTGGCGACTCCTTTCGTCTTATGAAATCCAAACTTTTCAAACATTTTTTAACCGAATATTCAATTGACAATTTCGGTGTACAAAGACTGTATTAATTTATCAAGTCTTTATTATTAATCTTACATGTATTTTGTTATTATCATCTAATTACTAGTTATCTAATTCTTTATTTAACATCTTTAATTGTATTTTAGGATTTAGAGGGCCATTAGGAAGAATACATTTTTGTAATTAGTGTTACCCTCTTTAAATAAAGTTTATTGTATTGTATTGTATTATTGTATTAAGAATGATGCAACAGGATTTGCACCATTCTTCCTATTGTTTGGTAGGTCACCAAGACTTCCTATTGACCTCATCTTTGGATTGTGTCATCCATCGCATAGTGCAAGTTACCCGAAGTATGTTGAGCAGTGGGCAACCGCTATGAAAGAAGCGTACGAGATTGTTACAAAGAGAACGGGACCAACTTCGCTCGAGAGAATACAAAGAAAATACATAGTTCAATCCTTAACAGGAGACCGAGTGCTTATGCGTAATCTAAGCGAACTTGATGGACTAGGAAAATTAAGAGCTTATTTGGAGGACAAGATCCATATTGTCGTCGAACAAAAAGGTTAAGATAGTCCATGGTGTACAAAGTAAAGCCTGAAGGAACAGAAGGAAGAGTAGAAATGTACGTGTTAGAAATGTTTAAACGTTATCTCGGCCAATATTTAACCGATTTAAACTCTGAAAACAGATTTGGAATTAGCGAATCAACATACATAACATACGTGTTTACTATATTACGAGAACGTGAGTACCCTTAGTAAAAATGGTTTATGTACTTAGAAATTAGTCGGCTATAAGCTGGTCACTTCGTCGTATATTATTTTGAACGTTATCTCGATCAATATTTAACCGTTTTCAATTCTGAAAACAGATTTGGAATTAGCGAGTCAACATACATAACATACGTGTCTACTATATTACGAGAACGTGAATACCCTTTGTAAAAACGGTTGAGAAATTAGTCGGCTATAAGCCGGTCACTTCGTCGTATATTATTTTGAACGTACTTATCTCAAGCAATATATAACCGTTTTCAATTCTGAAAACAAATTTGGAATTAGCGAGTCAAAATATTCGGATTCGGATTTCTACTTCCTCAAAAAACTATGTCTCTTTTTGAAAAAACTTTGAATCGTTTCAATTTTTGCATTCGCAATCATGTGACGTTACCAGGACCAAATTTTCCGATGTCGCGCGGACGGCCGTTGATGCATATATATATATATAAATATAAACAAATAAACTGAATGTGAGACTGGAAACGCTAATCGATATTAGCACCCTCGGCCTCGAAAAAATTATAGCCTCGTTATTGGGTAAAGACGTAGCTTCTTGAACAACAGATTTGATTGGTCATTTTCCAACCTTTTTATCCAATCCGACACAATAGCCTAGTAAAACGCCCACTGCTTAGAATCTTGTTATATGATGGTTAGTAACCAACAGCTTCTAGCAGCTACGTGATGACTCTCGTTATAGTGTACAAGATTCAAAATAATTTGTCTTCTGAAACGAGGCTATAAGGGCTAATTTAAATGCAGAAAACAGAATATTAAATTGGAAGCCATACTATACTATAAAAGTTTCTTTGATCAAAGTATAATTTTATCAAAGTGTTTGATAGTGTAAACCCCATTCAAAGACTGCGGCTCCTTTGAAGTTCATCGATCAAATTAGAACATGCTCGATCTACTTTGATGAAAGAAACTTGAACAGCGTAAAGCAGCCCTAACCGACAATTTTCGTAATTGTTTAAACGGCCTGTTTCTATGGAAACAAGTTACTTGGTGTTTATATGGAGTCTATAGTTGCATCATAGTTCCCTGTGCAGGATAAAGTTGCCCGAGTTAACGTCTAGCGGGCGTCTTGTTAAAGTGCCTATATCACTTGTGGGATCTTTACATATTTATAGTAATTGGAACATGCTAAGAAGATTTGTACTATATCTTCTCAGGCGAAAATTTCATCTTCATGGACTTTTTTGCAGTTAAAGTTACCGGATATGACATCAAAGGAGGAATTGCAAATCAGTTTTCTTTTGTTTCTTGCTTCAAAAATTCCTCCTTTGATGTCATATCCGGTAACTTTAACTGCAAAAAAGTCCATGAAGATGAAATTTTCGCCTGAGAAGATATATTACAAATCTTCTTAGAATGTTCCAATTACTATAAATATGTAAAGATCCCACAAGTGATATAGGCACTTTAAATATCGTTCAAATCCTCTGCGCACGGCTGATTTTTGAGTACAAAAATGCCGAAGTTTTGTTGCTGTAAAACATATGCTGCGCTAAAAATCTTCGTTATAAGAACACCAATAGAATTTGTAAATGAGGAGATTGTATAATAATTCAATATAATTCGTTTGCCTGCCCTGAAAAATTCCAGCAGCATCACGGGGCAAGAGAACTCAGCAACAAGAAACGAAAATCACATGTTTGTATCGCAATTATTCGAAATATACATCATTATGTATTATGTATGTGGCGGTGAGCCTGATAATCCTTTGGCTACAGTTAACAAAGTGTAGGTAGTTTTACCAACCTTTCTTTTTTGTTCTTCCTTTATTATGCGGAATAAGTTGCAACCAAGTCGAACAGAATTGATCAGCTTTCTACGTGTACAACGAGAAAAAAACACCTCATAACGCGGTTCTCCTTCAGTAGATATCAGTTTAAAAACAAATAAAACTATTAAATTGCAGTCAAATTGCATCAGTTTCCAACACAAGTTCAATGAAACTGCCAATTCAGGTCCCCTAAAATTGTTCACATATTAGGCAGTATTCACAAAAAATTGTTGGGGGGACTGATGAGAAATTAGGGGGTTCCCCCAAATTTTGGGGTGTAAAAAGGGGGTATTTGAAAAATAAAAACCTTCGAAGGGGGTATACTTAAAATAAAAAAGAAGATACATTTAGGCAATGGTGAACATTTAGTAATAATATATTAAACGTTTTTGATAACTAATACTATAAATTAATTGCAAGAGAGTCTTTATTGTACATAACCTGGTTGTTCTTTTTTGTTTCTATGTTCCTTTTATATGATTCATACAAACTTGTAAAGTATTAAAAAACCACTCTACTACCACAGTATCAATATAGAGTCATAGACCTTTTTATAACATAAACTGTAATATTTTGTATTTCAAATATCTATATATTAAATATTAAACCTACAAATTTACATTGACAAGAAATCAATCAGTCCCCACCCAACAATTGTTTGTGAATACTCCCTTACCGAAGCATGTCACTACGTACACAACTCAGATTGCCGAAATAGTACTGCCGTTTAGAGCTACAGTACTGCTCAGAAATAACCTAACGAAAACCGCGGTCGATCCTCGGTCGAACCTAGGTCGATCCTCGGTCGATCCTCGGTCGAACCTAGGTCGTAGTCTGGCGTGACCGCAACCGCTCTTCAAGTTTCACACGATAGGAAATACGATCATTTCCGAAGTTTGCCTTTTCAGTTACGCGACGGCGTTGTTTGGTGAAATGAGAAAACTGTCTATTTACTCATGGAATCGAATTATTTCACGCAAATATATCGACGATAAGATGACATGAACGACGAGTTAACATCTGCATACCAAATTGAAAACTAAACTAATGGAAGAATGCGGTGTGAATGTTTTGAATTCTACTATTCGTCGGATCAGACGAGAGCAGCTTGGTTGGAAGCACGAGAAAGCATGCTACTGTCAATTATTCGTGCAGAAGGCAAACAAGCTTAAAAGATTGGCGTTTTGTCTCAAAGCTTTAACGGAGAAAGACACGTTTGAAAACGTGATACTCGACGCACTAAAATAGATATAACTTGGCAACAATAATAGCGTTGACACTTCCGTGGTCACAATGTTACGAAATTCGTCTAAATCAATACGGCAAATTGAATTAAAGTTTGACAAACGCATTTTAGCTGCAGAACTTTTTCAGTGAATTGTATTCGGTACATGTTGGTCTATCAGAGCTAACAGTAACATCTACTTTGTTTCAGCAGATTGCATTAATATGATTACGATGAACAATCCGGCTCGATTTCCATATAAATATCCCCAAATTTAAAAGATAGTGGCTAACCCAAACCTTACCCTAATCCTAACCCTGACCCTCCACCTAATATATACTAACCCTAACTCTTACGATAATGTTTTATTTTAGAAATAACAGCTGATTTTAATTTCGACTTTTACTACCGATATTCTATGTGACGTCATTTCAGGATTTTATATGGAAATTCAACCAACAATCCGTTTTCGTATTTGGAGAACGTTTATAAAATCGATGTGGCTATATAGGTCCGGTAACCGGAACTTGTTCGGGAAAAACTAGAGGTTCGGCAGTCAGTAATCGTAACAATAATTCTAAAATAAAATAAAACCTAATCATAACCCAAATCCTAACCCTAACCAAAATACTAACCAAAATACTAACCAAAATACTAACCCTAACCAAAAACTATGCAGAAAAGGCAAACTATACCAAACTATATTTTTATCAAACTCGACCGGAAATCGCGCGTTGTGAACGAACGCCTCTATATATTGTTGTTATATCTGCCGGACGAATAGACACTTCGTTATAAAATTCCGTCGCCGTGTAAACGAGACATGAAAAAGCTTTACCTGTGTGAACTACTTCGCCCGAAACAGCACTAGAATACAATTATTATTCAATATATTCATACGTTCCTCGTGTTGTGGCCAATTCTATTCAAACCTGTCAAGCGATATTTTGATTTACGACGCTTTTAGTTTCTTCAACAAAGGGATTCGAACCGTTCAAATCTAATTTTGTTAATGATGATTTTTTGACTTCCTATTAACTTAAAATATTTTCACTAGCAGATACAGTATTCAATGACGTGGGATCGAAATTTCAATCCCATTGGAACACTCAATCCCCTCAAAAGAAATAGTGTCGATTTCTTTTGTTTTGAAAAGTCGAGTCGATCCGGCATTGTAAGCCGATCGAATTTTCGATTCGCTTCATGTAAACACAGAAATGGTTGAAACTTCATGCCAATCCACTTTTCGACACGTGAATTATTAGGAATCGAAAATGCTAAAAGGTTTGGTGTAGTGCCGAAATCGTGAATAATAGGTCTAACAATTTCGAGAGAAGGCCTTCATCAGAGATATAGGCTCTTTCTAGTTTCTGCCATGCTATACATGCTATACGCGACTGACGCACTGCAATAAATAATAATGATCGGGGAAAACGGTTTAGGAATTAAAACGGATACGCGCTCTGCCGCAATCATTATATTTTCGTAATACTATCACATTCATTAGGTTCGACGAGGATTCACTGCAAACGGTGCCACGAGTGCAGTATAAGTCGAACATTACTTGAATTAGGTTTTGGACGGCGAAAGCACAACGTTTCACTTTCAACTGCGAATCTCTTGCGCGAGTGTATTCTTGTCAATAGGACATGAAACAAACAAAGAATGAAGTCAAACATGAAGATCTATTTTGCTTTTGGTGCCCTCTCTACATTTTAAACAAAACGCTTTCCATGTCGGAAATAGTCGGAACCCAAGCCGTTTTCACACACGCTAATGTGTATCGACCGCAAACCGAACCGCAACCTAACCCCAACCGAACCGCAACCGAACCTAACCCCAACCGAACCGCAAACTAACCCCAACCGAACCGCAACCGAACCCCAACCTAACCCCAACCGAACCGCAACCTAACCCCAACCGAACCGCAACCGCAGTGTTAGGTTATTTCTGAGCAGTACTGTAGGTCTGGCCCTTCATCAGAGTGAGAAAATTATAGTATACTACCTACATAGTACCGCAATAGCTTATCGCGATGTCATACTCAGATTAAGCCGTCTATGAATAAATAAATTACGATTACTCAATATTAGCAGGGTTTGTGTCACTATTGTTTAATTTCCACATGAGTGATTTCACGTTTTGGTTTATTATTGCAATATTACCTTAATTAACAACGTCATGCAATTTTGCGCATCCTAATCAATTGTTCATGGGCACGAGAAATGGATCGAAATAAATATGAATTACTAATAATAGTTCCGTTTGGGAAAATGTTTTTCAGTGAATATAAAGAAAGTAAAATGGAAAGAAAAATACATAAAACGGAAAGGAAAAAGAAATAATAGAATATTTGGAAAGAGCAAAACAATGAACGATGAATGGTCGCGTCGGGAATCGAACCACACGAGGCATTAATAGACGCCTTGACAATTGTGCCAAAGGATACATTTATGGCCTAAAATTATAAAGTTTTTTTATAACTGCTGTATATTTGTTTCTGGAAAAGATATAGTGAATTACGAGTGTCGAATCATATGCTTAGACCCAAACGAAACCAGTTGCGAAAAATGCAACTTCAAGGGTTTCCGGCTGGCAATTGACACAAGACCCTGCATCTCTAAACCAGCGCTCTAACCCACTGAGCTACAGTAGCTGTTGGCGTGAGCTTAGCCACGAATTTAGTATATACAGTAATGTGATGCAATGACCAAGCGTATATTAAAGATAATATTTGGCATTTACACTGCGTGAGTCAGATGATGGAAAAATTATGGTAAACTACGAGTGTCGAATCATATACGTTCGAGACGCAACCGGCAATGGTTGCGAAAATAAGGCCTTCCGGCTGGGAATTGAACCCCTTGGATCTCTAGACCACTTGCCCTGAGCTTATATATAATCACAGTAGTTTATTTACATAATTTAAGAAAAGTTTGTAATACTATTATAGCTTGTACTGTGATACCTTGAGCCAGTTCAACCCACTGATCTCAAAAATAGGACTGGATTGAGCTTTCTATTGTATCTGATGAGCTGATTTTGAAGCCTGCATATTTGTATAATGTAAATCGACGAGAGATCATTGGAAGCTCCGAGTTTGCAAGCAAATCAAACTGTGACGCTCGCGAAATAGGTTTAGTGTCTGGCCAATATAATTTCTTTGTAAACATTAAATGCATAAAACCTTTAACCTAATCTGACGTCTCATATTAGGCTTCTCTGACTGGATAATTAGAGACAACGGCGGCCATTTCTATGGGACCAAAGTCGCAGTAAATCTGTAGGTAGACCATGAATCGTTTTACTCAGTAATTTGAAAAATGTTTTCTGGTTCACTTTATAGTAAAATTATTTTATTTTGTCGATGGTAAGAGCACATAATCCAACAAATTACCTCATGGTAAACAAGGAGCACGTCCCTCAGTGAGTTGCCAGGCTGGGGTCGAAAAATATGCTACTGGTAAACCAGCCACTTTGAAAGCTGGGATTATCCCAGTAAGAGTTACTTCACGCCCTACAGTCAAGCAGGTAACAAAACTTACAAAAAACTCAAGCAACCTGATAAATATCAAATTTGATAAACAGAAAACGAAATGTCTTCCACGTCTACGTTTTGCTGTATGGAACGCACATTCAATCAACAAGAAATCTGCCTCCATTTGTGACTTTATAATTTCAAAGCGTATTGATGTTCTTGCGGTTACTGAAACCTGGCTTTCTAACAAGAATGCAGTAGATGCTACTATAGCTGAAATTATCAATACCTTACAAGATTACAAGTTTCTTCATTTGCCAAGATCCCATTCGAAAGGAGGTGGAGTGGGGGTATTCCTTCGCAAGGGTTTCACCGTAAATAAAAATGAAGTCTCAACGTTTGCGTCAATGGAATATATGGATCTTTCCATATCATCGTCTCAAAAGCATATTCGCCTCATCACAGTTTATAGACCTCCTCCATCTCGTAAGAACAAGCTTACGACATCCATGTTCTTCAATGATTTTTCAACGATTTTTAGAAGAGTTAGTTGTTGTTGTTAGTTGTTGGTTATTTGTTAATTGCTGGGGATTTCAATTTCCATATGGATGTTGTTAATGATGACGATGCTACTAGGTTTACGGAACTCCTGGATTCAGCAGGTTTACAACAAAGAGTTACTGGTACGACTCATCGTTGTGGTCACACACTGGACCTTATTATTGATCGTCAGGAGGATAGTTTGCTGTCTACTGCCATGGAGATCGTCTCTGATTTACCTTCAGATCACAGTGCTGTTGTTTGCACCATGGATTTTCCGAGACCCCAATCCTCTAAAAAAGTTATTAATCATCGTGATTTACGTCGTATAGACTTACAGGCATGGCGAAAAGATATCCTTGAGTCGCAATTAATTTGTTCATCCGTATCTGATGTAAACACTGCTACTGAACAGTTCAATTGTGTATTGTCTGAGCTTTTGGACAAACACGCACCCAAGCGTACACGCACAATTACCTTACGCCCAAATGCTCCATGGTTTAATGATAGCTTAAGAGTTATGAAGAAACAAAAACGACAGTTTGAGCGTAAATTTCTCTCTACACGCCTTCAGGTTCATCATCAATTGTACAAGGAACAATGTCGTAAATACGCAAAGGCAATTGATTTTGCAAAAACAGATTATTATAAGGCTAAGATATCTAACTCTAATCAGAATCAGCTATTTCACATGATTGAGGGGATGTTTCGAGTAAAATCTATTCCTTTATTGCCATCACATGATTCTTCGTATGAGCTGATGCTTTTAGTTGTTATTTTTCAACTAAGATTCAGTTACTTCGAGATAAACTTACTAGTACACATGGGTCAGTTAAGAAGTTATCTATAGCAGTTGACTCTCCTTGTTGTAAATGCTCTCTCAGTGAATTTACTGCTGTATCTGAAAGCTTTGTCTGTAACACAATCAAACAGTACTCGTCTAAATCCTGTGCCTTAGGTCCTGTACCTACACATCTGCTAAAGGAATCTCTTGACGTGTTAGCTGCCCCAATTACTGACATTATCAATTCATCTTTATCCTCAGGAGTATTTCCTCTGTCACTTAAGAAAGATCTCATCTGCCCATCTATTAAAAAACCTACTAGTGATAAAGAGCAATTCCCTAACTATAGACCTATTACTAACGTGGCTTTCTTGTCAAAAGTATTAGAGCGGAATGCTGCCAGACAGACAACAGACTATCTTATTGAGAATAACCTCCTTGCAAAAATGCAATACTCTTTCATAGTACAGAGACAGCAGTTCTGCGTGTTTTCAATGACATCCTTAATGCACTTGATGAAAATCAGGAAGTAGTGTTGGTACTGTTGGACTTATCATCAGCGTTCGACACCATTGACCACACTGTTCTATTGGAGAGACTTAAACATCGTTATGGGTTTAGTGGAACTGTACTAGCCTGGTATCGCTCATACCTTTCTGATCGGGTACAGTCAGTTATGGTGAAGAATACGCATTCCTCAAATAAACCATTGCAATATGGTGTACCTCAGGGTTCTGTACTGGGTCCACTTCTGTTTTCACTCTTCTTTGCGCCATTGGAAGATGTGATCAAAGCCCACGGCCTTGATTGCATAATGTACGCTGATGACACACAGCTGTATATGCCTATAAAATCTCCATGTGATCGACCTGCTGCTCTAGCTAAACTTGAGTTATGTATTAAGGACATCACCATCTGGTGTACTATGAATGGTCTTATATGCAATCCAAGTAAAACCGAGATTGTCCATCTATCATCACGTTTTATGCATTGCGAACCAATGCCAGAAATATGTGTCAATGATGTGATAATCCAACCGGCTCCGGTTGCACGTGATCTCGGTGTTGCTGTTGATAGACATTTAAAATCAAATACTCATGTAAATAACATTTGTAAATCGGCCACTTTGGCTATCAGAAATATTGGCAAGATCAGGAAATATTTGAGTAAAAAGGACTGTGAGAAGTTGGTGCATGCATTCATAACATCAAAACTTGACAGCTGTAATAGCATCCTATATGGCTTACCAGATACTGAATTGAGCAAGTTACAGAGAATTCAAAATACAGCTGCTAGACTTGTTGCAGGGGTTAAAAAATCGGAGCATATCTCCCCTGCGCTACGTAATCTTCACTGGTTGCCGGTGAGATCACGGATTGTTTTTAAGATACTAATAATTACTTTCAAGGCTTTCCATGGCCAGGCGCCTGTTTATATTACTGATTTGCTAACTAAATATAAACCTACTCGTACTTTGAGATCATCTGACCAAAATCTGCTACTCGAGCCAAAATCCAAAACGGTGACTCATGGAGACAGAGCATTCTCGGTTGCAGCGCCAAAACTGTGGAATTCATTACCACAGGAAATTAGAAGCTTTGAAATGTTAAGTAATTTTAAGTCTGCAGTTAAGACTTTTCTTTTTTAAAATTAATAGTTATTGTTCATAGTGTTAATATATGTAGTAGGCTTTATCTTATAATGAAACTGTAATTAGTTTTAAAAGTAACTTTAAGAATATATATATTGTTGTAAGAGCATTAAGACTATTGTATAATGCTCCTAATACGTCTTTATTATTATTATTATTATTATTAAAGGATCCTCAGCAACCCAGCGTACCCAGGGTCTTCTCAGTGCCCAGGGAAGGGAGCGCCCGGGATAGGAGGGGAGTGGAGCGAGGGAAGAGAAGACCCTGGTAAAGGCTGGTCACGTGACTCCAAGGATATTGGATTATTTTGTAACCTGGCTTATTCTCGCTTATATCATCCGGGGGGCCGCATCGCTGTGAAAACATACCACAAACTTCTATAATTGAAAGTATAAACAGTATATGGATAATTTAAAAAGATTACAATTTATTGGAAAGACAGTACGGACTGCAGACAAGTTGAAAGCCTTGAAAGATGGTGGATTACTTCGAAAAAGATGGTGGATTACTTCGAAATGTCCGTAAATCAACGCATTTTTCGAAGTAATCCACCATCTTTCAACTGCTGTCTGCAGTTCGTACTGTCTTTCCAATAAATTGTAATCTTTTTAAATTATCCACATACTGTTTATACTTTCAATTATAGAAGTTTGTGGTATGTTTTCACAGCGATCCGGCCCCCCGGATGATATAAGCGAGAATAAGCCAGGTTACAAAATAATCCAATATTCTTGGAGTCACGTGACCAGCCTTTACCTAGGGTCTTCTCTTCCCTCTCTCCACTCCCCTCGCATCCCGGGCGCTCCCTCTGAGAAGACCCTGGGTACGAGGTTGGATCCTCAGTTGGTCCCTTAGTAATGGCGGACTTCCGGCTTCATTTTCTGAACAATAGTTGCTCGATCCAGTCTTCTTTCGAGATCAGTGGTTCAACCCCTGCAGTTAAAGGGGAACTATAGCCAAAAAATTAATTATTTTTAAATAAAAGGCCTTTAAGTATGTTTAGAAATGTTAATAGTTTTACGGTTCGAGAAATAACGTTTTCATTCTTATTAGGGACTTTAAGATCTACGACGGCAACCTAGGACGGCGACGTCGTTCAAACAAAAGAATCTTTATGCGAAAGAAAAAGAATGAATCATTTTTATTCCCAAGAGTAATCTCAACGCCGTCCTCGTTCTGTTTACAACGCCACTGAGAACATTTTCACGTCTTTAGGACGACGGTAACTCGTGGAGAGATGAGAGCTGTTTCTTAAGACTGACTTAAACGAGACACTACAATCGTTTTAGAAATATTGAAGCGTTTTTGGAGATCGTAAAACAAGCTTTGAGTGTCATATACGCTAGTCAATCGACCGTGATTTCATTCAAATGCTAAAATTTGTATTGCTTTCACTGCCGTCGCCGTCCCTATTATGTTTCTGGACCCACCATTTTCGAGTTTGCTCGACGGCTCAAGCTCGATGTACAGCGGTGGTTTCTTTTGAATTTTGACATCATAAGGAACAAACAGCCGTTCCGCAAGTTGTAACCAATAAATTATTGTCATTATTTTAGCATTGTAACCAATAAGTTATTGGATTGTAACCAATCCCAAAAACTTTGATATGTTAAGTAATTTTTCTTTTTTTAAATTAATGTTGTTTTTTTTATTCATAGTGGTAATATATGTAGTAGGCTTTATCTTATAATGGAACTGTAATAAGTTTTATAAGTAAAATTAAGAATATATTGTTGTAAGAGCATTGAGACTATTGTATAATGCTCCTAATACGTCATTAATTATTATTATTATAAAATGACTGCGTCCACAAGCATAAATATGAGAATGAAAACGTTATTTCTGGAGTACAAGAGTCTATACCGTAAAACTATTAACATTTCTAAACATTATACTTAAAGGCCTTTTATTTAAAAGCAATTTGTTTTTTGACTACATTTCTCCTTTAAGTCGGTAAAATATAAAAGGTCAGTTACAGAGTTTGAATGAACCTCCGGCTCATGGCACACCTGTCACCTCGAAAAGTATAGTTCGCCACAACAAAAAATCTGTGTTTGAAACACAAAACTTGTCAACTTATATCAACTCGTCGAAAGATGAAAACCAAGGAGAAATCTTTTTTTTTTATCCTTTCGAATGGCCTGTTGTTAGGGTTTTATCCACAACCATCGGGAGAAGATTTGGGTAAATTACAAGTAATATTTGGCATTACACTCGATTAAACTACATGTTATAAGGATTTGTGGTGAACGAAAATTCGAGTATTGAAATATATACTTTTTTAAATGTATATATGTATATATATATATATATTAGAACATGTAGCTTAATCGTTAAGACCAAGAGGATGTGTGGTGCCAAGTTTAAAAATGAGACGCTTCTCTTGCCGTTTGCGATTATCGTTAAAACCTGATATGGGAAGGATGGCACATACTTTTATGTCTGAAACCAAATGGTTAGAGCTGTTGAAATGGCGGGCTACAGGTTTGTCATCATCATTGTTCCTCACAGAACGAAGATGTTCAGAAAACCTGTCTGAAAGGCGTCGCCCAGTTTCACCGATGTAGATTTTAGGGCATTTATCGCAAGAAATGCAATAAATGATGTTGGTGGACGTGAATGAAAAAGTATCACGGATTGTGTGCATGGTCGAATTTGCGGGCAGTAATAACTGTAGTGGGATTGAGAAAAGGGCATGTGTTGCAGCGGGAACGGCCGCAAGAAAATGTTCCCGCTGGTGCCGAGTAGTTTAAGGGCACTATGTACTACGGAATCACGAATGGGTTTTAGACGCCCTTGAACCACCTTTGGAACAAGTTTCAAACAACAAAATTCCTTTAGTTCTAACATTTCATCCTTTCAATTTTAAAGTTAAAAATATTATCAATCGGAATTTTCACATTTTACAAAATGATCCTGAGACGTCAGCCATTTTCAGCGATAACCCTTTGGTTTATTTTCGCCGTAATAAAAACATTTTATGACGTCTTATCTTATGGCAGAACATCATGTCAGCTGTTCAATTTAAAAATCGACTGGTGAAAGTGATTTTGAAGTTGGAATATATAGACCTTTGCAATAATTACGTCACGATTTTTGAAAACGAGAAAGGCAAAATGACTGCCACCACTAGAATGTATATATCATGTCTTCAAAGCAGTATAAACAGGATGACACGTGTACTTGAGGAAGAACACATCGACACAGCTGCTATTGAACATGCTCTTATGCGCCTCGGAGAAATATTGTTTTGGATTTTGTAATAGAAGTTCGTAAAGTGCCTGCCTGGAACAACTAGTTTCGGTAAGAAGAGGAAGACCGCGTTATCATGTGAGAAAGGAGCAGTTGGAATTTTTCAATGAACATAATAGATTCGCTGTACATTTACTTAATATCAGTCTTAGCACCGTCGAAAGTAGGCTTAGAGAGTTTAGCCTCTGAAAAAGAACTACTCCGAAATTTCCGATCAAGATTTTAACAACCTGGTCCTGGAAATACTGCAATGCTTTCCAAACACGCGGGATACAAAAGAATGAGCGGTTTTCTCATGTAGCGTGGTCATACTGTACAGCAAGATCGATCCGGAAGGGGTATTGATGAGGGGATGACAAATGAAGGTTATTAATCGTCGACACTATCGTGTGACTGGTCCTCAGTGTTTATGGTACATAGATTGAAACCACAAACTAATCAGGTTAGTCATTGTTGTAATAATTACTAAATCCTACATTACTTTTACTATTCTATCTGCTGATCTACATAGATACAATATTACTTAGATAAATGCAGTGCTCATAAAATATCATAAATAATTCATGACAAAAAAAAATGGCTGCCTCATTAGTACTACAGTAGTTGTATACAAAATCCTCCTATTTACAAAAAACTTTAGCTTTGATTGCATGACTTTAGGGAAATTAGCGATTAAATTGCCCGCCGCCGAGGGAAGATTTGTGAAAGTCCGAGGGCGAAGCCCGGAGGACTTTTACAAATCTTCCCGAGGCGAAGGGCAATTTAATCGCTAATTTCCCGACAAGTCATGGTATTAGTTTGTAATATTATGATCGCCGAGGATAACTTTGAGAACCTTATCCAGCCCGTGGTTGGAGACAAAGTTTTTGTCTACTAAATTTCCCGTGCATTTGAATGAGGGAAAATTAGAAGACAAAGAAATCCTTTGTGTTCTACTAAATTTCCCTCATGCATATCATAGGAATGAGGAAAAATTAGAAATTTTCCCTAATTTGTATGCATGAGTAGTTTTCAAACAAATAAACGTGGGGAATTTAGCGATTAAATTTCCCTGCGAGAACAAAAGAAACCGAGTAAATCATGGTATTACTTACCTAAAATAAACTATACATTACCAACGTTTAACCAATCATGTTGAAGCGTTCACATAAAGTTTTCTCGGGTAGGTGAGACAAAGCGTTTACATGTGAAAAAGTTGCCTCACCCCCTAGGATCACCCTACCTTGAAAAGAGGGTGTGAATAAAACGAATGTAAAGTAGGTAATTATAATGAATGACAAACAAAAATGGACAAGAAAGTGCTCTCTCAGACAATCCTTCATCAGTACTGAAAGTACTAGTCTGGTATATACAGTATAGTTGTGTGTTTTCATTGGGTTCAGCTCTAATGCAAAGGGCCATAATGTTTTAAACAGATTATTTTTCTCGATATCATCTCATTAAACAACAATTTATATACTGTATAGTCATAAATTTACAATAAAACTCTTGGTCATAAATTTATAAGTAAATAAATTTGTAAGTTGTAAAATTGTAAATTATTGTAAAACTCTTAGTCATAAATTTACAATAAAACTCTTCCATGGTAGAAGGGTAACCCTACCGCCGGAGCTATCCTGGGTGAGCCAACTTTACATTCATTCTATTTAGCCTCGATGGTGAGCATTTGCATAGGAATTTCACACACCCTCTTTTCAAGGTATGGTGATCCTAGGAGGTGAGGCAACTTTTCCACATGTAATTTTCCACTTGCCTACCAGAGAAGAAAACTCTGTGTGAACGCTTCAAAATGATTGGTTAAACGTTGGTAATTTACTTTATTTCAGGCAACAAAATCAAAGCTAAAGTTTTGTAAATAGAAGGATTTTGTATCAGATATACAGTACAATTACTACTTCATTAATGAGGCAGTCATTTTGATTTTGGTCATGATATTTTATGAGTAAATATACATTGTGTTTATCTACAGTAATATTGTATCTATGATCCACACAATGTAGATCAGTAGATGGAATAGTAAAAGTAATGCAGGATTTAGTAATTATTACAATAATGACTAACCTGATTAGTTTGTGGTTTCCATCTATACAGGTGTGTACCGCAAACACTGAGGACCAGTCACACGATAGTGTCGACGATTAATAACCCTCATCTGTTATCCCCTCAACAATACCCCTTCCGGATTAATCCCCTCGCCCGGCGCGAAGCGCCGGCCGAAGGGCGAGGGTGCTAATATCGACCGGCGTTTAGTCCCTTATGCCGTTCCTAGATCTAGGATCTGTTTATAGGTATATATATATATATGATCAACCGTCCTCATGAAAATGTGGCACTGGTAACTAGATACTCAGATTAAATTGAACCGTCACAAGAGACATAGTTTTTTGAGGAAATAGAAATCCGAGTCCGAGTATGTATTTTGACTCGCTAATTCCAAATCTGTTTTCAGAATTGAAAACGGTTATATATTGATCGAGATTATCATAGCCAACCAAGCCCGGACTAATTTCTAAGTACATAAACCATTTTTACGAAGGGTATTCACGTTCTCGTAATATAGTAGACACATATGTTATGTATTTTGACTCGCTAATTCCAAATCTGTTTTCAGAATTGAAAACGGTTAAATATTGATCGAGATAACGTTCAAAATAATATACGATGAAGTGACCAGTTTATAATCGACTAATTTCTAAGTACATAAACCGTTTTTACGAAGGGCACTCACGTTCTCGTAATATAGTAAACGCGTATGTTATTTATGTTGACTCGCTAATTCCAAATCTGTTTTCAGAGTTTAAATCGGTTAAATATTGGCCGAGATAACGTTCAAACATTTCTTCGACGAAACGGGCTTTTGGAAATTGTGAATTTTTGCAAAACAGAAATGCACGGCCACGGCGTGCGAGGTCTGGGCACCATGGATGGAGAAATTCCCGTAGGGGGGGGGGGGGGGGGAGGGTGTAGAAAAGGCGGGCGAGGGGATTATTGCGAATTCGTATTTCTAGTTCTTCACATACTTTACGATCTTGCTGTACAGTATGAGCACGCTGCGAGAGAAAACCGCTCATTCTTTTGTATCCCAGGTTGTCAAGATCTTAATCGGAGATTTTGAAATAGTTATTTTTCAGAGAAAGGCTAAACTCTCTAAGCCTTCTTTCCACGGTGCTAAGACTGATATTAAATGCAGGTAAACGTACAGTGAATCTATGTCGATTGAAAAATTCCAACTGCTCCTTTCTCACATGATAACATGGTCTCCCCCTTCTTACCGAAACTAGTAGGCACTTCATTTTGATTACTGAACGCTGACAAAATTTCACTAACTTACAAAATACAAAACAATATTTCCCCGAGGTAATACATCACTATATCTTATAATTGCTTGGCATAAACAATCGACCCGGAAAAGAGCATGTTCAATAGCAGCTGTATTGATGTGTTCTTCCTCAAGTACACGTGTCACCCTGCTTTGAAGACAAGATATATAATGTATTCTAGTGGTGGCAGTTTTTCCTTTCTGGTTTTTACAAATCGTGACGTAATCATCGCAAAGGTCTATAATGACGTAGTCCAATCTCAAAATCACTTTCAACGGTCGATTTTTAAATTGAACAGTTGACATCATGTTCTGCTATAAGATATGACGTCATCGTAAAGCCAATTTTGGAAATGAGCTTATGATGTCCGACGGACTTCACACCTTCACCATACAATAGAAAACATGAACTGAACGATGTAAGTATTGCATAACATAATTTGGTTTCTTCAATTGAAAATGTGAATCGAATTTTGACGGTAATCACCCCCATAATGTTCAGTGCTTCTTCTTCTTCTTCCAGGGTTACACTCAGCTCCTTCTATTCGAAGATTCTTATGAGTGAAAGTCATGCTATTATCATACCTTCCATTCGCCAACTGAGACTGGATACTTTCAAGCTTCTCCTGGGTTTTTAATGATATCAATTGTGGCTGCGGTTCCTAAAAGTAGTTTTGAGCAACATTCATATTAGTATTAACCTGTCATGTTTTATTTCATATCTGTTACTCTCGTCCATAAACAGTTTCTTCATCATCTAACCATCAATAACCAACGATCGCAAATAAAAATTCACCTAATTCTCGTTCATTGACAGTTTCATCATCGTCTAACCACCATTAACGAACGATCGCAAATATCACAGTATCGACCAATCACAAAACGTATTACAATTAAAATTGAGCAATCGAACTCTTAAAAAGTAAACATAATGCAACAATTAGGGCGTAGAGATTTGCCAAAGTGTTACATCCGAAACTGTTTATTTCCGAATATGCGCCTATACTCTTTTAAAAATGATTGAATGCTCTTCAAAACCTTGCAAGAAAACGTCAGTACGTGTATTATATAATTATATTATGAGGTAATTGGTAACTTCTTAAAAACTATTGAGTATTCACCAAACGGTACAGCTCATTAGATTATGTGCAGACTCAGTTGAATTGCCTATTTTCTAGCGTTCAAATGTTCGTTCAAAATAGCGTTTAAACGTGCGGCTTTTATTTCTTTTTTTTACAACTTTATCGGGTAAACTATATTAACAAAATGTACAATATATAAATTAAAGCAACTAAATAACACACACAAAAGTAGGCGACCCAACCGCGGAAAGCGCGCGGGAAAGCTATAGAACGGGAGGCGATCCCCGTGAAATTAAACAATACCTAGATGCATGATTATTATCTCCTGTATACGGCATATCCATACCGTCAAATTCTGAGTTACATATTAAATGATGATAATATGTTTCATTGACGACACGTTTAAAAGAAAAATCAATGGAAAAACTATAGCAGGGTAGCTAATTTACAATTTCGAGTGTTAGAATACATGTATATACATGTATAACAGCAATTGGTCCCGGTTTGGTCTTAATATATATATATATATATATATATATATATATATATATATATATATATATATATATATATATATATATATATATATATATATATATATATATATATATATATATATATATATATATATATATATATATATATATATATATATATATATATATATATATATATATATATATATATATTTTCCTTCATCTTAGATAAAAAATATGTTGTTTGTGGACCTTGGACGTCTGCATATTTGCTTACAAAAATAAATTCCTAAATTTAATGACCGTCATGGCTGCTAAAATTGTGAAATCTTTAATTTTAATCTGGATGATTGCGTAGCACTTTATTTCCAGTACCATACAAATTCCTTACGTTTCGCAAAAACAAATACAATACCAACTTTATTGAACGGAACAACTACAATATCAACGAGACCAACGAGACCGACAGCAGTACAACCGTAACAACAGCAACAATACCATATATAATTAAAGGTACATCAGAGACTATTACACGCGTATTTTACGACCTTATACGGGTAGCCCACAAACCTATGACAACTTTGCGACATATACTGACTAACGTGAAAGACAAAGAACAGCCTCACGAAAGACAAGGTGCAATTTACACGATCAAATGCGCCGAGTGCAACAACACTTATATTTGTGAAACCGGAAGAAACATAAAATCAGACTGACAGGACTAATCACATAGCTGAACATCACGTACAAACAAAACACGATATTGACTGGGACTCGGCTGAGTGTATCGCCTTTAGCACAAACTACAAACAGCGACTTACATTAGAAAGTTGGTATACCAACTCGGAACATAAACCACTTAACAGATCACAATAATTACCGATATCATACAAAAGACTTCTTCGCACGCACCAACGAAAAATAGACCTACCGACAAACAATACACCCACGCTTAACGCAACACCCACTCACTATAATTATGACACAAACAAACGATGACGTAATGAACCAGATACCCTGACAAACACGCTTTACATGACTCTGAAGATGACCGCCGCTGAGTCGTCCAAACGTCAGTCACCAACAATAGTTTTTCTCAAGACCACAACAACCTGGACGATCGACTTCACACATATTTTTTTAATTTTTATTTATTTATTTACAATCTTTGTCACAAGTGACAGGTTAGTCCCACAGAGCTTTTGCTCCATTACGGGTAACCGTAACATGACGAATACAATAAGAATTTACAAATTACTGACAACACAGTTTTACAGAAAGACTAGACAAGGGACGACATGAATGACATTTTACACAGACCGTTTTAAATGATTGTGGGGACATCAATGTCATAGATTGTTTCTGCAAGGTTCTGGTAATAGATTAGTAGCTTATGTTTAAACTGTCCGATAGAGATGGTTGATTGGCGTAAATTTGGTGGTAAGCAATTAAATGTTCTTGGAGATCTGCAATAGAAACTACTTTGGCTTGACTTGTGAGATATTTAGTGTTATTTGATTAGTTCCATTGTTTTGTCTGGTCGTACGATATATGTACACTAATAAACAACGTTAATACTCACATTTAACTTTTTCCCATCTGTTTCTTTTGTCACATCTTCCTGCTCAGAACTACTATTAGCTGGCAAAATCTGGTAGCTAACGTTCTAATTGTAAAAATAAGAAATGGTTTGATAAAAAAACTATTGGCCCTATCACATAATTCACCAGGCCAATAACGTGGTGATGGGGCTAAAGTACCTGACTCATACCCAGTCGCTTCTCAACAACGTAACAACGTACAAAGATAGTTTATGGGAATATGCCTGGCGGGAAGTCTCCTCAGAACGAGTCAGTGTAAGTACGACTCAGCCCTTGGATTTCATGTTTACTTTTGTGAGAACTTGATGAAA
This sequence comes from Chrysogorgia sp. JL179-B06, assembly GCA_035772405.1. Lineage (NCBI taxonomy): Eukaryota > Metazoa > Cnidaria > Anthozoa > Scleralcyonacea > Chrysogorgiidae > Chrysogorgia > Chrysogorgia sp. JL179-B06. The sequence goes on from JAYKKM010000448.1 coordinate 396,717, forward strand.
AATCCACCAAACTTCAAATATCGAACATTATAACGATCTCTCATACCAACAGATAAAACCAATACAGTACTGTTATTTCACGCCAAATAATAAATAAAAATATGTATAAAGCACGAAATATGCCCTCGCCGACAACTTGTTTTTGCACACTTTCTTCAGCATTTACCCCACTACCTCCACCCAGCAAAAACCTGTGCACGGCCATGATACCAAACAATGAACTGGCCGATAATACAACTAAAAATGTACAATTGTTAACAACAATTTTGCAAAGCTTGCTTGACGTCTTCCTTTTGCAATTGAACAATAAAACTTTCATTCCATAAAACTATACCAGCAGAATATATTGAAATCAATATTTGGCATTTACACCCGAGTATATGATGAAGAACAAGTGTAGGAATGGTTGAGGAAAACTTCGAGTGTCAGCAACCCTGGAATTCTAGATTAGCACGCTAACCCTGAGCAATGGAAGTCACAAGTCAACCTCGTACCCAGCTGGGTCTTATCTTCGCTCCCCGCCCGCCCCCGCTGCAGAGGTCCTGCAGGTAGAGGCTGCTCATGTGCCCCCTAAAAATTGGGAGATTTTTAATTAGCGTTCGAAAAATCACTTAGGGATAAGTGGCAAAGGTGAATAGAGCAAAGACTAAAAACTCGCGTGATGGTCGACAGTTCTTGCAAATCTTCAATGTTGTCCAAACCGAGACGTGTTTTGATAACATAATCAAACATTTGCATAAACTAAGCGAAATTTTTACCTCAAATTTCTCTTAAAATACTGATTCGTTTAAGTAGTAGTAGATTTGTTAATACAAAGATGTTAACAAATTATATGTGCATGACCACCTGTAATAACCATATAGGGCTAATCGAGACAAGTGGTCATTAAAACGTTACATTAAATAGGATAGTCAGGAAAGTACATAAATAGATTAGTCAGGAAAGTATATTATAGTATAATAGCAGTATATATCTGGTAGAGAGTTCATTATTAATCTGATATAATAGCTAACTAGTATATATACCAAATATTAGTACAAGCCAATTAGCTGCTCTCGCAATGGTGTTCCAAATTTTTGGACCGGAAAATCTGATATTAAAAATCCCATAATTTGTACGAACTGAAGGTAAATAGAAAGTGGATTTGGATGCTAAGAGTGTCCTGTAACGGTGCTTAGAATTGACCTGAGAGAAGAAGTCGTCGAAACCAACTGGGAGTCTGCCCTGACTGTATTGGTGCATAAATAATGCAGTATAGAAGTTAACGAAGTCTGGAAATTTTAATAAGTTAAGTTTCTTAAAAATATGAGAAGTATGTGACCGCTAAGGTGAGAAAGTAATTATACGAATAGCTTTCTTTTTCACATTTTTGCGTATTATATATTATGTATATATAGGGCACTTTGTGCCATAAATCATTTTTATATTTTAACTGAAGAAGAACGAATGTTAGAAATATTTTATCTGGACTGGTTAGAATTTTTCTTGCTCTTTGTCTCTCTCATTAATTCAAGTAAAATAATATCCAAGAGCATAATCAGTATTGTTTGTGGATCCTTCTGCTAGGAATATCATCGTTTTGGTCTGCCTGTTCTTTTCAAAAAAACTGCTCAGAAATAACCTAACACAGTGGTTGCGGTTCGGTTGCGGTTCGGTTGCGGTTCGGTTTGCGGTCGATACACATAATTGTGTGTGAAAACAGCTCGGGTTCCGACTATTTCCGACATGGAAAGCGTTTAGTTTAAAAATGTAGAGAGGGCACCAAAACCAAAATAGATCTCCCTGTTTGGCTTCATTCTTTGTCTGTTTCATGTCTGTTGACAAGAATACACTAGCGCAAGAGATTCCCAGTTGAAACGTGCTTTCGCCGTGCAAAACCAGTGGAAGCTATATACTGTAGGAGTCTTATATTATTCTACAATCCTTTTAGTAGAAGCTCTTGCGCCAGAAAGATGTATCATATTTTGCTGGCAGGTTGGGGTTATGAAGATGTGTCATCTTTTCTTAACCAGTGGAAGCTACAGTATAGGAGTCTTATATTATTCTATGCGTGTGAGTGCTACGCAAAACTGCTATATATAATACTGAGATTTCTAGAGTGATTGAGAATCCTTTTAGTAGATGTTATGAAGATGTGTCATCTTTTCTTAACCAGTGGAAGCTATAGGAGTCTTATATTACTCTATGCACAAACGCATTTCGTAAGCGCGCTAAGACACAATAGCATGCGTAAAATAAACCACGTATTTAGCCCCGCCATTGACAGTCTTAAATAGTTACTGTAAGTATAGGTTATAATATATATTTGAATATATATTTGATGTTCATGCAGTGTATATGATATGAAATTTTTTATTACTTCATTTGAAAGAGCTTCAAAAAGTAGGACAAAATGCTGTTTAAACCGTTCCTTGATATCTTTTCTAGTTCCAGAGTTATAAAGATTTAAATATGTCAAAATCAAAGGAAAATATGGCACAAACAAATTGCTGATTCAGCACAAATTATGACGTCATATTGGTTGCATGTTAGTTTGGTGAATGTTTAAATGAACTATAGCTCAGTTACTATGTGTCAGAATCAAATGAACCTTTGCACCTGCACAGATAGTGCAAGATAAAACACAGTTGATAATGTCACTAATTTTGTTGTCAAGGTAACACTGTTGTATCCAGGCCCCTTGAATGGATTTAATAAAACACTCTGTATTTATCACTGGGGGTATAATTTTCAAATTATTATAGTATAAATGTATTTTAGGCATGCATAGGTATGACAAGCACACGTCTGATATTATTTTATCCTAATTATCAAGATAAAGTATGAAAGTGTTTTGTAAAAAGTGTTTTGTAAAATGTGTAAAAGTGTTTTGTTTTGCACACGCCATCATGGCAATGAGTTGGGGATTGTTGAGACTGCAATTTGCTGTGTATACTTTACATTTACTTGACCACTGATGGTGTACAAGGAAAGAACAACACATTTATGTTAAGGACAACTAACTGTGAAGTTCTTAGTGGAAGTTATGTATTTGTTTTCACGTCCAAACCGATTTTCATTATTCACGAATGGTCAACCGTCAATGAAGGACCTTTGAAAAACTCAACAAGATTAATCGCTGGGCTACGTGTTTTTGTGGATGCATTGTTGCCTTCGATTTTCTTCTGTTTGTCTGGTGATGTTGTATCTAACCTTGGACTGAACTACGAATTGCGGGGATTTTCAACTTTGAACTGTGGTTTGGAAGGATTGGTTTATGAGTTGGTGTGGGGTTTTGATGAACATTTCTGCATACCACCTATATCGCCGCAATCAAGGAATGCACCCTTCGAACTTTTGTATCCTTTGAAAAACGCTTTGACTTTGATTTTCATCCGAAAAGACTAATTGTCACTATTTTTGAATATCATACGTTGAAACATTTTACTAATTTCTCAACCGTTCCGCTGACGATTACACCGAACCGTTACAACAATGTGTTTGATCGCATCATCGCAACCCGCGAAACATTTGCGCCAAAAGAAACAGGCGTCCTCGCTGATCATGTCATTGCTCTGTTAAAAACCAAACGGCGAAACAAATTCCTGTCCTCGCGACTACGATACTACGCAAACACTGATGCCTCCTTTAACGTAGAACGGAATCCTGAACCATCTGCTTTAAGCGATCAAAACAACAGTAATCTGCAGAAACCCAACATCAAATGCATCTTATTAAACGCCAGGAGCTTGAAGAGCATGCAAAAGACACTGAATGCTACTTCAGGATACGACCGGATTTGCAAACTGATTGCTTTTCGAAACTTAGTCTTTGACGGTGCTTATGACATATACTGTAGTCGCTGTAACTGAAACTTGGCTCAATGATTCCATCAGTGATACAGAGATCCTGGGCAGAAGATACAATGTATTTCGGCGCGACAGAATCAGTCGAGTGGGTGGTGGTGTGCTGTTAGCAGTTAAAAACAACCTACAAACACTTCGTAGATCAAACTTGGAAACCAAATTAGAAATGTTATATATGTGTCGAGATTAACTTGAATGGAACATCAAAAATTCTACTGAGTCTCTTCTACAGACCACCTAACAGCGACTTCCAGTTCATCGATAAATTCTCCAAGTATCTCGAAGATTCATCGCGAATTTCAAGGAGTCAATCTGTTATTCTGGGTGATTTCAATTTTCCGAATATTGCATGGTCTACAAATTGCGGAAATACTCAATCAGAAAACTCCGACGAATTTGCTTTCTGCGAGAGTTTGAATGATCATTCTCTCTTCCAGATGAACACGCTTCCTACTCACTTCACTAACGATAAGGAACATATTTTAGATCTGGTTATAACTAATGAGCCGGAACGTATTTCTAACATTGAATCTATCTTACCTGATGACGCAGATTTTGTTACGGACCATCATCTATTGGAATTTGATATTGCTGTGCGCAATCGTCGCATCAAAAACCTGTCCGCTATGTTTACAACTTTAAAGCAGCGAATCTCTCGCAACTAAAAAACGATATTCTGCAATCCAGTGAAATCCTTGATTGCAGCAATATGTCCAATGTCAACGATGGAAATCTGCGCTCTTTGATATGTGTCAAATTAAGGACTCGAACATTCCTCCTTGGTTTGATGCAGATGTAATACACTTACTGAAAAGAAAGGAAACGGCAAGGCGGGCATACAAAAAATCTAACAGTATTATCCATCGTGAGAAATACAGGGAGCTGATAAGAGAATCCAAAAACTTGATTAATAAGAAATTTCAAGAACACACTGAGTCTCTTGGCAAAACCATCAAGGAAAATCCTAAAGGCTTCTGGAGATACTTTCGCGCAAAAACAAAATCTAACTCCGTTCCTGCTACAGTCACCTACAATAACCAATCAATCAGCTCTAACATTGGTAAAGCAGAAGCGTTCAACAAGTTCTTTTTTTCAACATTTAGTCAAGACGACTCTACACATGCACCCATAATCAACTGCAACAGCGACAGTCACCATGATCGTCTGGACAACATTGAACTTTCTGTTGAAGAAGTGATGGCCGTCTTGTCTAATCTGGACCCACACAAGGCACCTGGACCGGACGGCGCACCAACATGTATCCTAATAGAATGTTCCAGTGAACTTTCTCCTTCAGTTTGCCATCTCTTCAATGTATCGCTTGCGTCCGGTGAACTCCCTAGTGAGTGGAAAAGCTCCTTAGTGGTCCCCGTGTTCAAGAAGGGTAAGAAGGAAGATGTCACCAACTATCGTCCCATATCTCTACTCTGTGTTATCTCTAAGGTCCTGGAGCGTTGCATCTTTAACCACATGATATTCCACCTAAATACCTTCTTTGACAACGCTCAACATGGTTTCCTCAAAGGACGCTCCACCGTCGGTCAGAACCTAGATAAGGGCCTGCAAACCGATGTTGTTTATTTAGACCTGGCAAAAGCGTTTGACAGTGTGTCCCACCAAAGGCTTCTCTTCAAGTTATCTCATTATGGTATTGGTGACCTCCTTCTGCGATGGCTTAAGAACTACTTAAACAATCGTCACCAACGCTGCATCATACAGGGAAGTGTATCCAGCAGTCTACCTGTAACTTCCGGAGTGCCTCAGGGCAGCATTCTGGGCCCTTTGCTGTTCCTCGTCTACATGAACGATCTCCCAACCTCGATCAACAACTCGATTGCACTGTTCGCTGACGACTCGAAGTGTTGTAATGTAATTAGGAACACCCATGACTGCCACTCACTACAAAATTACCTTGACAGTCTTCAGCATTGGAGCCAGGATTGGCGGCTACACTTCAATAACTCCAAGTGTGAAGTCCTTACAATTTGACGTAAAAAAAATCCAATTCAATTTGACTATAAGATCGGTCAAACTTTGCTGGTTCATGCTGTAACCCAAAAAGACCTGCGAGTTACAGTTACAAAGAACTTTAAATGGGACGCGCATATTGACAGTGTTCTAGCCAAAGGCTACAAAATGTTGGGTTTTCTGCGGAGACACGGATGCAAAGGCTTTGATTGCCACACCAAGAAACTACTCTATCTTGCGCTAGTGCGTCCTTACCTTGATTATGCAAGTGAGGTCTGGGCACCCCAGACAATAGGAAAAATTAGTAAGGTAGAAAGACTACAACGGAGGGCCACCAAATATGTTTTAAGGTTAAACTGGCAGGACAATATATCGTATAATGAGCGTTTGAGAAAACTACACTTATTGCCTATATCATACCGACACGAACTAAATTATCTGTTTTTTATTTTAAATGTACTGGTCACTACAATATTTCTATTAACAGATTTGTAGAAATTAAAATTCCAGTAAGAATCACCAGAAATAGTTCTGAATTAGATGTGTTAGTTCCTAAGTGTCTTTCAAACTAGTTACTTTAACCGTTTACCTAAACTATGGAATAATCTACCAAGCTTAATACGAAATTCTAATTCAGTTAAATATTTTAAAAGTCAACTTTATAATCACTATACTAATGCTCTAAATAATAATTACGACGTAGATAACTATTGCACTTGGAAGTCTACTTTAAAATGTCACGCTTCACGTAACATGCTCTCTTCTAACCCTTGCTGTTACTAATATTATTGTATCTTACTATATTGCTTTTATATAATTATGTACATATTTAAACTTCCTTCTATACCTAATATATGTTTATGTATACACTCTATGTACTGCAGTTACTGTACATGTATCTTCTGTAATTTATATTCATGATAATTTATGTTAATTTATCATTTAAAGGGCGTACTTAATTTGGAGCCTAGCTCTGGTTTACTGTCCCGCACCTTGTAATAATTTGGTGAAAGTGTAATAAATAAATAAAAAATAAAAATCCGTTCAAGGGGCCTGAGTACAACAGTGTTTGACAACAAAATTAGTGACATTATGAACTGTGTTTCATCTTGCACTATCTGTGTGCAAAGGTTCATTTGATTCTGACATATAGTAACTGAGCTATATAGTTCATTTAAACATTCACCAAACTAACATGCAACCAATATGACGTTATAATTTGTGCTGAATCAGCAATTTGTTTGTGCCATATTTTCCCTTGATTTTGACATCTTTAAATCTTTATAACTCTGGAACTAGAAAAGATATCAAGGAACGGTAAACAGCATATCGTCCTACTTTTTGACGCTCTTTAGAAGCAATAAAAAGTTTCATTGGTTTCGAGACTGAATCTTTTTAATATGACACACGTCTGGTGTTGCCATCCTCAGATATTGTTTTCCGTGTTATTTGCTGTCTTCTGTCGGGTATTAAACACCGCCTGTACACTTACCTGCGTTTTAAACATATAACGCAGAGTGCAATTTTAATAAATTTAATAAATAACAGAACAAATTTAATAAATAACAGAAAATTAACGTATTTCTTGCTTGATCACACACTGCGATTTAGCAAGTCAACAAGGATTGGTGACATCTCAAAGTGTTAATTGGAAATGCGATTAGAGCTACTGACATCTGGATATTCCTGCATTCAATACAGGCGTAGTGCTGCATTTTTGACCGTGCAGATCAATGCTCAAAGTCATTGGACATTATCAGATATTTTGTCCAACAGCTCTGCAAAAGATATTTTAACACCTGTACATTAATAAATATGCTTTGAACAGTTTAATTGCAGGTGTTAAACAGTTTCAATATACAGTAGGTACCTACATGTATATAGAGGATATTACACAGTGGTGCGAAGATAAATAATTTTATCTTTGAATGGTGAAAACAATACATGTATTTTATGAATGAGCATAGCAAATGAGTAAAATATTGTTTTTACCACCACGTCATTTTCTTTTTATTATATAGATTCAATGCAAAAGGTGGGAAAATGTTTGATCACGTGATTGATATCTTTTTTTGATCACGTGATTGATATCAAGACTTAAATATTTTGTAATATTGGGCGAAGACGAATGCAATAGGTGTTTTATTATATCGAACAAAATATCTTAACATAAAGATGTTTCTTTCATGTAAGACAGTTGATTGGTGATGGCATTTAATAAATATACATATTTTTTAAGGGGTCATCCATAATTATCAACATTTTCACAAGCGTACAGAGCGTACGCTGGGGGGAGGGGGTAATGACCAATGTATGCTTTTTAAAATGTCGATGATGGCTTTCATTGAATGCACAGCAGTACTTCCTCTTGCAGCGATTTTGACAAGAAAATTATCCTTCAAAAAAGAAAACTGGATCCTCGGTCCCACGCCCTCTTTTTCTAACGGCCGCTTCATTATCACAACAATGGCGACCGACAATAGCTCACATGCCATTAGGGAGAGACCTGCTCCGGATTCTCATTGGTCGATAAATATAGAAACACTGCGATGACGTACTCAGACTCGGCCATGAATGAATGAATACATAAATTCTTGGTGAAGAGAGCAGACGTTGTGCATAAGGTTCAACATTTAAGAGTACGCTCTGGGAGGGAGGGGGTTTATTAGGGGGTCGAAAAAAAGAGTACGCTCTACGCTTGTGAAAATGTTGATAATTATGGATGACCTCGTGACCCCTAAGTAAATGAACAGGCAATGAACTATGAAGTGATATTATATTCTACCTCACTCTCAGCATCCACTATTCCATCCTTCTTTTGTCCTAATGCAACCAGAATAAGATTTTTGTTGTCCAAGAAGACTTTTCCGACAGATTCGTAAGGCTTATAACTGACTGAACTGTATCCACATTTCTTCGTTTGATAGCTACGTCTAGAATAGTTGTCCTTCGCTATTTGTTGTCTGTCAGGCACATTGCAAGTATACACCGTGGCGCTTCTTGCCGCAATTGACAAACCTTTGTGAGATATCGTTGACACTGGCTTTAACTCAACGTAGCTTCGAGGATCATCCATGGATGTTTTTACTGACAAAAATATTGTTGAGTTTGTAATGTAACCAAACTGTTGCCTTGGCACCTGGCCCAGCCTGGTTCCCAGGCCTCTTTTCGTTGGAAAATTACAGATTATGCAAGAATTACAGATTATGCAAGTTCCGCTCGGCCTGAAGTATATATAATATGAATTATACGAAGATAAAGGCGGGCTAAACTGCATAATGCAATGCCACTTTTGAGACATTACTTTTGAGACTGGCTCCGTGGCTCCTCATGAGTCAGTATGGAGCGCTAATTAGGGTGATAATTATAACAAAACTCGTTAGGCAGGGGGTTAGGGTTAGAAAACTCGAGGCGGGGGGTTAGGATCTTTGTTGTTTTGGGGTTAGCAGTTATTTGTTAATGTAATGTGGTTATATAAGGGTTTAATTATTTCAATTAGTGTAGTGGAGCCAATGGGCCTTTATATTTAGATAACGCTTTAAAATTGACATTGTATTGTGTAGTTGCTCCTAAAGGAGACGAGATTATCTCGTGATATAACAATGTAATACCACTTGATTTCGCTCAAAACAGCGTTTCAAAGAAAAGTAACTTAAAAAAAACCAGAATATAAACAAAGTCACATCCCAAAATCCATTGCGCGCCCAGTTTCTTCGCCATTTTATTTAAGCACCTGCAAAAAAAAACAAAAAAACATACAAATGTATAATTATCTTAACCTAGCAACAGTTCATGAGCTTAAAAACAATAACAAGGGAGGGAGGGAGAGGACCATTTTTATATCTCGTCTCCTTTATCTTCATATGATTCATATTATACTTCAGACCGCAAGCGGCCTTTACATAATCTGTAATTATATTACAGAACAGTCGCCTCGATATAACAGTGTAAGTTTAAAGCAGCTCTCGTGAACTAATTGATGAAGAAGTTAAAACAGTGTACATAACCGGGTCATAAACTCGTCTGTAATAAAATCGTTTGAAAGTTGAATCACTAGTCCAGTCGGCTAGCACTAGAAAATATCCTTCATAGAACAACTAGTTCTAATTGCTGCAGATGATACAGCACTTCGAGTTGAGTGAGCCTTAAAAACACTGGTAAATCTCTAAGAAATTCTACCACCCAACGACTTAGAGTATCCGCGAAGATAATCATATAGGCTTATGGGGACGAATATAAGAGAGTAACAATCGATTTGGTTTTGAGGTGTCTGATTGTGTCCGAAAGTCCACAGTTCGTTTTTCATATTCCCGAAGACAGTGGACTACACAAGGGTTAGTGTTCTGTGGGAAAGCTGCATGAAAGGATTTCTTGCAGCCATGTTGAAAACGAGACTTTTTTACTAATTCTGCGGTAACTACTACAAAAACCACTCCCTCTGGGAGTAAACGTCTGAATCGAAGATCATGAACACAACTTCAGAAACACGTTTGCCGTTTTGTTTTTTTGAAATACAGTAGCTTATCGAACCCTTATTGTTTTATAAAATATTCAACGCCTATATATCCTACTATGTTTCTTTATTGTATTAATATCTTTTTTTTTACTATTCTCTATTCTTTAGAAATGGCCTAAGACAAGAAAAAAAGAGATACAAAAAAGTAATACGAAAAACAAGAACCTTAATTGAACAAAAGTATAACATGCAGTTGAAAAATTGTGATCATTTTCATATGGAACACTATAAATAAATTATGTAAACTCAGTACGTAGAGTAAAGACAAACAATACAAAAGAAGGAACTGTTCATCATATAGAGAATATATCTAAGCTACGTTTCACGCTTCTAAAGATAATTTCTGGAAGACTAAAACCAAACAGTATACATGTTAACATGTAATGGCACTTCATAAGTGCAACTGATGTGATACACTGTTGAAACAATTCTGGACATTCTGCTAAATTTACTAAGGATTTCCATCAAATTGTGCTGAATCTGGGACATCTTAATGGAAGAAAACGAATTCTACACCTTAACCAGAGTTATTCACATCCATGAATCATCAATTATGTTGCAAGGAGCAGCGCCTACATTGGTTTCCAAAAACAGTATGCAATAGTTTAATATATTGAACAGAATTCTATCGTTTGAAATTAAGTGAACTGAAATTACGGTGCCTTTGGCAACACTTTATATTCCGTGTGTGAGAATCAATGGCAAGCATCTACTTCATGTAGGCAGATTTTTAACGAACTCCACAGGGCACCGCACTTTAGCACTGTGTCTGTTTCCAGAAATAGAAAACATCTGCATGTGCATAAAATTGTACACTTATGTAATATTTTAAATTTTCGGATTCCGATATGACATCTATGACAGACACACAAGCAAAAAGTATTTAATGTGGATTTAACAAATTAAATGGGCTGTTTCTTGTTTAATTGTATTCAGTATATCACTGTGTTTACTTTATATTGCCGTTTTCTAATCGTCGTACTTTTCCCGTTTGAGACGAAGGTCAAACTGCCGCTCGTTGCGACACACAACATATGTCAAATTTAATTCACCTGAAAATTTATTTTGGTTTCAAATATTGCACTTCTGTTGCATTTACTTTTTGAACTAAATTCGCTACATAATTAAGAAGTACAACTTTTAAAATTGGTCCCATAATTTACGTTAGAACTGCCATCATCATCTTTATTCCCAAACCAGTCTCCGCATGTGCGCACTGCGTACCTATTTTTGAGATATGTAGAACTTCAGACACCGGTCAAGATCGACAACGATCGACAACGTTTACACTTGGTTGTGGTATAAATATTCGTGGCATCACAAAAGGTTGCATACGCGAGAGCTGTCAGCCCAAAAGTAGCCCGAGTTATAAACGCCTATACGGGCGTCTTGTTATGAATCAAACAATTCTCGAAACAAACCATTTCGAAATAAACCGTCTCAGAACAAACCCGTCTCGAAACAATCAGGCAGACTTGGAGCAAGTCTATGTGTACCAGATCCTGATTGTTGACAAACTCTTTCGCGTTTCTCCATACGAGGCAATATACGTGCAAGATGTCGTACAAAATTTGGCGGCCTTGCAGTTTCTATAATATTAAGTAATAACGCGGATTTTAGTTTGTCTGTGAACTTCACGCAATATTTTCTCATGTCGATTCGACTTCGTGGAAGTACTGCCATTAAGACAGACCACTCCACACTTTCAACACTCCGCATTTTCAACACTCCGCATTTTCAACACTCCGCACTTTCAACACTCCGCACTCCGGGACTCCGCGTTTTCAAGACAACCACTCATGAGGGACATCAAGGAATAGCCAAAACAAAGGCATTACTATGTACCAAAGTGTGGTGGCATGGTCTGGACTCGGAAGTAGAAAACCTCGTGAAAAGATGTTTACCTTGTCAATCTGCAACCATACAAGCACGATGCCAACTAAGCCCTGGAGCGTTGTATACGCTGATTTCTGTGGTCCTTTTCCCACTTGCGAAACCGTCCAAGTGGTAATTTATGGTTATTAACGCTTTCCTGAAGTCGAAGTTATGAAAACGACTACAACCACTGCTGTTGTTTCTTATCTTAAAATAATTTTCTCCTGGAATGGTTACTCCTGGAATGGTTACACTGAAGAATTCACCAGTGACAATGGACCTCCATTTAACTCTGCAGATTTCGACAACTACCTCACACAGAATGGTGTCCGTCATAGGAAAATTACACCTTACTGGCCGCAGGCAAATGCAGAAGCAGAACGATGGAAAAAGCTGTAAGAACTGCTCACATCGAGGGACAACGATGGCAAGACGAGTTGGACCCGTTTTAAATTACCGCTCGACTCCACATTGCACAACCGGTACTAGCCCTGCCGAGCTTCTCTTTAATCGCAAGATAAGAAATAAATTGCCAACTGCTGAAGATACCATCTCTTCTCAAAACAACGAAGCCCACGAGAAAGCTAGACAACGAGATGCAGAACAAAAGGAGAAGATGAAATCCTACGCAGATCAGCGCAATCGTGCCAAGAAAATTGAGTTTAAAGTCGGCGACCATGTGTTGGTTCGACAACAGAAGAAGAACAAGTTCTCAACTCCATTCAGCGTATCTACTTACAGGATCACTGCCATAAAAGGATCCATGATTACAGCAACGGGACGAGATGGAACGATTATCAGAAATGCCTCAGCATTCAAACTGAATGCGACTCGAGACGAATACACCTATGACAGTGATGGCGATGACTCAAGTAAGGAAACGATGAACTCTCGAAGATATCCAACACGAGAAAATCGTCGCACACCAGACTTTTATAAATAACTTAATGAACTGCAAAACACTATAGTATACATTTTTTTATATTTTTTATATTTTGTTGTTATCTAAAACGTAGACTTTGTCTTCCAAGAAAAAGGAAGAGATGTAATGTAGTCACGTGACCTGTCAACTAGAACAGTCAGGAGGCCTGTAGGAGATACATATGATGAAAGACTTCATCTTCTTATGTTGTAATTTTAGCCAAATGGTGGTTCATGGTGGTTTGTGGTGGTTCATGGTATAATGATATTGTGATACCAAGTTATATTCTTTAATCAAATACTCATAACAATACTCAAAGTACTTGTTGTCTTCTCGAATCACCCACTCGTGTCTTCAACTGTTTACGTGGTTGTGACAAGTTCTGACAAGTTGTGTTCTATTGTCGCTGTACACCTTTCTGGACCAACCTCTGATGCTTGCAAACCTTTTCATTACTTGCAGGAAGCTGTCGGTGGAGTAAACACGATAGACTTTGTTCTCCTGCTAGAAATCGCAGGATATAATGCCATCAGTTATACCATAGTGCTTCGTGCAGGCATCTTTGATATTTTCTATCGTCAGCTCTCCGAATTCCTCGAAGGACACGAACTCCCTAGCACCTACTCGGGAATACTTTTGTGCCTTACCCATCACTTCGGCGCTCAGTCCTGCACAGCTGCACTACGATCGTCTCAAATTCTTTCTTTGAAGACGCTGCCTCTTTCGTTCCTTTCTTAAGTCTTTTTTCCTTCATTTTTTGTTGGAATTTTCTCCAATCAGACATAATTATGCAGTAAAGGAGTAAAAGGACTTCAATATATTAAAGATCTCCAGCTGACAGCTCCACGCCATGCCATGGTGGTCACCTCGTAATCCTGCAATGCATTGTGGTATTACGTGGCTTCGAAATGCATCCTGGTTTATGGCAGCGATAGGCCAGCGACAAGGTTTTTTTATATTTCAATTTATTTTGAAATTAATTTTGATTTACTTTTGATTTCATATCAATTTCTTTTGATTTTGCTTTGAAATCAGTTTTATTTTATAATTCTTTTCATCTCATAATAATTTAAATTTATTTCATTTTTTGTATTAATTTTTTTGTTTCTCTTTTTTTTCTCTATTTATTTCATACAAAGAACAAAAAAACGCTAGTTTCCTTATGGCAACTCTAGGCCACCATAGACCAGCTTTATCAACCAATGTGAGCTTGTAACGGAAAGATTCCAGCTCTTCAGTCACCCCTCCGATCTTTACGATTTCTAGTCAAACTTTGTCTCCAATTAGTTTTAGCTTTTCCGCTTGTTGAAAAGTGATGAACGAGAGCGTACTGCCTCCATCCCAAAGCACATTTAACTGTGAAAATCTACCTCCACGTGTTCCAGCTTTTACTTTCTGGAGCTGTAATAATATGTTGGTGTCTCGACTGCTTCTCAGACTTCGCCTTCTGGTGCCTTGGAATGAAATCCCCGAAGCGTGGGCCTCGTGGAGGAGCTGATGCTGTGGCATACTTCTTCCTTACACTTAAAGTTTCTCTTGCAGAACTTAGAGGTATGACTTTACATCTCCAAATGGGATGGTCTGTGCTGTTTGGATGAAGCCAACACCACACTTGCTTTCGATTTCCTCGATCGGAATCTTCATCTTGCCTGGAACTTTCATTTATAGATAGATAGATAGAAACTTTATTTCCAGAGGATGACACATAATAGTGCATAGCACTAACAAACCTGTGGTCCTCAGTTAATTACAATATATTATTTACATTGAACTAAATATACCTAAAAGTTTACTGGAATTACATATAAAAATATTTTCATTGAACTAAATATACCTAAAATTTACATTGAACTAAATTGTACCTAAAAGTTTACTGGAATTACATATACAAATATTTTCATTGAAATAAATATACCTAAAAGTTACTCAAATCACATGCCAAAATTACAAAAATTACATGCCAAACATTGAACTAAATGAACCAAAACGTTCGTGTTCCTTTTGATAATCTAAAATTTTTTTATAAAGAAGATGTTTCAAACAATTAACAGAAGTGGACGATCGAATTTCAAATGGTAAACTGTTCCAGTATTTGCTGGTTCGAACTGCGAAGCTTCTGCCACCTTCGGTCTGACGATTGTATCTTGGTGTCAAAAATGTCAATCTTGCGTTTCGTGTTGATCGTGAATGTATATCACTGTTTAGCACTAATAATTGTTTCAAATATTCAGGAACATCTCCTTTGGTCCGATTGTATGCCACCATGCACCTCCTTATACTTGATTCGACATAGAAAGGCAGCCAGTTTAGTTTGTTGGATGCATCTACAGATGGATGACGTGATTCAGCATTCAATATTATTCTAGCTGCACGTTTCTGGAGTTTAAAGAGTTTCATTATATTGTCATTACTGCAACTCGACCAAACGATACTACAATACATAAACAAAGGCTTGATCATGGCGTTGTAGAACAGGATCCGCTCATTAATAGGAAGATATGATATTGATATTTTTCAAAATTCCAATACGTTTCGATATCTTTTTGGAAATCCACTTCCATCCCTAAAAGCTTCGCATGATTCACCTGTATAAGTTTCGAACCATTAATGTCAATATCCAAAGTTAGGTTAGTATGAAGACGCTTGCCCTGAACAAGTAGAATCTTTGTTTTGTCTGCATTCAATGGTAATTTATTTGTATTTGCCCATTCATCAACATTAGATACTTCTTTTGATAATTTTTTTTCTAGGTCGGAAATATATATGTTTATGGTCGGATGATGCAATGATGGTAGTATCATCGGCAAATAAATCTGTTTGTGATTGTATATGTAAAGGAAGGTCATTAATAAATAATAAAAACAAAAGCGGACCCAAAATAGAGCCCTGAGGGACTCCTTCAGTGATAAAACGTGTTGGTGATGATTTGCCTTTAAACTGAACAAACTGTCTTCCATTCCAATGCATGCATCTGAATCGATCCCATAGAGTTCAAGTTTAGTAATCAGAGTTTGGTGGTCAACCATGTCAAAAGCCTTTTTGTAATCCACAAGAAGCATTCCATTGACTTGGTTACTGTCAATGTTCATCAAAAGTGAATCAATAATGTTGACAAGTGCAGTTTCTGAACTATATTTCTCTCGAAAACCTGATTGACTCGAATAAATGAGATTGTGACATTTTAAATACTGAGATAGGTTGTCATGAATATGCCTTTCGATTATCTTAGAGAGAGCTGGAAGAATAGATATTGGTCTAAAGTTGTTAACATCAGTTAAGTCAACAGCTTTAAAAAGCGCGGCCTCTCTTGCCGTCTTCCACTCTGTTGGAAATTATTTAGTTGTAATAGAAAAGTTGATCAGTTTGGCAATAGATGGCGCTGATTCTTTTATACCAATTTTCAGTAAATTAGTACTGATACCATCGACTCCTGTCACTTTGTTGGATGACATCTTTAATAAATATTTGGTTACTGATTCAGTGTCGATGAGAGGTATACTAAAGGATGTGCTATTTATATCCATTTTAGAACTTATGAAGTCACGTAACTTGGTTAAATTCAGACTATCAGTTATTGGGCTCAATAATGATTTAATGTTTTTCGCAATTGATGTAAAATGAATGTTTAAATGTTCTGCCATTTTTGCACTATCTTTAATAAGTTCGGCACCATCACAAAAAAATATGGGCTCACGATTAGTATTACCACCACCAAGGGACTTTATGAGTTTCCAAATAGTTTTTGAGTCTCCTTTATTTTCTTTAATCGTTGTTTTTAAATAATCTCTTTTAGCCTTTTCAATCATGTTAACAACCTGATTTCTCGCAATACGATAATGTTTCCAGTCTACATCATTATTTGTTTTCTTTGCTTTACGTAAAAGATTATCCCTCTCATTCAGTTTGTTTAAGATATTACTTGACATCCATCGAGGCTGCTTGATTTTAGAGATACGCTTTTGTTTTAGTGGTGCATGAGCATATTAATAGCATGTATAAAAATACCATTCCACATATGAAGGGCATCATTTACATTGTCAAAGAGGAATGCAGTGTCCCATGGGGCATTTGCAAGGGTGGATTTGAATTCCTTTTCATAGAGCCTTTTCAAATTTCGGTAAGTGATAGAGTTGTGTTCGCTTGATTGTTTAGATTTCTTTCCATACTTGCGTACCGCAAAAACTGGCAGGTGATCAGCGAGTGCAAAGTCACGGACCAAAACCTCACAAATATGCTGACTATTGTTAGTATATAAATGATCCAAGCAAGTACCACTAATTGGACGGGTTGTTTTGTCAACGAGCTGCTTAATTCATATTCTTAAGATTCCTTGCCAAATGGTGTTTGTTATAGACGTTTGGTGAGTTATGATCAATGTTAAAATCGCCAGTTAATATTATCTCCTTGTTGATTGAATCAGCAGTTTCAATACACTTTTCAAATTCACTATCTTCATCTTTTGTATAAGACGGTGGACGATAACATCCCGCCATCAAAAGAGAGCGGTTTGACTTATACGGGTACACTTCTAGCCATAAGATTTCAGTAGAAGCAGATACAAGGTCTGGTCTTCGAATGAACCTCAAGTTATTACTGCAATAAGCTGATATTCCGCCACCTTTTTTGGATAAACGATCCTTTCTCAATAAGGTATAACCAGGAATTTTATATAGAGAGTCACATGCTGTAGGTTTAAAGAATGTTTCGCAGAGAAATAAGATATCTAGTTTACCTCCATTCGTCATCAACATTAATTTGATTTGTTCAAATTTGCTATTTGTAAGACAACTAACGTTCCATTGCCCAAATCTCAGTCCACTTGATGGAAGAAACAAATCAAAGTACGATCGTAATGAGTTTATAGAAACATCTTCATGGGTATCTGAATCACTAATAAATAAATTCGTCGCATCAATCTCAATATTAACACTATCCGAAGCCGAACAGTTTGATTCATCTAAATTAGACGAATCCAAGCATTGATGACACATAAACTGAAGTGAGGTTTGATTCATTGAGACCGTAGCACATTCACTATGATACCATTGATCGCAATATGAACAAAACAACGACTGATATTGATCACAAAGTATTGTTCGAGTACATGAACAACAATAAGGCGGAGTTACCAAGTTCGCTTCGGCACTCATACGTGAGCGAGTACACATTGGGCCAGGATTCAATAAGACTGCCAGATCGTTGAAGAATAATAGCTGCCAATGAGTACTTTATTAAGAAGATTATCTGTTTACCTTTGATTGATACTGGAACAGAATCCTTGCAATTTCTTCTCGATATTGTTGAGACCACTTCACCTCGAATATTCATCATAGGCAAACATTCTAATTTGTGCCCCAAATAAAGGTATTTCAGAAATTTACGATCTGCAATACTGGTTAATTTCAATTGATCATCAATGATTTGATATTGAAATTCAGCTGCAAGAGATTGGAACAAAAATAACACAAGCAGTGCTGCCACAATGCATCGACCTGCCATCAGCATCGACACCTTCCACCTTTCGCTCGTAGACTGGCTGATTTATACTCTGTTCTTTCTTTGAACTGCAGCAACAATTCCAGAAGTGCGGGGAATTTGTTCTTACTGAGTTCACCTCGGTTTTCACCAGTGACAATTTTTATCCATTCTTTCTCTATCTCTTCAGGCAGCTTTTCCTCTATCATGCTGACTACGGTTGAGTTGCTAATCTCCTTTTCCAGTCCCAGGCTCTTTAGGTCTCGATGAGCTCTTTCGACAACTTTGATCGTTTACAGTGTTTCGATGGCGTCCTCGTTAGTGCTTGTTCTGAGTTGTTTTATCTCAGCCATTATGGAGTCCACCAGCTTGCTCTTATCATTATACTTTCTGTCAAGTCGCTTCCATATCTCGACAGCATCATCACCCAGGTAATTATCTACGTCTTCCTTGATATCAGCTGCAAGGTAGGACTTAAATGCAAATGCTTCCTCGTGGGGTTTGTACATGGGCTTGATGTGCTTTAGAAATTCTTCCTTGAACCTTGGATATTTTCTTAATTATCCACTAAAAGGTTCAAATTTTAATTTCTCTAACCTGATACCGGCATGACTTCTTTCTTCTCATGTAGACTGATGAAAATCTTGCCTTCATCACGAATCTTAATACAATACTTAATACAATACAAACGAATACTTATACAATCCAATTTTCTTGGCTAGTTATTAGATCTACATCACTGTCTGTTAGCGCGGTAATGTACTCCTCTTGAGCATTATCACATTTAACCAATACTTCATCTAATCTCATCAAAGCATCCTTCAGAGCCATGGCAACATGTATGGGCTCAACAGCACTTCCGGTTTTGAATAGGTTCTCGGTAGTATCGACACATTTGTAAAATTTCAAACCTTCTTGGTCTCTTTTGATACACAATTCTTTAACACGCTTTGCCTGGATTTCTTCTTGTCTTTTTTCCTCCTTTTCTAACTCTGCTTGAACTTTACGGTCTATTTCTTCTTCCTTGCTTCGACCTATTTTATCTATAAAGTAGTAATCAGTCTTGATCTCGATTTCATCGAACGAATGACTCAGTTCCGATATCCAATTTTCTTCATCTTCGATATCAGTTAACTCGTTGATATACTCTTCGTGCCTTTCTCTCACCTCTTTCCAAGCTTGTTTAAAGGGACACTCCGGCCCAAATACAAATGTAGTTCATATGAAAGATCTTACTGACTTTAGATTATTTCCAAAGTTTCAGCATTCCTATCAATTTAGTTAAGAAGATGTGTCTAGTTGAAGTTGGAGAGTTTGTCCAATTTCGACGCCATTTTTTTTCTCAAATATGACGTCACTGAGTGACGTGTCTCGTATTATGCCTAAGAAGCTCCTCTACTTTCCTGCATGATGAACTAAATAGTTTATTTCGACTAATTTTCGTCCAAAGACCATTCACAATAACTATCACTATGTGATCGCCATCAAAACAACTCCACTGACGATAAAGAATCACTCAATGACGTCATATTTTCAAAACCAATATGGCGTCAAAATCCACAAATTTTCAACTTCAACTAGCAATATCTTCTCAACTAAATTGATAGGAATGCTGAAACTTTGCAAATAAACTAAAGTCAGTAAGATCTTTCATATGAACTGCATTTGTATTTGGGCCGGAATGTCCCTTTAAGTTCTCCATAACGATTCTCGACCGTCTTTGTCAAGGCTTTCTCGTCGATCGCACGGCTAAGGCTGTTCGTGGCACGAGTGAACTTTCCTCTTGCATTTGAACGTGCTTTCTTTGCTTCCATGATATGGCAATTATATGTCCAGGCACAAGTCGTCAGTATTCGAATGTTTCGCTCTAGTTATAAGTCATAACTCACTGATGAAGTATGTCATACATCAAACATGTTTTATTCTGGACAAGTTCGAATACCTAATAATACACGATTATAAACAATATAAATATAAATATATACGAGCTTGAGTATCAACAATATCTTTGTCGCATAAATACTTACTATGATTCATCAGTTCTTTAACTAGAACGAAAAGTGTGTATAATAACTAACAGCAAATGCTCAAAGGCAAGTTACAAAATGGCGGTAAAATTTGCCTCGAGTTATGTCCTAGTCGGAAACCGACGTCTAACGCCGCCTCACAATCGGAATTTGTTGCTTCCTGTTCATGCAGCGATTCCTACATATCTACAAGATCTTACAAGAACTATGATCCTATTTTATTTTCTACGGCAGTCTCTCAGTTGCCCTTTGACCAAGTCTATCTTGCTCCAGATGTAAATACTAAACTGTTAATTTTTAATCAATTGTTCCTGGATGTTTTAGATCGACATGTTCCCGTAAAAAATGTGAAAATTCAAAACCGCGCTGTCCCATTTGTTAATAACGATTTAAAGGCAGTTATGAAAGAGAGAGAGACAAACTCAAGAGACGTTTTAGACTTACACGCGACGCGGCAGATTGGTATCTGTCAACCTCGTTCCCAGGGCATTTTGCCTCCACGGCGGAAGTTCGGCGAAAATGGCCCTGGGATCGGCTGGTTCATTCTATAATCCGATTGGCTTGTCATAAAACTAATTAATTCAGCCGAGTATAATTTATTCATCTAAATCTGATTGCTGTCTTAATATTTTACAGCAAATTAGAAGTGATAGCTTTTGCTAAATTGGACATATGCTTCTTCATACCTTTTGTAAGAGATAACCATGGATGTATGGTGGATTATTAAGCTTGTTATAAGCTGCTTTTATGCCGACGAATGCTGACATGAAAACTTTGAAGAGCGTTGAACATTTCTCAATTATTCAGCTCAACAAAGTAGACAAAGGCAATGGAACAAAGACCACAAAAATTATCATATCTAAACACCCAGAAATTCTGGGCGTCATGTGACCAGCCGCGATCCTTCCACCGTGGAGGCGGTGTAAAACATGGACTGGACTGTACTGGACTGTACTGGACTGGACTGATAAAACATGGACTGATAAAACATGGACTGATAAAACATGGACTGGTAAAACATGGAGGGTTAGGATCTTTGTTGTTTTGAGGTTAGCGATTATTTGTAAATGTATACATTATACATTCACAGCTACACGTTACATGTTTTACCAGTCCATGTTTTATAACAAATAATCGCTAACCCCAAAACAACAAAGATCCTAACCCTCCATGTTTTATCATGAGTCCATGTTTTATCAGTCCATGTTTTATCAGTATCAGTCCATGTTTTATCAGTCCAGTCCAGTATAGTACAGTCCAGTCCATGTTTTACAACATGCCCGAATTAACAACGTTAAAACAATGTTAATACAAGCCGAAATCGCTCATGTGCAGGGAGAGATTAACAACTATAAGGGCAACACCGGGTCCATGTGGAAAACAATTCGGAAATGTCTTCCTTCGAAGCTTACGACCAGACTCACTTATAGCAAGGATTTAGATCGTTTGGCAAGTGAGTTTAATGAACACTTTACTTCAGTGCGACAGAAAGCCGCCGATGCCGCATCCAACCTGTTAGCAAATGTTGATCCTATCAATTCCGCCATTCTGGAAGACACCGCCATAAATTTAACCAGCTTTTGTTTCCGTCCAGCGTCAACCTTTGAGGTCCGCAAAATCATATCTGACATGCCATCTAACAAATCTCGCGGACCCGTCAAAATATCAATGCGGGTTATAAAGGACTGTTTATTTCACTTACTTCCTGTTTTAACAGATATCTTGTAAAATTCATTAATAATTCATGAAGAAAATTCAAAAGAAATTAATATTTAATCAGCATCTTTAACCCAGGATAAAACATTGATTAATAAAACATCAATGTTTTATCAAAGTTAACTTGCTGATTAATTAAACATCAATGTTTTATCAAAGTTAACTTGCTCAAATTGAGCTTTTTCGGAGTTAAAATAATTTGTTTGTACCGTTTCTACAACTTCCAAACAAATTGTATGTATTATATATTCTACTCATTTTACAAGTTCGTTAAAACATTCGCGGTCGATGTTTATGGGCAATTATACAACGGCTCGCCTGCGGCTCGCCTGCGTTTCGCCATTGTAACTGCCCATAAACATCGGCTGCTCATGTTTTAGCTACTACATAAACAGTTCCCTGATGAGCTCTGTCCACCGGACGCCTGGAAACAAGCGGAGGTCATTCCCCTTCTGAAAGAGGGTGATCATGAGGTTGCCTTAAATAATCGCCCATTGTCTCTATTACCTACTATATCAAATATATGTGAAAAGGTGGCCCTGAAGCAGTTTGCCGCGAATACTTGTCACAATACATAAGCTCTTAACTCGACATCAGAGCGGCAGCCATCCATTTCACTCTACTGAGACTCTAAACATCTTCACCACAGAGTCCTTTTAACCGCAATGGACGAGAAGGAAGTGTCGACTCACGTTTAACTCGATCTTTGTAAAGCATTTGACAGTCTAAACCATACGATTCTACTACGTAAACTGGAAAAAGTTGGAGTATCTCCTTCCGCGCTCCGTTGTTTCAAGAGTTACCTGAACTGGTCATAAGCCGTTCGTATTGGAATGAGCACATCTTGTCCCCTTCCTGTAACACATGGGGTTCCTCAGGGGGCAATCTTGTCGCCATTACTTTTCACTATTTATTTAAACGACCTGCCTTCCGTCATCAGTTATTGTTCATTGGAATCATTCGTTGATCAGTGATGACTCCAAATTGTTTATGTCATTTCCAAGAAACGATATAAAAGATATTATTAAGGACTTAGAGGAAGACCTGGAGAGAGTGGTCCATTGGTGTTGTAATAATAGATTACTAATCAACCCTGACAAGACTAAGGTGCTTCTCATCGGAACCTGCCAAATACTAAATCTAGTCCCACAAGAGGCAGGAAACGTCAACTTGATGGGAAAGTTGATTATCCCCTCTATATCATGAGCTAAAGATTTAGGCGTGACCATCGATACCAACTTAACGTATGACGCCCATATCTCTAACATAGTATCTTCTGGTATGTCAAGCCTCTGTCAGATCAACAGAATTAAGCACTTGTTCAATCCTGAACTTCTAAAAACAATGATAGATTCTTATTATTAAGTAGATTATTCTATTGTTCGTCGGTATGGGCAAACACTTCATACAAAAACATTAAGAAGTTGCAACTCGTACAAAACTTCGCTGCAAGAATCATACTATAGGCATAAAGAAGTATGACCACATCACTCCAGGGTTAAATCAACTGCAATGGCTCCAAGTTAGAGACACACTAACCTTCAGAGAACTGATAACTTTTAAAGTGTCTATGAGGTGAAAAACTCGCTTGCATTTTTTGCTTTAACGGACAAAGTAGCACGGCAGGAGCGTACACTGAAAATGTCAAGTAAATCTGCTGCATAGTCTTCGAGCTATCAACTCTCAAAGTTTGGCATGGCTAAATGTTTTTGGTGAAATCTGAAACGCGCGGTTCATTGTCTTGTGATGTATGCAGGTGTACTTACTATGCATAAGAACAATGGATTTGAACATTAATGATCCACATGCATGCGTCATATACCACATATATTCAATACCAGTATTTCCCTATTTTTTAACGTTAAACTATGCCAATGGACAAACTTTGAGAGTTGATAGCTCGAAGACTATGCAGCAGATTCACTTTAAATTTTCAGTGAACTATCCTGCCGTGCTACTTTGTTCGTTAGAGCAAAAAAAATGCTAGCGATTTTTTCACTTCATAGACAATTTAAGTGCATTAATGGACTTATTCCAGATTACTTGGCTAATAAGTTCTCTAAACGATCAACCATTCATAATAATAATAATAATAATAATAGACGTATTAGGAGCATTATACAATAGTCTCAATGCTCTTACAACAATATATTCTTAAATATACTGATAAAACTTATTACAGTTTCATTATAAGATAAAGCCTACTACATATATTACCACCATAAACAAATAAACTATTAATTTTAAAAAAGAAAAGACTTAACTGCTGACTTAAAATTACCCAACATATCAAAGCTTCTAATTTCCTGTGGTAATGAATTCCACAGTTTTGGTGCCGAAACCGAGAACGCTCTGTCTCCATGAGTCACCGTTTTGGATTTTGGCTCAATTAGCAGATTACTGTCTGATGATCTCAAAGCACGAGTAGGTTTATATTTATTTAGCAAATCAGTAATATAAACAGGCGACTGGCCATGCAAAGCCTTGAAAGTAATTATTAGTATTTTAAATACAATCCTTGATCTCACCGGCAACCAGTGAAGATTACGAAGCACAGGGTAGATATGCTCCGATTTTTTAACCCTGTTACAAGTCTTGCAGCTGTATTTTGAATTCGCTGTAACTTGCTCAATTTAGCTTCTGGTAAGCCATATAGGATGCTATTACAGCTGTCAAGTTTTGATGTTATATGAATGCATGCACCAACTTCTCACAGTCCTTTTTACTCAAATATTTCCTGATCTTGCCGATATTTCTGATAGCAAAAGTGGCCGATTTACAGATGTTATTTACATGAGTATTTAATTTTAGATGTCTATCCACAGCAACACCGAGATCACGTGCAACCGGAGCCGGTTGGATTTTCACATCATTGATTTTCACATCATCGGTTTGATTTTCACATCATTCATAACCGCAATACCAGGTTTAGTAACGATCTGAACATTCCCGAATTTAGTTCCTCTACCGCGGCCAACGGTCATTCGCGTATAGAGGCGTGAAGATATAGAACTCTTTACCAGTATAATTAAAATCAGAACCTAATTTTATTAAATTTAAAAAACTTTTAAAGTCATCGCTTTTACAGCAGTAACCTTCATGATTGTAACATTATTCATTTTTAAACTATACTGTACTTATTATATAATATATGTAATTAGATGTCGAAAAGCCCTTTTGGGAACACCTAATCAAGATTTACATTACATTACAAACCACCATGAACCACCGTACCACCGTGAACCACCACAAACCATCGTAAACCACCAAGAACAACCACGAACAACCATGAACAATTGTAAACTACCGTAAACCACCATAAACCACCACAAACCACCATGAACCACCACAAATCACCGTAAACCACCATGAACCACCGTAAACCACCGCAAACCACCATAAACCACCACAAACCAACATTAACCACCTCAAACCACTACAAACCACCATGAACCAGCACAAACCACCATGAACCACCACGAACCACCACAAACCACCGTAAACCACCAAGAACAGCCATAAACCACCATGAACCACTGCAAACCACCACGAACCACCACAAACTACTATAAACCACCAGAAACCACCAGAAACCACCTACCACAAACCACCAGAAACCACCATAAACCACCATGAACAACCAAGAACAACCATGAACCACCATGAACCACCGTAAACTACAGTAAACTACCATGAACCACCACAAACCACTGTAAACCACGAAGAACAACCACAAACCACCATGAACCACCGTAAACTACCTAAACCACCACAAACCACCACGAAGAACACCGCAAACCACCATAAACCATCAAGAACAACCATGAATCACCATGAACCACCGTAAACTACCGTAAACCACCATAAACCACCACAAACCAGCATAAACCACCACAACCAACCACAAACCACCACGAACCACTACAAACCACCACGAACCACTACAAACCACCACGAACCACCAAGAGCTACCACGAACCACCACAAACCACCTTAAACCACGAATAACACCGCAAACCACCATAAACCACCAAGAACAACCATGAACCACCGTAAACTACCGCAAACCACCATAAACCACCGTAAACCACCACAAACCACCACAAACCACCACAAACTACCATGAACCACCACAAACCACTTTAAACCACGAAGAACACCATAAACCACCATAAACCACCAAGAACAGCCATAAACCACCATGAATTACCGCAAACCACCGTAAACCACCACAAACCACCATGAACCACCATGAACCACCGTAAACTACCGTAAAAAAACCACCACAAAGCACCATGAACCACCACAAACCACCGTAAACCACCAAGACCAGCCATAAACCACAACGAACCACCTACCACAAACCACCGTAAACCACCATAAACCACCGTAAACTACCATGAACCACCACAAACCACCGTAAACTACCAAGAACGACCAATGAACCACCATGAACCACCGTAAACTAACGCAAACCACCGTAAACCACCACAAAGCACGGTAAACTACCATGAACCACCACAAACCACCGTAAACTACCAAGAACGACCAATGAACCACCATGAACCACCGTAAACTACAGTAAACAACAGTAAACTACCGTAAACCACCATAAACCACCACAAACCACCATAAACCACCACAAACCACCACGATCCACCACAAACCACCTTAAACCACGAAGAACACCGCAAACCACTATAAACCATCAAGAACAACCATGAATCACCATGAACCACCGTAAACTACCGTAAACCACCATAAACCACCACAAACCACAATAAACCACCACAAACCACCATGTACCACCACAAACCACTACAAACCACCACGAACCACCAAGAGCTACCACGAACCACCACAAACCACCTTAAACTACGAAGAACACCGCAAACCACCATAAACCACCAAGAACAACCATGAACCACCATGAACCACCGTAAACTACCGCAAACCACCATAAACCACCGTAAACCACCACAAACCACCACAAACCACCATAAACCACCACAAACCACCTTAAACCACGAAGAACACCGCAAACCACCATAAACCATCAAGAACAACCATGAATCACCATGAACCACCGTAAACTACCGTAAACCACCATAAACCACCACAAACCACCAAGAACAACCATGAACCACCGTAAACTACCGCAAACCACCGTAAACCACCATAAACCACCACAGGTAGCTCATTATATCGCCGTTCTTTTAATATTTTTTTAGTTTACTTTTAAGTTAACTTCTATTAAAAGATATATTTTTGGTTTTGTTTGTGTTTGTGTTTGTGTTTGTGATTTTGTTGAGATATTCAATTCTAGTATTATAAAGAAGAACGCTGAACACTTGTACTGCAGGCTACATGTATATTTTATTAATATAAACCGCCAGTTTATAAACAGTTTTAGTATTGCGAAAGGAGTCTGGACATTTTCAGTGGTTTGATCTCGTGTCGCTTGTTGGTGATTGACATCGCACTCCATGCAATTCTTTACCAGTCGGTCGGTGTACTCATCAATTCTGGGAAACCATACTTTCTCGCGAATAAGGGCTTTTGTTTTCACCAGACCCTGGTGACCTTCGTGAGTTATGTTGACGATGCGTTCTCGAAGTTGTAATGGTATAATATTAAACGAGATCCTCGAAGTACCACGTTATCATCAGTTGAGACGGTTAGTTCATCTCGCAGATTCTTGAATATCGTCATGTCTCTAGCGGCATCTGAGTCCTCTTCAGCTGGGATGTTATGCCACTTCTGTGTTCTGATCATCTCAGCAACCGCTTGCAGTGTTCGGTCGGCCTTTGTTGCCTCTTTAATTTCAGCGAGTGTAACAATTTTTGGATTAGTGTCATGTGAGTGGCAAGGAAGTTGACGTAGGTCTCAGCTGATGTGA
Source organism: Chrysogorgia sp. JL179-B06 (assembly GCA_035772405.1). NCBI lineage: Eukaryota > Metazoa > Cnidaria > Anthozoa > Scleralcyonacea > Chrysogorgiidae > Chrysogorgia > Chrysogorgia sp. JL179-B06. The sequence continues at coordinate 424,960 of JAYKKM010000448.1, forward strand.
ATACTTCATGATCAGTCTGTGGAGAAGGTCCTTCGATATGGCGTGACATGTAATCGGCTGGATTGTCTTTGTCACGACGGTAGATGACAGTGAAGTTGAAGTTTTGAAGCTTGAAGATCCAGTTTGCAATTCGAGCAGGTGGGTTAGATCTGGGCTTATTGAAAATCGATACCAGTGATTTGTGGTCCGTCACGACCGTGAACTGGGAACCAGGAAGGTATAAACGAAAGTGGTGGCAACTACCAGGCTATTGCGAATGCCTCACGCTCCTTTCGGGAGTACCGTTGTTTGACTGCTGTCAAGGATTTGCTTGCGTAGGCAACTACACGGTCGTTTTGAGCAAGGATGGCACCAAGTCTAGTTGGCTTGCATATACTATCAGCTCAGCATCTTGGGAGGTATCGTAAAATGATGTTACAATGTTTGTGCAAAGGGCATTCTTTAGAGCTGCAAGAGAAGCTTCTTTCTCGTGTCCCCAACACCACTCCTGGTCATGACGTGTAAGCTTGCGAAGTGGAGCGACGATATCTGCTAGATTCGCGATGAAACGTGAGCAGTAATTTGCAAGACCGAGAAGACTGGCTGCTTCATTGCTATCTTGTGGTGAGCGCTGGCGTTTTTTATTGCAGCCACTTTCTTGGGATCAGGAGACACACCATTCTTGGAAAAGATGTGACCATAAAATCCGATGGATTCTTTGCGGAATTCGCACTTCTCTCTGTTGAGGGTTGCATTCATTTCCTATAGCCTCTCGAAGACTTTTTCCAGGCTTTTTCCAGACTTTTTCCAGTCGTGTTTCTCTTGATTTTCACCATGGACAACGTCAGATATGTTGAGAACTCCTGGGATGTTTTGCAGCATTTCTCTGATGGAGTTTTGGAGAATTTAAGCTTCTGAGGAGATCTATGCCAAAATTGAGTCTCTTGTATCGGTGTAAACCAACGTGGGTGGTAAAAGTTGTAATTTATCTTGATTCTGGCGCGAGCTCAGCTTGGTGATAACCGTGCTTGAGATCCAATTTGGAAAAGACAGTTGAACCATTTAACTCAGAGATGATGTCGTCAACGGTTGGAGTCAGATGTCGTTCTCTCTTGATGGCTGTGTTGGCAGATCTCATATCGACACAGATTCTTAGTTTGTCAGGGTTCTTGGGTTTAGGTACAGTACAGTACGACAACTATTGGAGACACCAAGGGGTAGGGCCATCTACCTCTTCGATTACATCAAGGTCTTGAACTCTAGGCGCCGGAGTTCCTCCTCTACTTTCTTTCTTTGGTGGAATGCGTCTGTGAGGTTGTGCGACGGCGGGGACAGATTCATCGATGTGCAATTTGATAGGGTGGAATCTTGTTCTTTCCAAGATAGTCGTGCTCTTGAAGAAAATCTGTTGTTTGGATTGAGGACTGTCCGACTTTGTTGACGATTCGTATCATATCAAGCTCTTTGGCGGTTTGGTAGCTAAGAAGAGAGCCATAATTCCCAGCGACGACGTGAAAAACGGCAGTCGCGAACCGTGATTTCGATTCGACTTCTGCGGTGAACTTGCCTCGCGTTTCTAGCGATTTTTCTGCTCCGTAGGCGATTATTCTCGTGGTACTGCGTTTCAGTGTTGGTTTCATATTTAATGTTTGAAACGTCGCTTCATCAAGAAGGTTGACACTCGCTCCTGGGTCGATCAGGGCTTGGATTTGGGTTCCATTTACGGTGATTGATACGTGCAGTTGGTGGTTCCTGATGTTTTGAGTTTGCGGCTGTTTGTTTTCCACCGATTGCGAAGACGTAGCTGTCATCAGAATCATCAGAGGAAATATCGCGTTGCTCAAGTGTCGTGTCTGCGAGTTGTTGTACGATTTGTTCTTAGCGGCAAACGTGAGCGAAATGGTTGAGCTTTCCACAAGCAGAACACTTCTTGCCACTTGCTGGACACTTAGAAGTGTGGGCCGATATTGCCCTCCACATAAATAACACTCTGCTTTTGCGGCGGTGCCTGTTGATAATTGTTCGTTGGCGGGGCGTGTTTTGTTTTTGTATATTCTTTGTTGATGCCTCTCGGTGTTCGTTTTATTTTGTTAGCAAATTAGTTGCTACCGTCGTATGTCTCAATATCAGCAGCTTGTTTATCCGCTAGCTCCATAGCCCAGCGCGGCGTCGAAGCTTGTTTGACGTGCATGATTGGATTATCTGCGTCTTTATCGCTTTATCTTTCTCGCTGAAATCGCATGTTGTTGCTAGCTGCCGTAATCTTGCGTGAAAAGTGTCGAGTGCTTCACCGTTTTGCTGTTTGGCTTGACGAAACCGGTAGATAGAAAATTCTACGTTAGCCTTTGGGGCAAAATAAGCGTTTAAAGCGTCGACCGCTTTCTTGTAATCTTTGTCCTCTCCCGTGTCTGGCAATAAAAGAAAGAATTGATTACAATATTGCAAAGCTGACTTTTTAAGCCTTGTATAAAGAAAACTGGCCAAGCTATCTACCACTTCGAATCAAACAACCAGCCAGAGTTCTTCGTAGTAACAGTAGTGGAAATTTAACACTCGATTTTTCTCAAATTGAGAACACTTTTCAGCATTCTGCTGCTAAAGTTTTTAATAATATTCCTTCTAGTTCTAAAAATATGGATTTTAAGGGTTATAAGATTTCTTTAAAAAAATATTTTCAAGCGTTAAGTATTAGTAGAATTAGAGAATGATTTGTAAATTATATTTTAATTAGATTCAAATGCTGGTAAATTATGTTAGTTATTGTTCTTACTGTAATGTAGTTAGCTGGATGAAGAGCCATGTAAATGGATAAGCCAGATTAAACCATTATTATTATTATTATTATTATTATTATTATGTGTCAAAAATGTCATTGACCTCCTCTCCCGCATAATGTAAAAGCAATGCACGCTGTCTCTTCAAGTCGTAGCTATGGCCAGACCAATAATCATGTTCTCGAATCGTTTTAGCCATTTCTTCCAACGAAGTCCTGTATTATCGCCGTCTCGATGTACATCAAACGGTGGGAAAACGGGCAGCGAGAGAGCCATGATGAATACACTTAAATAGACGAATCGTCAATGTCAATAGACGAAATTTTGCGCTCGTCACTCAGAGATGGTGATGCGCTTCAAAGTAGTTGATAAAGGTCTATGTTCATGTCTGGATGTTTGTGGGATGTCGTCGAATCCTCGTCGCCAATGTAAAATTGTGTCTTTAAGCCTGGTTTCCATTTGGTCGCCAGGATCGCAACGGTGTCATAGTGGTCGATGTAATAGTGTGTCGATCTATCTTGTCTTTTATCTGCTGTATCCAAAGCAGTCTTTACTCATTGGCAGTAGCGTATGGGGCCATTGGGGGGGGGGGGGGGGGGGGGGGGGTGGGGGGGGGGGGGGGGGGGCCCAAGACCGTTCTTGTGAAAAGTCTAAATCTGGGGAGAAATTTGAGGGGGGGGGGGGTAGATGTCCTGAGCATCAAGTCAAATTATCAAATTACAAAAACATATCGATGACAAAGAACAGGTAGATGCAGTTAAAAGATGTTTGTATTTTTGTGGAATTTTTGCGATACTAAAACTGTTTATAAACTGACGGTTATTTATAAAATATACATGTAGCCTGCAGTACAAGCGTTCAGCGTTCTTCTTTAGGATTTCGGTAAGTACGTTATGTTAGGGTACATATAGTGGTTTAGGTGTATGTATTGTGTCATATAGAGGTTTCCGGTGGGTCTGTGGTGGTTTGTGGTGGTTCATGGTGGTTTATGGTTGTTTGTGGTGGTTTACCGGTTGTTCATGGTAGTTTGTGGTGGTTTGTGGTGGTTTACGGTGGTTCACGGTGGTTCGTGGTGGTTTGTGGTTCATGGTGGTTTGTGGTGGTTTGTGGTGGTTCATGGTGGTTTACGGTGGTTTGCGGTGGTTCGTGGTGGTTTGTGGTGGTTCGTGGTGGTTCGTGGTGGTTTGCGGTGATTCGTGGTGGTTTGTGGTGGTTCGTGGTGGTTCGTGGTGGTTTGCGGTGGTTTGTGGTGGTTTGTGGTTGTTCATGGTGGTTTGTAGTGGTTTACGGTGGTTTGTGGTGGTTCGTGGTGATTCGTGGTGGTTCGTAGTGGTTCATGGTGGTTTGTGGTGGTTCGTGGTGGTTTACGGTGGTTTGTGGCGGTTCGTGGTGGTTTGTGGTGGTTTACGGTGGTTTGCGGTGGTTCGTGGTGGTTCATGGTGGTTTGCGGTGGTTTGCGGTGGTTTGCGGTGGTTTGCGGTGGTTCGTGGTGGTTCGTGGTGGTTTGTGGTGGTTTGCGGTTGTTTACGGTGGTTTACGGTGGTTTGTGGTGGTTTGTGGTGGTTTACGGTGGTTTGCGGTAGTTCATGGTGGTTCGTGGTGGTTTGTGGTGGTTTACGCTGGTTTGCGGTGATTCGTGGTAGTTTGTGGTGGTTCGTGGTGGTTCGTGGTGGTTCATGGTGGTTTGCGGTGGTTTGCGGGGGTTCATGGTGGTTTGTGGTTGTTCATGGTGGTTTGTAGTGGTTTACGGTGGTTTGTGGTGGTTCGTGGTGGTTCGTAGTGGTTCATGGTGGTTTGTGGTGGTTCGTGGTGGTTTACGGTGGGTTGTGGTGGTTCGTGGTGGTTCGTGGTGGTTTGTGGTGGTTTGCGGTGGTTCATGGTGGTTTGTGGTGGTTCATGGTGGTTTGTGGTTGTTCATGGTGGTTTGTAGTGGTTTACGGTGGTTTGTGGTGGTTCGTGGTGGTTCGTGGTGGTTTACGGTGGTTTGCGGTGGTTCATGGTGGTTTGTGGTGGTTCATGGTGGTTTGTGGTTGTTCATGGTGGTTTGTAGTGGTTTACGGTGGTTTGTGGTGGTTCGTGGTGGTTCGTGGTGGTTTACGGTGGTTTGCGGTGGTTCGTGGTGGTTCATGGTGGTTTGCGGTGGTTTGCGGTGGTTCGTGGTGGTTTGTGGTGGTTTGTGGTGGTTTGCGCTGGTTTGTGGTTGTTTACGGTGGTTTACGGTGGTTTGTGGTGGTTCATGGTGGTTTGCGGTGGTTTACGGTGGTTTGCGGTGGTTTGCGGTGGTTCATGGTGGTTCATGGTGGTTTGTGGTTGTTCATGGTGGTTTGTAGTGGTTTACGGTGGTTTGTGGTGGTTCGTGGTGGTTCGTAGTGGTTCATGGTGGTTTGCGGTGGTTTGCGGTGGTTCGTGGTGGTTCATGGTGGTTTGCGATGGTTTGCGGTGGTTTGCGGTGGTTCGTGGTGGTTCGTGGTGGTTTGTGGTGGTTTGCGGTGGTTTGTGGTTGTTTACGGTGGTTTACGGTGGTTTGTGGTGGTTCATGGTGGTTTGTGGTGGTTTACGGTGGTTTGCGGTGGTTTGCGGTGGTTCATGGTGGTTCATGGTGGTTTGTGGTTGTTCATGGTGGTTTGTAGTGGTTTACGGTGGTTTACGGTGGTTTGTGGTGGTTTGTGGTGGTTTGCGGTGGTTCGTGGTGGTTCGTGGTGGTTTACGGTGGTTTGCGGTAGTTCGTGGTGGTTCATGGTGGTTCGTGGTGGTTTGCGGTGGTTCATGGTGGTTCATGGTGGTTTGTGGTGGTTTACGGTGGTTTACGGTGGTTCGTGGTGGTTCATGGTGGTTTGCGGTGGTTTACGGTGGTTCATGGTGGTTCATGGTGGTTTACAGTGGTTCATGGTAGTTTGTGGTGGTTCATCGTGGTTTGTGGTTGTTCATGGTAGTTTACGGTGGTTTGTGGTGGTTTACGGTGGTTTGCGGTAGTTTACGGTGGTTTGTGGTGGTTCATGGTGGTTTACATGGTTCATGGTGGTTTACAGTAGTTTGTGTTGGTTTATGGTTGTTCTTGGTGGTTTACGGTGGTTTGTGGTGGTTCATGGTGGTTTATTGTTGTTCTTGGTGGTTCGTGGTGGTTCATCGTGGTTTGTGGTGGTTCATCGTGGTTTACGGTAGTATGTGGTGGTTCACGGTGGTTCGCGCTAGTTTACGGTGGTTTATAGTAGTTCGTGGTGGTTTACGGTGGTTTGTGGTGGTTCTGTGGTAGCTCTTGGTGGTTCGTGGTGGTTTATGGTGGTAGGTAGTGGTTTGTAGCGTTTTTGTGTTTTTGTAGTCGTTCATGTCTTATTATTGCTCCTGGTTGTTCTTGGTTGTATGCACGATGGTTCAGTAGTTTTTTGTTGTTGCTACTCATTGCTCGTGTTATTTTATGTGTGTGTGTATTCATGCAGCTCTGTCTATTTAATCAGTGTTAGCGCCATTGTCAATTTTAGTTGTGTGAATGAACAACAATGTCGGATTTTTCGATAGCGTAAATACGAGGATTTGAAAAAAAATAATCAGAAATGACAAATAGAGCACGTTGATCCAGAGAAGTACAAACAATAACACGCTTAAGGCTATATCTTTGGAAAGGGAAGCACGCGTTCATTACGTGCTAATCGGTAATCAGTTATATCCAATTTCAAATTAGCCTGATTATTTTTTTTTAAATCCTCATATTTACGCAATCGAAAAATCCGACACTGTTGTTCAATTGATAATGGCAGTGTTAGACAGACCTTGCATGCATACACACACATAAAATAACACGAGCAATGAGCAGCAACAAAAAAAACTACTGAACCATCGTGCATACAACCAAGAACAACCAGTAGCAATAATAAGACATGAACGACTACAAAAACACAAAAATGCTACAAACCACTACGTACCACCATAAACCGCCACCAACCACCAAGAGCTGCCACAAAACCAACACAAACCACCATAAACGACCATGAACCACCACAACCACCGTAAACCACCACGAACTACTATAAACCGCCATAAACTACCACAAACCACTACAAACCACCAAGAGCTACCACAAAACCAACACAAACCACCATAAACGACCATGAACCACCACAAACCACCGTAAACCACCACGAACTACTATAAACCACCGTAAACTACCGCAAACCACCGTGAACCAACCACTACAAACCACCATGAACAACCACAAACCACCGTAAACTACCATAAACCACCACAAACCACCGTAAACTACCATGAACAACTATGAACCACCACGAACAACCACAAACCACCGTAAACCACCATGAACCACCACGAACCACCGTAAACTACCATGAACCACCACAAACCACGATGAACCACCACGAACCACCACAAACCACCGTAAACTACCATGAACAACCACAAACCACGATGAACCACCACGAACCACCACGAACCACCACGAACCACCATGAACCACCGTAAACCACGGCAAACCACCACAAACCACCATGAACCACCACAAACCACCGCAAACCACCGTAAACCACCACGAACCACCACAAACCACCGTAAACCACTACAAACCACCATGAACAAGCACAAACCACCATGAACCACCACGAACCACCATGAACCACCGCAAACCACCGTAAACCACCATGAACCACCACAAACCACCACAAACCACCACAAACCACCGCAAACCACCACGAACCACCGCGAACCACCACGAACCACCACAAACCACCGCAAACCACTGCAAACCACCGTAAACCACCACGAACCACCATGAACAACCACAAACCACCGCAAACCACCACAAACCACCACGAACCACTACAAACCACCACGAACCACCGTAAACCACCGCAAACCACCGTAAACCACCACAAACCACCACGAACTACTATAAACCGCCATAAACTACCACAAACCACTACAACCCAACAACAGCTACCACAAAACCAACACAAACCACCATGAACCACCACAAACCACCGTAAACTACCGCAAACCACCGTGAACCACCACAAACCACCGCGAACCACCACAAACCACCATGAACCACCACAAACCACCGCGAACCACCACAAACCACCGTAAACTACCGCAAACCACCGCAAACCACCGTAAACCACCACAAACCACCATGAACAACCACAAACCACCATGAACAACTACAAACCACCATGAACCACCACAAACCACCACAAACCACCACGAACCACCACAAATCACTACGAACCACCATGAACCACCACAAACCACTACAAACCACCATGAGCAACCACAAACCACCATGAGCAACCACAAACCACCATGAACCACCACAAACCACCACAAACCACCATGAACCACCACAAACCACCATGAGCAACCACAAACCACCACGAACCACCAGGAACCACCACAAACCACTACAAACCACCATGAACAACCACAAACCACCATGAACAACTACAAACCACCATGAACCACCACAAACCACCACAAACCACCACGAACCACCACAAATCACTACGAACCACCATGAACCACCACAAACCACTACAAACCACCATGAGCAACCACAAACCACCATGAGCAACCACAAACCACCATGAACAACCACAAACCACCATGAACAACCACAAACCACCATGAACCACCACAAACCACCAAGAACTACCACAGGAACCACCGTAAACCACCATAAACCACAATATGACACAACATATATACACTCAAACCTCTATATGTATCCTAACATGACGTACTTAGGAGGATTTCGGAGATGGATGGCCATGCAAAATCTCATCAAAAATTCAAAATCACAAACAAAAGCAAAAATATACCTTTTAATAGTTAATAGTTAAAAATAGTTTAATAGTTAAAAATGTAAAGTAAAAAAATATTAAAAGAACGGCCTTATAATGAGCTTGGGCTACCAGTGCTAATACGTCTTTATTATTATTACTAGAAGTTACTATCGCAAGGGAAGTGCTGCCTTGAAATCCAAGGCGCAATCGTGATATTGCGCAAAATTGCAAAAATAATTCAAAGTTGCACTGGTATAGCCTCATACCCATGCGGTTATGGTTTAGTTAAGACCAGAGCAGTAAGCTCAACATATATATGGACTGAGCTTGCTGGAAGCATGTGCGGACTGCGGGGGACCCTCCCTTGTTGACCCCTTTGTGTTGTAACCGTTCTCAACATTTATTCACAATATAGTGGTTCATGAACATGTATAATATTAATTATTATTATTATAAACTGAATCCTCTATATGTATCCTAACATGACGTACTTGGTCAGATTGATTTCTTGCCGCAGGTCAAAAGGAACGCAGGCTCTGGGTACGAATTGTCTGCATGTTTTACAAATGCTAATTTATTCGCTCTGTTTGAGCAGGTAGATAGCGTCGTTATCATTGAGACGTGTGCCATCCTTCGAAATGTTCGCTTTTCTGTGTTTTTTCGCGATTCTTCTGGTGTCGTCTCCTGTCCGCGGACAACATGGCAGTCCAATGAAGTTCGAGACACCAAAAATGAACGAAGAAGAGGAGCATTCGATGCATATTCCTGGCTCGTTCCAAATGCAATGTGATGCTTGTACAGCCGTAGCCTATCAGGTTAGTACAGTTTCTATCAAAGGCCGAAAGACAAATTTAATTATTTGTACAGTGTTAATATAATAATATAATAATGCATTTTTTAACCTTTTTTTTCTTTAGATGAAGAGAGGATTTATTAATGGTCAAATATATGTATATGAAAATTTGACTGCCCCGGGTTCGATTCCTAGTTGGGGCAGTCAAATTTTCATATACATATATTTGACTATTATTAACCTGTTGTTGATTGGTTATCGATTGAGATTTGAGTGATTTAAAAGGAAAATGTTTAACATTTACATTGAAATTAAAATTACTTTAAAATTCATTCTAGTTGACAAAATATTTGAAAAAAGCTGAAGAGAAAAGACCATCATTAAAAAAGAAAGGTTTATCTGAGTCAGAATACCTAGACATTATTGAAGATGTATGTGAGAATGCCTGGGAAAAGTAAGTCACAAACACTAACATTTTCATGAAGACATTATAACTTATATGGTTATACTTATTTCAGAATCATCCTCTGGATGACATGAAAATTTCTCATCATGAATAAACTAAACTGCTGTGTCAAGGGCAGGGGCGCCGGAAGCAACTTAGGGCAGCGGGGGCAGAATCTCGAAAAACCTTACTTGGCAAATAAGCGAAAGGAAATTTTCATTAGAAGCCGTCAAACTGTCATTTTTTATTTAATATCTATTACTGGACTCACAGTAAACGTTTGTCAACAACAATATTTAATAATTAATGCTAAGTATATATATGTAACATATAATAATATATTAATGATATTTTTAATATTTAACAAATAGAAAATGCTAGCGTCAGTTGCGTGCCTCTGTATAACCAAATTACACAACCTATACTTCGGAAATCGCCGACCATGGCCACCAGCGATGATTAGTTCGGCCTCGTTCCTCCTCATTTTCCTCATTATGCATCTCGTTTGTAAATTTCGGTTTTTGCTTTCTGAATTTGGGCAGTATAAATTTTAACTTAGAGTGATAAAATAAAGTTCCAAAGTAAGTATAAGATATTGTAATTGTACCAAAGGGCCCACGGCTGCCCCCGTAAGCAAAGGGCAGTGGCTACCGTCGCTCCGGCGCCCCTGGTCAAGGGAAAATTGTTGATTTGAGTACCTTTAGGATTCCAGTTCGCTGCTATACCTGCAGTTGAGCTACTATAGCTACGGTCCAATTCAGGGGCAGATTAGGAAGTCACGTCAGAATTTCTGAAACAAGATACATTAGAACCTGAATTTTAACAACCACCCTCTTACCATATAAAAGTGGTCATAAATGACAGATGGTTGTTCAATCTGGTTTGAGAATGATATCATGATGGCAGTAATGACAAATTTTCATAAACTGATTGGGGTCATAAAAGAGTAAAGAGTAGCAAAGAACCTTAATTGCCATGTTGTATACAATGATATAAAACTGATTTGTATTCACAAAGTTATTGGTGATCTTGTGTATAATAAACAAAGATGGTGGATAATGAAAATATAATTTACAAACATGACCCCCAAGGTTTTCCAACAGTGGTAATTAAGCTCCCACAAAATATTAGTTTTAAAGATCATTTAATGATCTATAACACAATATATAAACCAAAAACCTTTATGTGTATAATTACTGTAGCAACATTAATTATTTCCGATCTCGCACTTCCAAGCCTGAAAATAAGCACGTCCGGACAAGGGCAATTCCATGTTTAAATGCACTTTTTGTGATTTCTTAAATTAAGCAAGAGCCCTTAGTGGCTAAGGAAATTTTATCCTCTTTATGCTTTTTAGCTATAAAAACGTCTAACTTTATTGCCAACATCCAAATACAGTGTTGTAATTCTTCAAATTTACCTCTACATAGTTACAATTTTACATGTAATTGAGGTTTTTACACAACATTTACATTGTGTGCATACTATGCATAAACAAGCAAAAAGCCATTTTTGTTGATTGTTGAAAATATTACAATGGATTAAATTTGTTTTAAATCCAATCCCCTATCAAATTGGGTAACTTTGGCACCAAATATTAATAAAGAAGAAGCATGAGACAAAAGTGTAATGTCCGTTACGGCTTCTGTGTAATGTCCGTTACACACAAATTTGTTATTTATTTCAAAAAAAAGGTAAAACATTTTCCAACATGTACAAATAATTTTAAAGTATGTACAAATGGATTCATAATTTAGGTGTTTTGTTGTAACAATCATTGTAATTGAGAAGATATGTTGTTTGAAAAAGTACTAAAATAAGCATGTCTTTTCTGGAGTAATGTCCGTTACGCAAAATATTGTGATTGTAAATATATGACATTTTCCAAAACACTCTGAAAAATTAGTTAGTTGAACATCCAATTGTTGTTCACTTATCAGAATTTCTAATTCAAAATGAAACAATGGTAAAAGTGGAAGAAATATATCAAATTAGTTTTCAACATTTGACAAACTGTGTAATGTCCGTTACATGGAATTGCCCACAAGGACATTGTCTGGCACGAAAAGAGTAACTGTCCGGCACAACTGTTTTTGTGTCGGACAGTTTGTTAGGCAGCGTATGATAGTCCTATAAATGAAACTGTTTGCAACTGCAAATTACTGGTAAACAAATTTACTAGAATAAAATCAAAGCTGCATGTCTGAATATACTTAATTGTTACATGAAAAAGTAAGCTACAGTTAACCAGCTTTGATGAGTTGTCAGTTCCCAAGATCCGCAAGCTTTAATTGCTTTTGTTCGAACACTTTCTGGAAGACCTGAGTACTAACTCCTTAAAATTTGTCCCAGTCTGTCCCATGTTTGTCTGTGCTGCCTGACCATATGGAAATTTTGAGTAATGGCTTCTTGCATCAGTGTTCATTGACTTTTTAAAAAAAAAGGTGATTCTCTAAATTCTAGACCATCTAATAGTTGTGCCACGATACATTTAGAAGGAAATAATCAGGAATTTCCAAATCAGGATTCCATAAGAAGAAACGTGTATTGAAAGTAGCGACTGTTGAGAGGTGGATCATGAATGAGGGTGAAAGACCTTTATTTAAACAGAGTAACCCTATCAGTCACACAAATGTAACTGCTATCAACAGGAGCCCTGAATATACAAAATAAAATAAAATAATTACATATAAAATAACGCTAAGTTGTATAAAATATTTACATAAATTGTAAATAGTTTAGTTTAGTTTAGTTTAGTAGATTTATCACTCTTTGGTGAACGGAATACCCCAACAGGCTAGAAGCCCAATTGATAGGGGTTCCGAGGGCCTACGATTTAAGGTCGTTATCCGAGAAGACCCGAAAGTCTTACCATTTGCTGATATTATTGCAAAGGCAGCACTTTCTCCTCGATTATTTTTAAGACCCTGAGTGGAGGTCCGACCCAGGATTTGAACCTGTGTCTGCCAGCTTATAGACATGCGTGGTAACCACTAGACCACAACAGCTGGTTAGTCACATAGCACTAAAAAGTTTCAAATCTAGCATAAGTATATCTATTAATTTTGGAATTTGTTAATATGTACATGGCAGTATTTGGCCACATTACGAAGCTAACAAGCAGTAACATGCTCAGTTGGTGCCTGACACTTTGTCATGCAACCTTGGAAAAATTATTTTCAGGCCTGCCACACTTCCAAGGTTAACTATATTAACTTTATATTCTATGTAACTTTTATTAGTATTCGGGTGCACAGTAATTGGCGTAAGCTGTTGCGGTCACCCTGCCACCATGTATTTATATGTAATTATTATTATATATAACCTACAGTACCCAAATGAATTATACATTATACAGTATTTATCCTTCAAAAGCTGTGTAAAAATATACATTGCAAGCCTAGGACTGGCATTGTCCAGGCCTATTATCCAGGACAAAGGTGAATTTACACAGACACACTAAGCCATTGGCCAGAAAGGCATGCCATAATATCAGATGAGCGTAATTAACACCGATTGTTATAGCCAGTATGCCATGCATGCATGTTTACACTATTAAAGTCAATAAAATGTAAGCTGAATCTTTATTGATAACCATTTGTAATTCAAAATGATATTATATCACGTGATGAGGCTGTTGACCTGTTGAGCGAGCTGCATTCAAACTGAAAACCTTAACGCGGAAGAAAATCTTACGCAGATAAAATTAATCTGTGATAACAATTCGTGGTGAGACAATTGCAAGGAAAATATCTGGAGAAACATAGAAAACTGTACTTAATGTTTGTGGATGTAGAGAGGACATTTGATGGGTAACAATGGAAATTGTTTGATGGGCAATGCGGAAGCTTGATATTGAAGAATGGCGGGTCAGAGTTGTTATGACTTTATATAAAGGTGTTAATAGTTGTGTGAGAGTACATGTGCTGATTGTGGAAAATTATAGATTAAGAGCTTGTTGACAAGTTTAAACAGTGGAAGGATAAAATGGAGGCGAAAGGTTGAGAGTGAACATGCACAAGACAAAGATAATGTTAAGTGGTATAGGAGAAGTAGCGCCGTAGTGAAATCTGTAAGGCGGCGTTGTGTGCATGCATGAAGAGAGTTAGTGTGGATTCAATATTGTGCACCAATTGCATGCAGCTGTTGGATTCACAAAGTGTTACTGGCAGATTAGCAGCAATTTTGGATGTGTAATTTGCACAATAGGTGGATAGCCAAATAAACGAAACAGCGTCCAACAGGCAGAGAGTCTAGAGAATGTTAGCATTGGTGTAGACTCGTTATAGTATGTGAACACGTTTTGCTATCTTAGTGATATGATAACTGTAGGTGGTGGTGCAGTGACAGCTCAGTTTGAAGAGTTAGGTGTGCTTGGAAGAAGTTTGGAGAGTTGCTTGCAATGTTGACCTCCAGAGGAATATCACTGAAAGGAAAGTGATACGTAGCATATTATGTTAGAAGTGCAATGACATACGGTTATAGTGAAACATGGGTATTCAACGAAGATGATCTTAGAAGACTTGAAATATGCACTGATTTGAGTTAGATGTACAATGTATGTATAATGCAACATTGTGCGAAGAAGAAGAGCTAAAAGGTTGTTTGGAACTGGTTAGCATCGGGGATATGCTATCGTAGGCTGGGTTGGTTTGGTCACGTGCAGAGGATGGCTAAGATCATTGATTTATATGTGCCTGGTCCATAGGCGGCGCGACCGGGGGGTAGCGGAGGTATTTACCCCCCAGAGCCCTTTTTGTAAGTTAAGTTAAGTAACAATAGAATGCCTTCGGAACCAGTCAAAACACAGAAGAATGGATGAGCAGCAGAACGGTTCACACGCAGTTCAATCATGAGTTTATAGACGAGATGGATGAACAGCAGAACAGTTCATCACGCAGTTGAATCAGTTTATAGACGAGACGGATGAGCAGCGGGGCAGTTCAATCAGTTTCTAGACGAGATAGGAAAGCAGCAGAACGGTTCATGAGGCTGCAGTTTAATCAGTTTATAGTCGAGTTATCTTTTAAGAATTTTTAACACTATTTTACAATTCTTGTTTTAACAAATTTTAATAATTTTGAACATTTTTAAACATTTTCTCTCTAGTCTAGAGATTCACGTTTGTTATTAAATGTTACTTAATATACTACGGCTAAAAATACATCGTTTAATTTGCGGCTAATATATAGCGCGTTTTCGGAACAGTCAAAATAGTCTGTGTCACTAGAAACCAGTTTGTATAAATTTAAATCATCTTCATCCGGTGGGATGTTGGAGCTTGTGTTGCCCCACAGATGTCCGTTAAGTACAGACCATTAGCAACGCAGACGTACATGTTGCGGCACCCTGATTTCCTGCATCCTTGTGACTCTAATGACAAAAACCACCAATAGTGAATCTGGTGCTGGCTTCTGGCTCATCCATTTCACATCCAAAATGCCATTTGTTCGAAACGAACCATGTCCGACCGGTTGTCGAAGATTGAAGCAACGTCCTTACACGTGACAGTGAGGTTCCGGTGGTTAAGATTAAGGTTACGATTAGGATTAAAGAATCGAAATTTCACGGAACGTTTCTTTTTGATTGACATAATTCGACTTTATCGCTATTTTCTTAATATTTTCGTAAAAATAACCCTCGTTTTGGCACTACATACGTGCGAAACCAGGTTGGCATTTAATTACGCTACTTGACGTCCTAAGCACGCGCTGGTCAAAACACCGAGGGCTCACTTTTTTTCGTCAACAATTCGTCGGCAAATTTTCGATCACAAAGGCCACGGAAAATGCTGTTGGATTAATCACTCAAGTAATATCAGCATGTCCAACATTCATAAATTAGTTAATTATGTTTTAAACCACAGTTCTACGATAAAATTGAATTGTCCCAAGCTACCGTAAGTATTTACCTATTTTGGTACGTCTACAGTACTGCTCAGAAATAACCTAACACTGCGGTTGCGGTTCGGTTCCGGTTAGGTTGCGGTTCGGGTTCGGTTCAGGTTCGGTTAGGTTGGGGTTCGGTTCCGGTTAGGTTGCGGTTCGGGTTCGGTTCAGGTTCGGTTAGGTTGGGGTTCGGTTCCGGTTAGGTTGCGGTTCGGTTTTCGGTTCGGTTTGTTATCGCTTCATGTCTTCATTCTTCATGTCTTCATTGATCTCATGTCTCGCCATTCACATTAGGGATTTCAAATAAAGTTGGCGCTTTCCTCGATATACAAACCGAAATACAAACCAATCCCTAATCCTAACCCTAAAACTGACTTAGGTTGATGTGTACTTGATGCTATAATAATTTTACATTTCGGTTGCTCACATATCGAGAAAGATCGCTCTGCCAAACTCCTTATGTTTCGTGGCAACGTAGTGAACGACGTCGGTAGCCGGTATTAAAAGCGTATTAGGGTAAAGCGCGAATCTATTCATGCTTCGATCGAAGTGGGGAGCTTGCGTAAAAAAAGCTTGCTTCAACTTTATTATTTTAATACGTCGTGTTGTTTTCCACTGATACGTAATGTTTATGTGCGTTTACTGACGTTTAACTCTCTGCTTCATGTGCGTATTAAAATTCCGACACGCATAAATATACAAATAAATATGAAGTTAATCTCGATCGGTTCGAAAAATTTCTGGAACCGATTCATGATTGAATGTCAAGTTAAATCACTTCATCCATGCGTTTTGATCGAAAACTTTCATTCCGCTTCCTTCATGTAAACAAAACAAGGGAGCAAAACGAATGACAAGTTTTCCTTGATCTTATGTCAACAATCCTTTGCAATTCACAAACGAAAAAATGGTATACATATTCATAATATATGATTTCGTAGTCTTTGATCAATATTCAATTAGGCATTATATAAAAGGTGATACATTCTCTTTTCGACCGAATCGGTCAGTTCTATTTTAGACCAGAGGACAGCAAGAACCCCAGTTAGGACTCGAGTTAGGATTCGAGTTAGTATTCGAGTTAGGATTCGAGTTAGGACTCGAGTTAGGATTCGAGTTAGGATTCGAGTTAAAATTAAATTCAACGCGCGTTTCAATTTCAATTACAAGAAGCAGGCAACCTTTAAGATAATGTGAAATTTGTAAGCAAGACAGATATTAGGACAGTTATTAAGACAGATATTAGTATCTGAAAGTGTAATAGAAGTGTCGTATGAACTATAACGGGAATGGCGGCTTGAGCGATTTGACAAATTACAATATAATCATTGTCAGAGTGAGGTGTCATAGCCGACCTTTCAAGCAACGTCGAATCCCTAACGGAAACGTATCATTTTACCGCATTTAATTTGCCAGTGCGTGGGCAAATACGCACAAATATGGCAAAGATATAACGCGTTTATCAAGTATGATAAATTTGGACGCTTGTTTGTTTCGCCAAAGTTTTGAGGCAGAATGCCAATCTCTTAAGTTTGTTTGGCTCCCGTACGAATTGACAGTAGCGTGCCTTCTCCACCTTCCAACCCAGCTTCTTTCGTCTGATTCGACGAACAGTAGGATTGGAAACATTCACACCGCATTCTTCCATCAGTTTAGTTTTCAACTCTGCTGATGTTAATTCGTCGTTCTCTGTCATCTTATCGTTGATGTATTGGCAATGTTGTTCGGTTAAAATTTGCTTTCAACGAGACAGAAATAGGCTAACAGCCGATCTAGATGTGCTTATAATCCTTCTTCTCGAAGAATATTTGTAATTTTTGTGACATCTATTCCAGAAGATTGCAGCAAAATAAGGCGATTCCTTGCGTAAAGAGACAGCTTTCCCATTTTACAAACGACGTTGGCGAATGGCGAAGGCGAACAGTCTCTAGATTCGACCTAACCTAGGTTCGACCTTAGGTTCGACTTAGGTTCGACCTAGGTTCGACTTAGGTTCGACTTAGGTTCGACCTAGGTTCGACCTAGGTTCAACCTAGGTTCAACCGCGGTTTTTGTTAGGTTATTTCTGAGCAGTACTGTATCTGCCTAACTAAACGACTTGTGCTACGAAGTCAATTGAAAATTCCAGTTAATCTTAAATATTTTGACACGAATACAGAGAACATTCTGAGTGAAAATTGGCCGGTTGTGAAACAAGACATTTTTAAAAGCGTAAACGAGTTACGAACTTACGAAGTGTTTACGAACGACTACGAGCTATCGGTAAGTTAAACGTTTCCGTTTGCTTTCAGACTTTAATTTCAGTCGCTTGTTCTTGGAAGCTTCTTCGTTTAGTCATAGGAAAATGAATTGTCCTCTTTGAAAGCACATTTCTAAATGTTGGCACCGTGATTTTGTCATTGATATAATAAATAATACGCCGATCCCGGTCCGACATCAGTATATAAACATATATAAATGCAATTGCGATAAAATAACCCTAACCCTACCCTGTCAAAGCAGTGGAATTTATACTTACCTTGTATTTCCTTAGGTGTGTGGGTGGGTGGGACAACAAAGCGCAAGAGCATGTGCTTCCAAAGTATCCACCAAATGATAGCGCGCGCAAAACCAGTCAAGCTCAGACCACGCTGACAAGACTCTGACAAGCATTGCGATCCCTTCACATATTTAATTGAGTGACCGCTGACTAACATTGACTCCTTTTTTACCTTGTCTAAATTACATTTAGCCACATTAAAAACTAACAATCGTCGAAATTTATATTTATTCAAGCACATTTACTGCCATATTGCATCATCGCTGCCTTATTATAATTATATCAGTAATGTTTGGTTGTGACACACCCAAACATTACTGATATATAGTGACTGCCACATAGGCAGTGTACACCATATACCATATATCAATGGACCTTATCCTAACTTTCCCTCTCCATTTGAGGCTCAGGAGCCCAATAGTTAGAGTGTCTTATCGGTAATCAGAAGATTACATGTTCATTACCTATCTAGGACTCGGAAACCTTTTCTGAGGATTAGAGAAATTAATGAATGATTAATGAATTTCAATAACCTGGACATCAAAATAAGAAACACTAACTATCTACATAAATTCAAAAAGTTACTCAAGAAACGGATAACCTTCAATATGTATTGGCCTTTTCCTATAGGAGTGGGGGGCTGCGTGTAGGGTTGGTGCGCGGATATTCTTGGGATCGTTTGGCTGGATAAATGTCACACATAAACACAATATAAATGTCCTGCGAATGGTCCCACGTGCACTAGCGCGCCCGCCTTGTGCCTGGTCTTCCGCTTTTTTAGGAAAACGCCAATCGTATTGCATTTTATGGAATTGTATTGCGTTGTATTGTATGTATGCATGGTATTAATTGCACTGATTGTATTTTATTTTATTGTATTTTACTATATGTTACAGAACCCCACTGAAAAACACTATGGTGATCTTTATTTATTTATTTATTTATTTATTTATTTACAAGCTTTGCTACATTGAGTAGCAGGGATAACCCACAGAGCTTATCGCTCCATTACGGGGTCCCTAAGATAAAAAATAAACTAACAGCACATTTTAACAAGAAGACTAGACGTGTGACATTTTACACATACGGTTTTAAAAGTTCATAAAACATCGTACACGTGTTCGGTTGTATAATGATAATGTTTTAGCAGTTCAGATTTGAATTGACCAATAGAAAGTTTAATTCTCGCAGATGTGATGGTAGAGAGTTGAATATCCTATGGGTTCTACAATAAACTGTTCTGGAAACTTACGCTATTCACTTTAGGAATATTTAAAACTAATTCATTTGATGGGCCAACGCAGGTTCTGGGTACGAGATTGGACTCAACCATTTGCTAAGAAGCCCCCACGTCAACAAAGTCGCAATGTTTGCTAATTTATAATATTTATCATTAATGTATGTTTGAAAATCAGGGGTGATGTAACCTCCCCTGATTTATATTTTTTAAATTAAGCATCTGTCAAATTTTTGGCTGCATCCGCCCTGCAATTAGGAAGAGTGTGCTACATGAACATCCTCGCACTTATTTAAGTGTTAAGTTGTCGCGAAAATATTTTAAAATGGCTTAATATTCCCCGTTGAGTGTAGTAGCTCAACTCCTTGTAGAGCAACAGACCAGAATTATTCCGAAGGTGCCAGTTCAAATCCCACTCGAATCAACAATTTTCCTTTAACCCCGCAGTTAATACTCATATTGGTTAATCACGACAATAAATTTTCATATACTAACTAAATGGGAAGATTAAATGGTTCCATTTCACCATCTTAAGTAGTATTATTACCGTTCAAACCAACACAAATATTAAGTGACTGAAGTATTATAAAATATACCAAGTAACATCAGTACGTTATGATATATAAAAGAAAACTGAAGATTCACTAAATGTGCCGTGCTTTTCAGTTAGCTGTTCAGTGAGTGCACTGTGGAATAGCTCATGAAGTTGTATGTTTTGTGCAAGCACCAGGCCCTACATACTGTACCATGCAGGGTCCAGTTGTAGTTTTCCCAAGTGGGATTACAGGACTATGAGAGGGCAACAATTAAGCTATTACATTTACATACTACCATAGTACAATTAAGACATATTATAATACTATATTGTAGTGTAACTATATGATTTGATGTCATTAATGTAATTGCATGCACAGTTATGGTGTTAAAACTGTGAATGGAATGAACCGACTGAGTGGAGATGGACTGGAGGCTAAAGATGTTCCTGGCATGATGCAAGGAGGTGGAAAGTGGCCAGGAAGGTATGTATAGAGCTTGAACTTGTCAAACTGTTGTTCGTACTAGCTAAAAATCATGCTTTCTGATTCACTAATGTGGGTTTGTATATTGGATATTGTTTTACTTATTGTAATTTAGGCTGAGGGAAAAATGTTCTACATTAGCTGGAGATGCGGGTGAAGATGAGATTTATAAAGAGTACCGTAAGAGAGGCGACCTGATCTCTTTTCTTTGCAAAGAATTCACTGTTGATTGTATTCGAAGTCCTCACAAAGAGCTTTAGGCCATTGGATTAAACTGTACATCTTCAAAAAGAATGTTGATAGAAGGATTGATAAGTAAGAGATAAAGCCTGAGAACGAGGGATTTATGTAATAGATAAACACCGAGAACGAGGGATTTATGCGGCATACAACCCCGAGGACGCGTAGCGTCCGAGGCCTGTATATCGCATAAATCTCGACATTCGAGGTGTTTATCTGACTTATTACATTGAGGAGGTTTCCAACAAAGTTTTGTCGATTTTGTCCACCTTGGACAAAGATTTTCCTTGTTTTTTTCTTCGTTTCTTATCTTATTGCGGTACATCAAAGGAAACCGACTCAATGTAATAATAAGCTTTAGTATAAATTGACAAGTTTATATCACAAATCCTCAATTTTGATTGGCTATCGCAGGAGTTACTATCCGCTGATATAAACCTCTGGGGGAAAAGTCGCCTGATTTCGAAAGAATATTTACTTTTTTTCCATGAAAAATGCGAAATAAAAGTTATTTCTTGGGTTAGAAAGTTGTAAATTTATACTAAAACAATTAGACAACTCGCCCTTGTTTTCTATGAGCGATAGTCAACTCGGCTCCGCCTCGTTGACTATCTGCTCATAGAAAACGCGGGCTCGTTGTCTAATTGTTAAATATAAAGCCCTGAGGACGCGTCCGAGGGCTTTATATAGCATAAATCCCGACGTTCGAGGGATTTATCTGACTTATTTCATGATTGAGGAGGTTTTCAAACAAAGTTTTGTCTATTTTTTCCACCTTGGACAAAGATTTTCCTAGTTTTTTCTTCATTTCTTATCTAATTAGTATTCATAGGGCTTTATGCTATATAAAGCCCGCGGTACATCAAAGAAAACCGACTCAATCATGAAATAATGATTGTTTTTGACATTATTCACAACACTACTACTGCAATTGCAAATTTTATGCTTAGTTTGGAAAATTTAAAAGCCATCCCTCATCCCCAGGATGTTCAAAGGGTGACAATTCTGGCAACATTTCCAACATATTTGGAAGATTTTACCATCAGTTTGACGTGCGACCCAAAAAAACACCTTGAGTTTTGGTAATATCTGTTTTACTTCTACGGATAAATATTTGAGTAACTTGAAGATCATTGTAACACATTGTTTCCTAAATGCCTGAAAATATTCTAAATATGTTGGAAATTTCTGCCACATGATATACAGCCTTTGCCATGCAAGTTGTCACCTCTCCGCCGCAGTCATCCCTTTCGTAAACGGTCGTTGCCATCCCGAACAGTATTTGTCATCCTAAACAATGACCCCAACCCCGGAATTTTTTACTAATATATACGGAAAAACTGTGTCAAGCTGTGGCAGTGTTGCGAAAAATTCAAGGCGGTTAGGATTCACGGGGGTGGGGTCATTGTTTAGGATGACAAATACCGTTCGGGATGGCAAAGACCAGACTGTCTCGCCGCCAACCCTTTGAATGTCCTGGGGATGAGGTTTTTGCAATTCAAAGTAATATTTTTTCAGAAATGCTATTTTATTTGTTAACAACTTAGCGTTAATTTTCCCTTTCCATTTGTTCTCTCCGTTGTCCCCACATTTTATCATGTGTATTAGGCAGTGCTATGAGTAACTTTTTGCAAGTATATAGTTACAAGTAACTAAGTTACAAGTAACTATACATGTAGTTACAAGACATCGTCGCTTTTTTGTGTAACTGTAAGGGTGTACATACATACATACATACATACACACACACACACACATACATACATACACACATACATACATACATATTTATTTGTTGCTCCCTAAAGGGACTTTTCAGCACTAATTTACATATATCAATCTATATATATATTTTAATACATTGATTATAAAATAGTTTAACAATAATATAAAATGAATGACTATATAACAGGATATAAAAAGGTATAATAAAATAATCTATTCATTTAAGAAATTAAAAATAAGTTCTTTCTTCAATGCTCGTTTAAAACTGAATACTGATGGTAATGTGTTCAAGTCTGTGCTTAAAGGACATTGGCAACAAAAATTAAGTTTGTCTAATATGAAAGAACTCGTAAAACTCGGAGTTCATTTCAGAAGTGAAATGCTGCCTCTGGACAACCTCGTGAATGCTGTCTTCACATTTTACAGCAAATTAGAGCTGATGGCTTTCGCTAAATTAGATATATGCTTCTTCATACCTTTTGTAAGAGATAACCATGGATGTATGGTGGATTATATTAAGCTTGTTAGCTGCTTTTATGCCGACGAATGCTGACATGAACAACTCTGAAGAGCATTGAATATTTCTCAATTATTCAGGTCAACAAAGTAGACAAAGGCAATGGAACAAAGACCACACAAATGATCATATCAGCCATTCTGGGTGTCATGTGACCAGCCGATCCCAGCGCCATTTTCGCCGACCTTCCAACGTGGAGGCAAAATTCCCTGGGAACGAGGTTGTAGCAGTGTTCAGCATCAGGCATGCCAGCAGAATGATGCTAGAAATTTCTATAGCAGTATAGCATATAGAGGATCAAATAAATAGACTGTATAATCTGCACCACGTATCAAGGCGATCATTATTATAGTCTTGATTGTTTGAACGCCATACATCCAATTCGAACAACGTTTACTCGAAAGAGCAAGCCTCGCGAAGTTATAAATGTTCCATGATCAAGCGACACTTTTGCCAAATCGAACTTCACGTTTGTAATATTTGCTGGCGGTCGTGCGGTCATATTTCAAATCGAACAAACGAACGGTAATAGGCGTTAACTCGGGCTACAGGCTACTTGGGGCTTGTGTATGAAAAGTACGCAGCACAACGTATGAATATACCGCAATTTGAAATCCAACGAACGTAGCTGTAAAAGCTAAAATATTGTAAGCAATGATAGTATTAAATTTGGATATCTAAATGTAAACAATGTCGAACTGCGAACTATGTTGAACCGTGTAGCTTTGTTTTTTTCAATAGAAACTAATGTCACATAACTTTTGAAATACAGCAGCTACAGGCATGTAAAAGTACTTGGAAACCCCGCGGTTTAATGACGAATATGACATATCACGAATATCAAGGCATGTTCGATATTGCGCTTTTAAAAATAAGTAAGGTAGCGCAATAACGTGTACTAATATTGTAGACAAATAAATTATCTTTGTTTTAAGGTATAAGAGAGCTTGTAGGGTTGATTATTTGTCAAGAAAACGTTCGACGTATTTGGGTTAAATTACGATGCTGTTTTTGAAAATGGCGGCCAAATTATATTTTTGCATATATATACTCTTCTTCGAACGTTTGGTTGAGAAAAAGTAAACTTAACAAAGCCCCAGGGTTGGGGGGTGGGGGGTGGGGGCTACCATGGGGAAATTGACAAAGAATGCTGCACCGGTGGGAAATTTGATATGAAAACCGAGAGAGACTGGAGATGAGTTGTTACGGCCAGCGTAAATTTCAATTTTCACCCACCATTTTGAAAAAACTCTGTGCTTTTGCTGGATTCCCTTGAAGGTGAATAGTGTACAGTATTATTAAAAATACACATTATGAGCGACAGAAAGGTAATTAAAGTGTTCGAACCTGCTACTTGTTTCAATTTTATTTATTAATATAAAAATATGCTAATTACAGCATGTGTGAAATTATACTTTAGCCTTCACAGCAACCCGGTCTCTTCCTTAAATTTACTATTATCCTTAATTTACAAATCACTCTAAATTAAGGATAATAGTTAATCTAATGTTAGAACCCAACACAACAAAGATCCTAACCCCCCGCTAATGGGTTTTCTAACCTAACCCCCGGCAAAATTTTAATTAATTAACCATTACCTTAATTTAGAGCGATTTGTAAATTAAGGATAATAGTTAATTTAAGCAAGAGATCGTGTTGTTCACAGAAAGTTACCCTAGGGCTGGGAATTCGACATCCGTTGGATGTCCTGGGGTGGGGAATTTGACTTTGGCTTTCTTCAAAATGTTTAATTCCCCTAGGTCTGCCCCACCCACCCTGGGGATTGACATTGATAGGTGCATAACCAACGGCAACAAACAACAGTTGTCAGTTTGTAAGTTGCATGTTCAACGACACGTCGACAGAAATCCCTCACGAGGAACATGTTGTCTCCTTGAACTAAGACTTTGTCGATGGTCGTCGAGTTCCACTCTATATAATAGTTTGTGCCGTTAACAGCGCTGATGGATAATCGGGATTCTTGTGCACAGGCTCTCAAATACTCCCGAATTTCGGCAGTTCATAAGCAAGCGAAAACAGACAAAACAGCGGAGTCGATTTTAATGTCAACTATTCGATTCCCAGTTTTTTTGTTTTGGAGTAGGTAATGAGAACCACAATGATGTCCTGTATTTGTAAATGTAGAAAACTATGGGGACGGGGATTGGAATAATAAGCGCATTTAGCCACTGACTATAATGCGTATCATATTGCAACGCGAACATGCGCAGTTGTTTTGTTTTAAATACGCGTTCAAATAGAACATGCGCAGTTTTCCCTAGTTTCCCTAGTAAGGGCCCCCGTGCCCCCCCCCCCCCCGGAAAGTGCACCCATCAGACAAAATCGAAATATTCGTCGGCTATACATGCTCGGCAAAGAGACTGAGCACGAGTTACGCACTGGAAACCCAAGAAGTGTCAAGAATAGTGTGCTGCCTCCCGAGGGGAGGCGGAAGCAATGATAGAGTAACACCTTTTACAACTTTTCCGTATTTTACTTCGTTTTTGAAATATTTAAGTTTGTTTGATATGTAAATGAGATGGTCTCTGACGGTAGGTGCAGGTAGCGAATTTTTACCCATTAAAATATTAGTTCAATCTTCATGTTTGTTTCACAAATTTACTTGAAAATGTGCGTATAATAACTCCTCGTGATAATGAACGTTATAAACTTAGCAATCACTGAGATATAAGACATTTGTGTGAAAATTCTCTACCATGCACCTGCCGTCAGAGACCATCTCATTTACATATCAAACAAACTGAAATATTTCAAAAACGAAGTAAAATATGGAAAAGTTGTAAAAGTTGTTACTCTATCATTTTACGAGTTCTTTCATATTAGACAAACTTAATTTTTGTTGTGAAAAACATCCAAAATTGAACTACCTCTGTTCTATTGATATCTCTGGAAATATCCATAACTGTTGCGAAATCTATACCTTTTCTGAAAGCCCAATAAACCGGCTGTTACCAATGCTTTTGAATTTTCCGAACAAGACACATCATGATAATATACATTAGCATTAATTATCATAAATCAGGTTGAAAAAGTTCCATTTTTTTAGAAAATGCCATCTTGCACGCCCGCGTAGCATCATGAAAAATCAAAATGCCACCAATCGCAGAGTTGTTTATGAAATCAAACTTGGCGTGTGAATGGATCTCATGTGCCTGGCGCTTGTCGAATTTCAATTTTTAATCTTGCGTTACCGTGTGCCGTGTTTTTCGATTGACGACTTCGGGGTCTTCTATGACCCCTTTTGACTGGGCCGGACAGGAAAGAGTTAAAGAATTCCAAATTGTTGTAGGTGTTCTATATTTTGGAGTCTCAAGGTTATGTCCTTGTCTGGTTACACTTTACATACATGTATTTCCGATCTAGTTACAAACTTGTCACATAAATAGCTAGGTCCAATTATGTTGACGCATTTATATGCCATAATAGCATCGCGTATGAACAAAATTTGGTCAATAGGAATATGGTATTTTCTCAAGCCAGTGACAATCCTACCTGCGAAGTTCTGTACTGCTTCTAATTTATTTTTTTTGCTTGGCAATTGGCAGGTCGTTAACCATACATTCGAGCAGTAAAATAATTTACTAAATACTAGGCTTTGGATTATCTTTACCAGGATAGGTCTATCGAAGAGTTGTTTTATTCAGTTTATTTTATACAATTTGTTCATACATTTAGATACCAATTGTGTCACATGTTCATCAATTGATAATACTCCATCTAAAGTAACCCCAAGATCATTTACAGTTTCTGAAGGGTATATGGTACTCGGAATCCATAAGATCGTCGAGGACAATAACGTTTCTCTCTGAGACGTCTAAAATGTCCTTTTCGGCAGTGTCGGTGGGTATTCATTCGTTAAGTTCAATGCCAGGTATAGTCGTGAATCATATCCAGGGTTACATGGGCTGCCATTGTCCATAACACCAAATGATACGTTCAGGAGCGGGACTGATGGTAGCTTGAGCGTTTTCATAAGGTTTTTCACTCAAACGGTCTTACCACTTTGAGTACATGCAGCCACAATACATGTGAAAGGATGTTTCACGAAGTTGGACCCACTGACAACAGGAGTTGGTTATTTGCAATTGTTTCCTTATGACTAAATGGCGTTCCTTGTTAAATAGTGTTGAAAAGCTTTTCTCACAGATATTGCAAACGGATGACATGTTGCCTCTAAATGTTTGATCATGACCAAAATCAGGGTTTTTATTTCTCCTCTTGTTCCTCCTGTTGCTCCTCCTTCTCTTGCTCTTCATCCTCTTACCCTGTCTCCTTCTCTTGCTCCTCCTCCTCTTTCCTCCTTCTCTTGCTCCTCCTGCTCCTATTGCTTTTTCTCCTTCTCTTGCTGCTCCTCTTGCGCTCCTTCTCTTGCTGCTCCTCCTCTTGCTCTTGCTCTTTCTCTTGCTCCTCTTGCTGCTCCTCTTGCTTCTCTTTCCTCTTGCTCCTCTTCCTATTGCTTTTTCTCCTTCTCTTGCTCCTCTTTCTCCTTCTCTTTCTTCTCTTTCTCCTCTTGCTCCTCCGCTTTCTCCGCTTTCTCCGCTTTCTCCTTCTCTTGCTTCTCTTTCTCCTCTTCGTCCACCTCCTCTTTCTGCTTCTCTTGCTCCTCTTGCTCCTGCTCCTCGTTCTCCTCTTGCTCCTCCTCCTGCTCCTCCTCTTGCTCCTTCTCTTGCTCCTCCTTTTTCTCCTCTTGCTCCTCCTCTTGCTCCTTCTCTTGCTCCTCCTCTTGCTCCTCCTCTTTCTTCTTCTCTTGCTCCTCCTGTTGCTCCTCTTTCTCCTTCTCTTTCTCCTCTTTCTCCTTCTCTTGCTCCTCTTTCTCCTTCTCTTTCTCCTCTTGTTCCTCCACCTCTTGCTCCTCCTGCTCCTCTTTCTCCTTCTCTTGCTCCTCTTTCTCCTTCTCTTGCTCCTCTTTCTCCTTCTCTTGTTCCTCCGCCTCTTGCTCCTCCTGCTCCTCTTTCTCCTTCTCTTGCTCCTCTTGCTCCTCCTCTTTCTGCTCCGCTTGCTCCGTCTCTTGCTCCTCTTTCTCCTCTTGCTCCTCTTTCTCCTCCTCTTTCTCCTTCTCTTGCTCCTCTTTCTCCTTCTCTTGATCCTTCTCTTGCTCTCCTTCTCTTGCTCCTCCTTCTCTTGCTCCTCTTTCTCGTTCTCTTGCTCCTCCTCCTCTTGCTCCTCCTCTTTCTCCTCCTCTTGCTCCTTCTCCCGCTCCTCTTTCTCCTCCTCCTCTTTCTCCTCCTCTTTCTCCTCTTTCTCCTCCTCTTTCTCCTCCTCTTACTCCTCCTCTTTCTCTTGCTCCTCCTCTTACTCCTTCTCTTGCTGCAAGAGAATAAGAAAGAGGAGAAGTAAGAGCAGGAGGAGGAGGAGCAATAGGAGGAGGAGCAAGAGAAGGAGAAAGAGCAAGAGGAGGAGGAGGAGGAGGAGGAGGAGGAGGAGGAGGCGGAGGAATAAGAGGAGGAGCAAGAGGAGGAGGAGCAAGAGAAGGAGGAGCAAGAGAAGGAGGACTAAGAGGAAGGAGGAGCAAGAGAAGGAGGACTAAGAGGAGGAGGATCAAGAGGAGGAGGAGAAATAAAAACCCTGATTTTGCTCATGATCAATCATTTTACTCTTAGTCATTGTAGAGGTAACATGTCATACGTTTGCAATATCTGTGGGAAAAGCTTTTAAACACTATTTAACAAGGAACGCCATATAAAGAGAGTCCATGGGGGAAGGAAATAATTGCAAATAACCAACTCCTGTTGTCAGTGAGTCCAGCTTCGTGAAACATCATTTTACATGTATTGTGGCTGCATGTACTCAAAGTGTGACCGTTTGGGTGAAAACACCTTATGAAAACGCTCAAGCTACCATCAGTCCCGCTCCTGAACGTATCATTTGGTGTTATGGACAATGGCAGCCCACGTACCCCTGGATATGATTCACGACTATACCTGGCATTGACCTTAACGAATGAATACCCAATGACATTGCCGAAAAGGACATTTAGACGTCTCAGAGAGAAACGTTATTGTCCTCGACGATCTTATGGATTCCGAGTACCATTCATTTTGAATTCATGGGTAAAGAAGTATACCCTTGATCTTATGGATCAGTCAGGGGGCGACAAGCGCATGGCCGACCTATTCACAAAAGGCAGTCATCATCGGAATCTATCTGTGATCGATATTGTTCAAAATATATTTCATCAAGGCAGAGAGACCTGAAATATCAGCCTCAAAGGCCACTATATCGTACTATTCAAATCTCCACGAGACAAGCAACAAACAAAACCTGGACCGATATATTCGAAAACAATCGTATCGACAACCTCCCGTCCTCGATGCCTTGTATAATTCTAAGCAAGATATACATAATATTATGCAGACGCCTCGGTTATCACCAGATGAAAAGAATATACTCTACCCTAATCAACTTCAACGATTCCTATAATGTTTCAAAATCAACTCAACGACCAGCTCCAAGTTCAAAATCTATCCTGCAAAGCAACGCTTTGAAAGTAATGCCATGAAACGTCTTCACTTTATATTTTTAAATCACTGCTTCCCGAAGTGTTTCTTCCTTATAATCCTTTACGTTATACACTAAAGCAAGATAAGCCATGATATAGCCAAAGTGAAAAGGTGGTGAACTACCAAGATTTTTACTAACGAAAATATAGCCAAAGTGATTCGGTTCCATCTCTTCATAAATGTGATGATGGACAATCAACTAAATTAGAGATCTTTTTTAAGTAAAAGAATATCCAAAGAAGGAATACGTAGTGAAGCAGATATTTTCAAAGCGAATGTAATCCATTTTCAAAATTATAATTTTTTAACTCCCGCTCCTTGCCGTGATGACAGGAAAATATGTTTCTTTCATGAGATATTTTTACATTGTCTTGCTGGTAACAATCTGAGACAAGAAATGCGACTGTTTCTGGAAGTTTACTTAGCGTACCGGGTTTTCACAAGGTGCCCATCCCAAATTAGCGAGAAATCGCCATTGTGTATTCTAAAATCGCCATTGTTGTTTGTCAAATGCGAAAAATCCACAGCCGAGAAAATCCCATTGAAAGCATTGAAAAAATATGTGAGAAATCAAC
>JAYKKM010000448.1:460000-510000 GCA_035772405.1 Chrysogorgia sp. JL179-B06
ATATACGAAAGTATACAATGTGCCCTACCGGCTATCACCATATGGCTTTATGGTAACTGTGGACTTGGGACCCACTATGTACGGCTACACATTGTTGGATTGCATTGTGGAGTCACCAGAGTGCTCAAACTGCGAGCAGTGAGCAATGCATAATGCTAACAGTAAACGTCTCATTGAGAGAGACTCTCCGCCCAATCCATGAGAGTGCTCAAACCACATGAGCGGTGAGCGTAATATATACGAAAGTATACAATGTGCCCTACCGGCTATCACCATATGGCTTTATGGTAACTGTGGACTTGGGACCCACTATGTACGGCTACACATTGTTGGATTGCATTGTGGAGTCACCAGAGTGCTCAAACTGCGAGCAGTGAGCAATGCATAATGCTAACAGTAAACGTCTCATTGAGAGAGACTCTCCGCCCAATCCAATATATATATGGATTATATATATGGATATATATATATATATATATATATATATATATATATATATATAATAGGTAAAAGTAAGGATTGTTTCCTTGAATCGTATAGTGCTCTACAATAATATGGAGCTATACAACTAATGAATAAACAGAAAGGAAAAATTAAGATCCTAACATATACACTACAGTTCTCATTCGAGAGAACCGACGGGTCCTCTCTCGTCAGGTGCGTAGTTACACCAGCTAACAAAGGTTCTTTATATACACTGATCGTGACGTAATAAATTATAAAAGGATAAAATATTCATGAATTCTTAAGTAAATATCTATTTTCGTACCTTTTGTGCCAACTACCTGAAAACATCAAAAAACAAGTCGGTCTGTACAGAGATGATGGCCTAGGTGCATTTCGAGAAACACCACGGCAGATCGAAATAATCAAGAAGCATATCTGCAAAGTGTTCGCAGACAATGGCCTAAAAATAACAATAGAAGCCAATAAAAAAATCGTAAATTTCCTCGATGTTACCTTAGACCTGAATAAAGGCACGTACGAACCGTATTCAAAGCCCAATAACACACCAGTTTATGTGCACCACGAAAGCAACCACCCGCCAACCATCATAAAGAACATTCCATTAGCAATCAACAAAAGGCTCAATGAAATCTCGTCAAATAAGAATTATTCGATAAAGCATCACCTGCATACCAACGCGCGTTACGAAAAAGTGGTTATGAATACCAACTAAAATTCGGAACAGCCAACGAACAGGCAACGAGACAAAGAAGTAGCATCCCAGGACCAACCAAGAGAATCAGACGCAGAAATATAACATGGTACAATCCGCCCTTTAGCAAGCGTGTCGCTACTAATGTGGGAAAGAAATTCCTAAATATTGTAAAGGAATCCTTCAAGAATGGGCATCCACTAAGAAAGATCTTCAACAAAAACACTTTAAAAGTGAGCTACTCATGCATGCCTAATTTAGAAAGAAAAATTAGTGCCCATAATAAATCCATCCTCGGGAAAAGCTCGCAAACATCAGAAAGATCATGCAACTGTAGATCCAAACCCAGTTGCCCTATGAACGGAAAATGCCTGACCCAAAATGTGATTTACCAAGCCACTGTAGAAAGCGTCAAGGGAAAAGAAACGTATATCGGCCTTACCGGCGACCAATTCAAAACAAGATTCCGCAACCACACGGCCTCATTTAAGGACAAGAACAAAAGAAACGCAACGGAACTGAGTAAATACATTTGGTCATATATATATATATATATATATATATATATTATATATATATATATATATATAAAAGTAGAGTGCTGCGTAGACAGTGTTTTGAATATATAGCAAAGTGAAAAGGTGGTAAACTGCCAAGAATTTAGTGACGAGATACTGACGTTTCGAGCGGAGCCCTTCATCAGAGTAAGACGAGATGAAATAAAATAAATAGGGCTTATATATATGCCAAAAGGTGTCACAGGTAGAAAGTAGCCAATCAAATGCACGGGAAATAAACTAACTAATAATTAATGAGATGGGAAAAGTTAAATCATTTACTATTTTTACAGTCGATCAATAAGCAGACTGAGGGGGTGGGAGAAATGACAGGTCCAATATTCAAGGGGATTAGGCGCGCGATAATAATAGAAACAAAGACTTGAAAAGGAATGAAAGTGCATAAGCTAATAATAAAAAGCCCCAAGGAAACCAAAATAACAAAAAAACTTTTAGGAAATTATATAAAAGAAAAACGTTCGTTAAGACCAAGAGGATGTGTGGTGCCAAGTTTAAAAATGAGACGTTTGTTTTTGTTTATCGTGGAATAACACAACATTGACGTGGGGAAAGGGGAAGGAACGTTTAATTTGGGCACAAATTGGGCAATAAAAAGAAAGTAGGTAATTAACGTTGTATGTTTTGCGTTGTCCACATAATTTTGTCTGAAAAATGATTTTATGCAAATTACGTATTTTTTGTCAGATTACAACTACCAAACTGTTTGTAAACATATTTATGTTTGATTGGAAAGGTTCATTATGTCTTGTGATTTGTAAGAGTCTTTAGGATCTTATTTCAAATCAAATGAACTACTCATAGTACTAATATAGAGGAATTTTATTCGACGTCTTATTCGAATTCTATTCAACTGCACGGATATATCGGAAATCAGACGGTACACGGCTGTGCACCGATAGTATAAAAGAAACATACATATTTTATTTTTATTTGACGTTGCACAAGTATAATAATGAAAAGATAATAGGAGGCCGGGCAATAAGACTAAAATACAATTGGTATATATTTTAATTGATATATATAATAAAATTGGTATATTTTAAATTGTACAGGAAATAGCTTTGTATTTGTGACTTAGCCTTTCGTTAAATGTAATACTAACGACGAAATAAATAAATAAATAATGAAAGAAATAATAAAATTGGTAAATGTAATCCAGTGTATATAAATAAAGCGAAATAAGCCACGTACATGTACATGGCTAAAGAGAACACTAAAGCGGCTGCTGCGGTTGGCTTGCATACCTTTATTTATATTCATCTGTTTGGCATGCACACGTGGCAGCCCGATATTTTACGATGTCGGGCAGCAACCTTTGGACTGTTTACACGGGCTGTTCACGTGCAAAGCAACGTCACTCGCGTGCCTTTTATCTAAATCGAAATTTCATTGGTTGAAGTACTTTCTCGCGGAACGTGATGTTTTTCGAATTTTTTTTATTCTTTTGACGACCAGCAACCTTTTGACTGTTTACGTGCGAAGAAATATCTTTATGTTAAGATATTTTGTTCGATATAATAATTGGATTCATCTTCGCCCAATATTACAAAATATTTAAGTCTCGATTTGCAATATTAGGCTCGACCTTCGGTCTCGCCCAATATTGAATTATCGACTTAAATATTTTGTAATATTGGGCTCAGAGGATATAAGTATATCTGCGCATGCTTTATAAAGATTGTGCGATCGATTGTCTCAACATCTAAACTGTTTAAACAACGAACGAATATGTCTTGAAAATCTTCAAATGATCATTAGTAATATGTTAATTTCACGTTAGGATGAAACTCTTGGGGGATAGAAAAGGCGAGCGAGAGGATTATTGCGGATTCGTATTTCTTATTATCGAGTGGAACACGGCAACAAACGACAGCGTCTTAATTCAAGGAGACACTATAACCTCACTACCTTGACAACGGTGACATCATGCATGATTTCCCTATGTTATTCTAATATTACAAGGGTATTGGTTTGTTCCATTTGAAATATGACCGCATATGAAGACACGAATAGGCTTTCAACTAATGCCATAATTTATTCAAAAAGGGTAATTTATTAAGCACATACAAGATTAGAATGCGTTCTCCTTCGTCGAACGCAATAAGCCGGATATGGTAGGATCAACTCACTATTAGGAATTAAAACGTTTTGGGTGATCCGTTTGAATTGGAGCCTTAGCAGACAAAGCGAAGCATGGCGATTTGTGATAAGTACATAACAGGTTTTTACGAAGGGTAATATAACAGGCGTAATATAACAGGCACGAATGATATGTATTTAGACTCGCTAATTCCAAATCTGTTTTCAGAATTGAAAACGGTTAAATATTGACGTTATTTATTTATTTATTTATTTACAAATCTTTTGACACGGTAACCTCTCAACCGGAACCTACGATTAATTTATGTAAAAATGTCAATATAAAAAGGGCCGTGTTTTAAAAATTAGAATTAAGTATATTACAGTAGGAAATAGAGCTAACGTTAAAAATTATTCTAAAGTGGTAAGAAGAGAAACTATACATAAAATTTACATAGAGTTATTTACAATTTTCTAATTGTCATAGGTTATTCCAAACCACAGCACCTTTGTAACTAAAACTTCGTTTTAAAGCATTAGTATTAGGTTTTCCTACTCTATTGTTACTTCTCAAATCGTGAGATGTGTTACAAGAGATTTTAAACAGGTCTCCTAGGTTATTGATTGAGTTACCATAAATTATTTTATTCATCAACAGAGATATTTGGTTATCTCTCCTTGATTGTAATGTTTCCCAATTCAATTTAGCTCTGACTGCTACAGATGGTGTTCATAGCTATCACCTGTTAAGATTCTAGCCGCTTTGTTTTGAAGTTTTTGTAATTTATTCTGTATGATTTAGAGCAATTTTCCCATACTAAGGCACAATAATCAAAATATGGCAAGACGAGAGCATCATAGATAATTTGTAAGGTATTTCCGTTGATCAAATTTTTGGATCTTCGTAACATGCCAATTCCTTTAGATGCTTTCTTTACCAGTTGGTCAATCTGGTCTTTCCAGGTTAAGCATTCATCCACAATGACTCCTAGAGTCTTGGTGGAAGAGACGCGCCCAATGCTTTCAGAGCCAATAGTCAAAACTGGGTCGTCAATAACCTGACATAATTTTTGTCTTGAACCAATTATCATATACTCAGTTTTGTTTAAGAAATAAAAAACTTTGTCTTGTGTGATTATCGAGTTATAATGGCACGAGAGATGCGTGTAAAACACGAGGTGATAGCCGAGTGTTTTACTAGCTTCTCGAGTGCCATTATAACTCGATAATCACACAAGACAAAGTTTTTTTATTTCTTTTATAAAATAACACCATTAAATAAAAAATAAAGCCATGCTTTCCTTGCTAGGAAGCCTTTGTTGAAAACACGTTGGCGATTTTAGCGATGAAAAAGCACTCAACGTTGCAGTTAAAACATTCTGCTGTGTTAGTACCTAGATTAGTCTTGTATCCAGGTATTCTTTGACTTCCCGGTTTTGTGATTTAAACTACTTAAAATCCGTCATAAATAACAAAATCTACGCGAAGAATCATGTCAGCTTATGCTTTATTGAGTTATAATGCACGGTTTTTGAGCTCAGTAACCAATCAGATAGCGTGTTCTCGTTCATTTACTTCCGGTTATTTTATAATCACATTTACGGTTAATTTATTAGCTAATAGCCAGTTGTGAACATTACACAAATCTTTTTCTAGTTTGGACTCAATATCGTAAGAAGTAGGACCACTTACGGTGAGACTTGTATCATCAGCGAAAAGAGCTGAAGCGGCGGTATAAAGACAATTTGGGAGTTCATTTATGTAAAGTAGAAACAGCAATGGACCAAGATTAGACCCCTGAGGTACACCCGTTGTAATTATTTCACTTTAATTTTCAAAACCGATCTCCCTGTTTTACAGACCTGTTTTCTATTACTCAAATTTGAAGTAAACCAACGAAGGGCAGTATTTTTTATACCATATGATTTTAACTTCATTAAGAGTATATCATGGTCGACTGTGCAACTACGAAATAATCTACGACGAAGCTGCCGCCTGATTGCCGATTAATTTCTAAGAATATAAGCAGGTTTTTACGAAGGGTATACATGTTTGCGTAATATAATAGGCATGAATGTTATGTATTTAGACTCGGTAATTCCAAATCTGTTTTCAGAATTGAAATCGGTTAACATTGGCCGAGATAACGTTCAAAATAGACGAAACGGCTTTTTGCAATTTGTGATCTACAAATACAGGGCGTGCGAGGTCTGGGACTATGGATGGGGAAAATCCCGCTGGGGATTAGGATGAAACTCTAGAGGGATAAAACAGGCGAGCGAGGGGTTATTCGTATTTAATTTCTAGTTTATGTGTATTGCAGTAATATGATTGTGCAGGCCAAGGGAGGCCTGCATGGAGAGCAAGGTTACAGTCATGATGTATTTGTTTGGATTATATGATATATGTACTGCCTATATGCAGCAGTCACAGCTATTATATCGAAATGGTATGTGGGTGTAACTAATGGTTGTAGTATTATAGGCAGTACATATATCACATGA
Source organism: Chrysogorgia sp. JL179-B06 (assembly GCA_035772405.1). Taxonomy (NCBI): domain Eukaryota; kingdom Metazoa; phylum Cnidaria; class Anthozoa; order Scleralcyonacea; family Chrysogorgiidae; genus Chrysogorgia; species Chrysogorgia sp. JL179-B06. Next base: position 466,321 of record JAYKKM010000448.1, read on the forward strand.
AATCCAGATCGGTACACCATTATATCCTTCCTATGACATCTCAGTAGACTCAATGGGTCACTAACCAGCACCTAACCAGACTCAGTAATGAGGCTTCATAGGTCTTTCTTTAGTCTTTATTCACCCCTTAGTATTCAAACTATCGTTTCTTGCACGGTTTCTCATTCCCATCTGTCTTCATTCTGTCAATGTCTTGTCTTCGCAACACTACAGTTGCGGGGCTCAGCATTGGAGCTTAATAATTTCTATATATTGCTAATTATCAAAGTGTTAAAATAAAGTTAGTCAATTTTAGCAATTTCTGCATGTATAGCTTCTGATGCAGCAGATTTCTGGGAGGGCCATATAGCATTTGAAAGCGATGATCTCTTGACACAGCTCAACAGAAAATTCTAAAATGCTATAAAACCTTGTATTCCATTTTTTTGTTATTATAGAAACTTCAGTAAAGAGGCATTGTGCCCATGGAGGCATTTATCAGCGATGACGGTTTAGGACAGCAGAAGTTATCGCATGTAGCTGCTGATAAGAGAGAAATGAATCGAGAGGAGTCAACCTTGCATCACAGTGACAATACATACTCAATTGAGCAAGACATTCACCATGAAAGATCGCCACTCATTAGACCACGAAGACCAGGTGATCTGGAAGATGATGGTAGATCTACTGCTACCAGTTTACACACAACATATGATGCTATACTCAGAAGGAAACCCATCCAGCCAGATTACAATAGTGGTCTACTCAAGTACATAACAGCTACTTTATCCACACGTTCCATCAGTGTGATGTTGTTTTTATTAATTGTGGTAATCGGAATTGTTTTGACTGCAATTTCTAACCTGAATACAGATCCCAATGGTATCCAAGTCAAGCCTCATCATGTGCTGGTGTATATCATGTTTTTGATGACTGTGTTTGTGGTTTGGATAAGTATCACCATTTTACCACAAAAGACCAAGTACTCTCGCAAACACGATGGTGCCCTCATCCCAAGGCATTTGTTGACTGGCATGGGCATGTTTGGGATAGCTTGCGCCATCTGTCAAATGTTATTATTTGTTGAATTTGTGAAATGCAACCGCCGTGTAAAAAAGTTGAATGCTATCTACGGCATATACCCTTTTTTTATATCATCCTTTGTCTACTTTCAAATCTATTTCTTCTATAAGCTCTCAAGAACTGGTATCCGGGATCGTAAATTACCAGGGGGGAACTTTTTTATCATGTTGACACTAGCCACAAACATGTGCATCTGGGGGATGGTATTTTTAACTGATGTGTCAAAGGATCCCAAAATGAAAAATGTTGTTTGGCTGAACCATTATTATTATGGCATCAATGGTTCTGATCTATGTGCCAATGCCACAATCACAAGTCCACAAGGAAAGAGGTTGCATGACATCATTACAGATCTTTGGCCATACATTTCTGCCTTTTCAATGGAGTATGCTCTCTTGGCATCTGGGTTATTACTGCATATATGGCAGTCAATAAAAGCACCAACGACTTCCCAGGCTCCAAAGTCTCAACAACAAATCTGGACCTTGTGGCGACTAGGATTCATTCTTGGTCTTTTGTTCTTACCATTACTTTTTGTTTCTTACATCAGTGAAATAAACAGCGAGCAGTTTGGCACTGCAAAAGGAATTTTATATTGCTTCGAGAGCTTTGTTTACATTATTTTGGCTGCCCTTAGTTGGTACTGCATTGTTTTGCTAAACAAAACTTCAGATTTTGTTAAGCATGTCAAGACACCACAACTACTAATGATGTTGCTAGGTATCTCTTTCATAGGTTTCCCTGTTCTCGATCTTTGCTATGTGTTTGCTTCTTTCGCCGAGATTGGCAACTTCCCGGCATCTTTGATTGCATGGTATGCAATTTCTGCAGTCACCGAGCTTGCTGCTGTTTCCCTGCAATTTATATTTGTCAAGAAAGCTTATGAATACAAACTACCTGAGGTGGCAGGTCCAAGTGTGAGAAAAGCTGCCAAAATTATTCGACAGTTTGCCTCGTTCGCACTAGTTGTGAACTTTGGCTACTGGGCTGCCAAGACATACGAACTTCGGAGAAAAACTAAGCCAACCATATCTGAGAAATTCTATGGTAGATATGCATGGTTTGCTCTGGGACACCTTTCCTATCCTCTTTGTATCTTCTTCCATTTCCACTTGGCCATTAGCTTTGCAAATATTATATCATTCTTCAGTCAGTTTGGTCCACTTCATAAATCTGGTTGACAAGTTCTCTTTTCTAGGATGGAATACCTCTATTTTCTCAAACAATAATGACATGAACCTGTTAATACCACACCGATAAATATGACAGTGCATTAGGGCACACTCTTTATCTGATAATTGAACTCAAAGGCATTGGAGTAATCATACTCATCCAATAATTCATTCAAACAATATCATATTGACTCAATTTGTGTCCTTTCTTTATTAGTGTCCTTTCTTTATAATGTCCTTTCTCCTTTCTTTATAAGTTTATAAACATGCCAACCCGTTTTTAATTTACAAGTTTTAGTGGAAATATATACATAATCATAATATACTGTGTACCGTATATCGGTAAAAATATAATATGTACTCACTGTATTAATGAATGAAAGTTTAAAAAATTAATGAAAGAGGGCCACAGGTTGTTATTGCTATGCACTGTTAAATGTTACCCTCATGAAATAACGTTCATTCATTCATTCATTCATTCATTCATTCATTCATTCATTCATTCATTCATTATTATTAGGTTTTTTTAATTCATGTGTACCAGTTCTGCTCTATATGCAATACCTAAAGAACGGAAATCTGAATATGTATAGATTATAAATTGATTAATATAGTTTCTAAATGAGTAGAAATAATTCCATTTGTGAATATTAATTAATATTTGTCATTTCGTTCTTTCTTGTTGCTAACATGCATGTCAAGTACTAACAATCCCAGTCCTGATATATGTTGTGTGGAAGAATTTATATCTGACAATTGCATGTTAAATATTGTGTCAAATATTTTACTTAACAACTTTTCAAATGAACACATTTTAAGGGGTCAAATAATTTCCCAACGCAACAACGTGATAAATCAGACATAGTTTGACACTACTCTGGCTTTAAAACGTTTTTTTGAACGCAACTTTAAAAGTTACTGTCCATGGCCCAACGTTTCGACACTCCAATCTAGTATCTTCATCACGGGTGATCGTTCTAAAGTTAGGATCTCTATTTATACCCTCATAGAACCGATGATGACGTTATCTATTAACAAGATGCAAATAAGCTTCTGCAGGTAATAAACCACCGTCACCGCGATTCATTGGGGGCGTGGGTGCTATTGATATGCCAAGCCTCCAGACAACGTCTCTGCTGGTACCGCGGATTAGTGGTAATCATTTTGGAATTTTCCCACGCAATCTCATTGTTAGTTACGCACGCTTGCTCCGACAAAGCAGAATTTTCCTCTTTTGAAAAGAAAACAGCCTTTTAGTGTTCTTTTAAACGCGTAGGAAACTGTTGGCGAAACTGACATTTTATACTGGCCGATGTACTCCTGATCACATGGTCATTGCACGGAATGGAATAAATAGCGTCTTTCCTCTGTTCCTTCGCAATGCGATCCTTAGGTTTTGCAAAAATATGACCTAACGTCAAGAAAGGTTTTTGAGCAACTTTTACGTTGAAACTACCTAAGATTATTTTAATTGCATGGTTCCGTAATTCCTTGAATATACGGAACAACCGCAAAACCAATCACCGAACTTTCGTTCTCAGAGTTTGTACGTAGTGGTGTTACTGCAGGTTTTAAACAGTTTTTTTTAGAAAATCATTAGGATAGTTATTCGCCTTTAAAGCGTAGAATACATGTTTTCGCTCATTTTCCCCTTGAATCGGAGCTAGATGGTATGCTGGCAAAGTTCTAGAAACGGACTTCTTATGGCATATAGGGTGGTGAGAATCAATTGAAAGATATTTGTGAGCAGAGGCGCAAGAAGATGTTTTTGGTTAGGGGGGCTTAAGATCGTCGTGCCGAAGACGCGACGAACCATTAGGGCGTTTCCGGGGATTGCTGAAATGGCATTTCCTGCATTTTGAGGGGAGATTTAAGAAATTTCTGAAGGCTATAAAATACCAATTCATGATACATCTTTGGTCTAAAAAGGGCTCTCGATCGCCAATAACAAACCAAAAAATGCGAGGCCTCCTGACCGTAAATGCGGAGCTCCTGTGCCTAACAAAGCGCGCGAGTTGTAGGGGTCTAGCTGGTGCATTATTCCCCCAGAAATCTTGAATAGATAGAAAAGATAATTGCCGGCGACTGTTTGCAATCACGAATTATTTGGCAACAGACACAAGATCAATAGCCTGCGTCCCCTCGCACGCTTTTTTGCTCTCTCCCTAATAATAAATAGGCACGCAATGCGTGCATGTGTCTAGCGCTAGTATGTTTTTGTTGATAACAATGCAAGAAAAATCTGTTTCTTGACTGCTTATGATAAACCATGCCATTGTTAGATTTGGGCAAGCTGTGTTGACGAATATTAACGTGAAAAAACATTGTCCATCTGCACATAGTCAATCGAGATATGGTCTGGAAACTCGGCAAACTTCAAAGCGACTATAATGAGCTACGTTTTGATGTTGAACCGTACCTTACACGGTGCACATCCTTTGTATTAGGTTTATTAATATTTAAACAACACGTTGAGCGATTAAACCCAAACGATTCTATTGGATGATTGCTTCATTATACTAAAATACAATAGGTTCAGTGACCGTGCACCGTTCACAAAATTGCATAAAGACGAATTCAAAAAGATAGAACAAAGACTTTAGCTGAGTTTCCAGACCATATCTCGATTGACTACGATCTGCACAATCATCACAGAATAGAAATCAACCAGAAGTGCAAATAACGTCGGTTCCTAGCTTTGAACTTTATAACATGTCCTTGCACTCGTCGCCATGGAAGTTCCATGCACCGGCAGTTTTGAGGAGGTAAAGTGCCGGGGAATGATGACAAAAGATGGCGAATATGATGATGAATTTCGCGTTTGCACATGAAAAATATGCAAGTATTTTTTACCTTTTGAACACTGCAATAGTATTACAGTCAATAGTTAACAAACAACTTTAATAGTTTATTTCTACCCCAGAAAATAAATTTGTAAATGCATTTTGAAGATAAACATAAGTGTCATAAATAATTCACCAGTTAAGGTAATTCCTCAGTAATTCTTTCCGAAATGAAAATTTGCTGAAACTTTCCAGTCTAGTTATTGACACACTTATATAAATACCAAAAAAAAGTTGAGGTCACCGACCTTGTTTAGAAGATATGACCTCTTACTCAGTATGGTGACGTCACTGTGACCAATTTACGAGTTGAGTAAAAACTGCATTGCACAACTTTTTCTTGAACCTTTTGACAAAGATAATTTATTTTTCGCAAATAGTAATTCTTATATACTCAAGAAAACATGGTATTTTAGGGGAAAAGAAACAGCTAACAGGGTTTATTATGATAAAGAAAGGTTTTCTTTGACATGTTATTCTTTGACATGTTATTTAAAGAAACATTCATCGAAAATGTAAAATATTGTAAGTTGTAGAAATGATTTCTCTAGGTTTTTGTTATAACACGTAAAAGTAGTAGAAGAAAACAATTATTAAGGAAACAATTATGGCCTCCGACCTTCTTTAAAAACTATGGCCTTAAACCGGCATTATCAAGTAGTTTACAAACCTACTTGCACAGGGAGCCCTAGCTAGACTTGTGTAACCGTTCTCGGAAGAAAATTGATTTAGTCCCTTAATAACTCTTCCCTACCAATACATATGCGGCCATTTTTAGATTTCGCACTAAATTGTCCTAAAATGGTCGGAATTTTTTGAAAGTGTTGCATATAATGGCCATAAAAACACTGATTCTCAACCTTCCCAGGGCATTTTGCCTGGGATCGGCTGGTCACATGACACCCAGAATATCACAAATTGCAAAAATGCCGTTTCGTCGTAGATTTTGAACGTTATCTCGGTCAATATTTAACCGTTTTCAATTCTGAAAACAGATTTGGAATTACCGAGTCTAAATACATAACATACGTCTCTACTATATTGCGAGAACGTGCATTTGAATTAACTATTTCGTAGATGGTCAAAGTTGGCAATGAGCTGGTTCTCTTCCTACGTACACATTTAGCACATCATTTCAAACGATAACATAATCACCAAAAACACGTATAAATGAAATAACATCACAATTTTATTCAAGTCACAATTTTATTCAAAAATTGCCCTTAGCTTAAAAAAGGACTTTCGTTACACTCACATTACACAAATTGCACTCACATTACACTCATTGCACCCACGTTACACTGATTTGTAAAATTTATTTGTTTAACATTGAGGTGTTGAACACAGAATCACAGGCTTTTGTATATAGATATGAGATTGATTTGAGTTTGCTTTGAGTTTACTTTAAGTTTACTTTGAGTTTGATTTGAGATTGATTTGTTTGTCTGCTGCTGGTTAGTTAACACATGCAGCAAATATACCTGAAAAGAAAGAAAAAATAAATAAATTTATTGTAAGTAATACCATGACATGAAGGAAATTATAATGGCCCGAAAGCCGAGGGAGGATTTGTGGAAGTCCCAAGGGTGAAGCTCGAGGATTGTATAGTTGTTTTTCACGCTTGGCTTTGACATTTAAAGATACTTGTTTATGCATAATTAATTTTGCCCTTTACATGATTAACAGGTAATCACATGGTTCCTCGTAAAATTAACGTTTAATTTCACTTGTGTTTTCAAAGTTTCATAAATTTTGTGAAGCTTTGAAAACACGCATGAAATTAAACCTTAATTTCCCTCGGGCCCAAGCGATTACCTATATACTATTTTCATGTAATATTTGTAATATCATGATTGACGAGGTAAATACATTTGTAATGTACGGTTAGTGTTGAATGAAACAATTGTTTATTATGTTGAGTGAAAATGTGAACATTATGTTTGCAAACACGATTGTTGGCAATGCTCATCCATGTTAGTGTGCGGGCAAAATTAGAAATTTACCAGGTTAGAGGGCGAATTAGAGATTAAATCGCGCGGTGAGAACAAAAGAAACCGAGGCATGAATGATGGTTACGAAGTATTATTACAGAAAATTATGAAGTAAAACGTACACGCAAATGATCACAAATAAACCACTCGTAAACCACTATCACTATATGTAATCATAGTTGGTCAGTCAAAATATGGTCAATGAGATATGGTCTGGAAACTTGGCAAACTTCAAAACGGTTAACAAATGATCTGTGATTAATGTCAGGCTGTACCTCACCATGCATAAATCTCCTTTGTTTTAGGTTTATTACTCAGGCTAGCTGTTGTAGCACCGAGTCTAGGTTTTGGCAGTCTTTCTGTGTTATTTTCCTTTCATGTTGGGATAATGGCTGACTCCGCAGTTATACCCTATTGTACATAGTTCCCAGCGCAGGATAAAGTAGCCCGACTTAACGCCTAGTTAATTATTCTTAAAGCCCTCTGTATCAAGAAGTTCTGTATCGCTTCGCTACTTTGGAAAGTGCGCTCTAGAGCCTTGCTCCACATTATGGTTAGATGCGATGTCTGCCTGTTGGTGTCAAGTGAAAGCGGCGAATTTAAATATGGAAAAATCACTGACTGTTCTGACCGTGTCTCATTAGCTCAAAGGTTAGAGCGCCGAAACGTTGATTCGGAGATCAGGGTTCGATTCCCGGTTGGGGCAGTCACTTTTTCCATATATGTATTTGACAATATTAAATCCTCTCTAATATTAATTAATTATTCAAAGGAATCATCAATTGTCTACTCTGCTGCTAAATGCTCGTAGCATTGGAGGCAAACTTGTCGAATTTCAAACTATGGTTTACACTCGAGATTTCGACATTGTTATTGTTTGTGAGACGTGGTTGTCACCCAATATCTTGAATAAAGAAATTTTACCGAATGATTATAATATCTATCGGCAAGATAGACTTGATCGTAGAGGTGGCGGGGTAATGATTGCCATTAAGGCGGACTTGAGGTCGAAACGTCGCAAGGATTTAGAGACTGATTGTGAGCTTGTTGCTTGCGAAGTCAGGCCGGCCAAGGGTCTAAATTTATTATTGGCGGGTTCTATCGTCCCCCGTCATCTAAGGATGATTATCTACAAGAACTGAATAAATTTCTAGTAAAGGTTGATTGCGAAAACATTCCCTTGGTTTTATGTGGAGATTTCAACTTCCCTCAAATCGACTGGAATTCCCAAGTAGGCTTAGGCTTCGATAGCCTTCCGAATAAGTTCTGTGAAATTATAAACGACGCGTTTTTAACACAAGTTAATTTTACACCAACAAGATGTACGGAAACAACCGAGAATATTCTGGACTTGGTTTTTACCAATTGCCCTGAACGATTGTGTAGCGTAACTACAACCGAATGCCTAATTGATACTGACCATCTTGGGGTTTTCTTTTGTATAAAGACCATTGTTAAAAGACAACGTGTTGCTCGTTCTGCTTATGATTTCAAGAGAGCTGACTTTAAGGGATTAAGGGAGACCCTCTCCCTTTTGCCCATGGACGCAGTCTTTCAGAGTAACGATATTGATTTGTGCTGGGAAGGATGGCGGGATTTGTTCATGACTGCTGTTGATAGTTTCGTACCAAAATATAAAATTAAGGATACGAAATCGCCAAAATGGATTGATTCTGATATCATTAAACTCTCCAAACAAAAACAAAAGTTATGGAAATTAGCGAAACAATCAAATTCCGAATCGCGCTGGGAAAACTACAGGGAGATACGTAAACAAATGAAGGCGACAACTAAACGTAAATATCGTGAATATATTCACAATTTACAGACCAAACTACAAGATAATCCTAAACAATTTTGGTCTTTCTATAGAGCGAAGACCAAGAGTGAGAGAATCCCCACAATGGTATATCTTGGTAGGGAAAAAGCTTCAACACCTATAGCTAAAGCAGTTCTATTCAATAGATATTTTGGTTCTGTATTTAAGACTTTAGACTATGACTGTGTGCCAACGGATGCTTCGTCGCCTATTAGTAATGAACTACACCTAATACAAATAGGCATTGATGAGGTATTGAATGCCTTAAAGGCTATTGATTCATCTAAAACCTGTGGTCCTGATCAGATCCCTGGAAGAATTCTGAAGGAATGCGCCGCTGAAATTGCACCTTCGCTAATGCGATTAATTAATTAATCGATGCTTTTGGGTAAGGTTCCTATTGATTGGAAACGTGCGAACGTTGTGCCTGTCTTTAAGAAAGGAGATAATGAAGATGTGTCTAATTATCGACCCATTTCATTGTTAAGCCTAGTCTCAAAAATCGCTGAACGCTGCGTACTTAATATCTTTTTCCCGTTCCTTGCTGATAAAGTTTACCATCTACAACATGGCTTTTTGAAAGGCCGCTCCACTGTGACCCAGCTCATTGACATCATTCATAGATTGACCCGAGCAATGGACCAAGGCAACCAATCCGACATCGCCTTTTTAGATTTTTCGAAGGCCTTCGATTCCGTTTCACATTTGTGTCTTATACGTAAATTAGATCTAGCTGGAATCAGAGGCCCTCTGCTGCAATGGTTTACTAGTTATCTTGATAACAGATCTCAACGAGTGGTTATTGATGGAAAATCATCTAACTGGATTGATGTTACTTCTGGAGTGCCTCAGGGATCGCTTCTTGGACCCGCTTTATTTGTTTTGTTCATCAACGATATGCCTTCTGCTATCTCGGACACGAGTACTCTTGCGCTATTTGCTGATGACGCCAAGTGCTTTCGCACCAATATAAGAACTGAGCAAGACTGCCAAGAATTGCAGGGTGATATTAACAACTTGAGCGAGTGGAGTAAGAAATGGGGGCTGGCCTTCAATATCGACAAGTGTACTATTGCAACTATAACAAAAAAGCGAACTCCCATTGTCTTTGATTACAATATTGGCGGACACAATCTGAAGAGGGTAGAAGCGCAACGCGACCTTGGGGTCCTGGTGACTCATAATGTCCAATTTAATGAACACATTCATGTTCAAGTCAGCAAAGCTAACAAAATGTTGGGATTTATTCGCCGGTCTGTCGGTAAAGATCCGAGACTATTACCAACACTAAAGCCCTTGTATGTAGCGTTGGTGCGCTCACACTTGGAGTATGCATCGGAGGTCTGGAGTCCCAAGTCATTAACACTAATCAAAACCATAGAGGGTGTACAGCGACGAGCTACACGACTATTGCTACCCAACCTGAGTTATACTGAGAGGCTGAAACAACTGGACCTATTACCACTAGTCTACCGTAGAGAGGTTAAGGATCTATCAACCTTCTATAAAATGAAATACGGCCAATACAGCTACAATTCCGACTCCTATGTAGAATTTTGTTCCGATACTAGACTAAGATCTTTTGCATCTAATAAACTTAGAGTCAATAAATGCAGAACTGAGCTCTTCAAAGGAACCTTTTCAATAGATTGCCTTATTTATGGAACAATCTACCTAACAATCTAAGAACAACCAATATTTCACCAACGTCCTTTGTCAAAACTTGTAAAGAATTCTATAAGACTAAGGAATTTAACCCTGATAGGCCATGTGCCACTTGGGCACAGTATTAGGGTCATTGTCCTTATATTTATTTATTTTTATTTATTTTATTTCCTGTTGTAATATATGTATAGGTGGACTAGCTAGCATGGTTCTTTATGTTCCTTACTAGTCTTCCTCACTGTGTTAGTCTATCATGTTATTATTTGTGAAAATGGATTAAATAAAAAATTTAAAAAAAAAATAAAAATAAAGCGAAATAAGCCACGTACATGTACATGGCTAAAGAGAACACTAAAGCGGCTGCTACGGTTGGCTTGCATACCTTTATTTATATTCATCTATTTAGCATGCACACGTGGCAGCCCGATATTTTACGATGTCGGGCAGCAACCTTTGGACTGTTTACACGGGCTGTTCACGTGCAAAGCAACATCACTCGCGTGCCTTTTATCTAAATCGAAATTTCATTGGTTGAAGTACTTTCTCGCGGAACGTGATGTTTTTCGAATTTTTTTAATTCTTTTGACGACCAGCAACCTTTTGACTGTTTACGTGCGAAGAAACATCTTTATGTTAATATATTTTGTTCGATATAATAATTGGATTCATCTTCGCCCAATATTACAAAATATTTAAGTCTCGATTTGCAATATTAGGCTCGACCTTCGGTCTCGCCCAATATTGAATTATCGACTTAAATATTTTGTAATATTGGGCTCAGAGGAATCCAATAAGTAATAATATACGTCTGCGCATGCTTTATAAAGATTGTGCGATCGATTGTCTCAACATCTAAACTGTTTAAACAACGAACGAATATGTCTTGAAAATCTTCAAATGATCATTAGTAATACAGTACTGCTCAGAAATAACCTAACACTGCGGTTGCGGTTCGATTGGGGTTCGGTTGCGGTTCGGTTGGGGTCCGGTTGGGGTTCGGTTGGGGTTAGGTTGCGGTTCGGTTGGGGTTAAGGTTGCGGTTCGGTTGGGGTTAGGTTGCGGTTCGGTTTGCGGTCGATACACATTAGCGTGTGTGAAAACGGCTTAGGTTCGACCTAGGTTCGACCGCGGTTTTCGTTAGGTTATTTCTGAGCAGTACTGTATGTTAATTTCACGTTAGGATGAAACTCTTGGGGGATAGAAAAGGCGAGCGAGAGGATTATTGCGGATTCGTATTTCTTATTATCGAGTGGAACACGGCAACAAACGACAGCGTCTTAATTCAAGGAGACACTATAACCTCACTACCTTGACAACGGTGACATCACGCATGATTTCCCTATGTTATTCTAATATTACAAGGGTATTGGTTTGTTCCATTTGAAATATGACCGCATATGAAGACACGAATAGGCTTTCAACTAATGCCATAATTTATTCAAAAAGGGTAATTTATTAAGCACATACAAGATTAGAATGCGTTCTCCTTCGTCGAACGCAATAAGCCGGATATGGTAGGATCAACTCACTATTAGGAAGTAAAACGTTTTGGGTGATCCGTTTGAATTGGAGCCTTAGCAGACAAAGCGAAGCATGGCGAATTGTGATAAGTACTTAACAGGTTTTTACGAAGGGTAATATAACAGGCGTAATATAACAGGCACGAATGATATGTATTTAGACTCGCTAATTCCAAATCTGTTTTCCGAATTGAAAACGGTTAAATATTGACGTTATTTATTTATTTATTTATTTACAAATCTTTTGACACGGTTACCTCTCAACCGGAACCTACGATTAATTTATGTAAAAATGTCAATATAAAAAGGGCCGTGTTTTAAAAATTAAAATTAAGTATATTACAGTAGGAAATAGAGCTAACGTTAAAAATTCTAAAGCGGTAAGAAGAGAAACTATACATAAAATTTACATAGAGTTATTTACAATTTTCTAATTGTCATAGGTTATTCCAAACCACAGCACCTTTGTAACTAAAACTTCGTTTTAAAGCATTAGTATTAGGTTTTGCTACTCTATTGTTACTTCTCAAATTGTGAGATGTGTTACAAGAGATTTTAAACAGGTCTCCTAGGTTATTGATTGAGTTACCATAAATTATTTTATTCATCAACAGAGATATTTGGTTATCTCTCCTTGATTGTAATGTTTCCCAATTCAATTTAGCTCTGACTGCTACAGATGGTGTTCATAGCTATCACCTGTTAAGATTCTAGCCGCTTTGTTTTGAAGTTTTTGTAATTTATTCTGTATGATTTAGAGCAATTTTCCCATACTAAGGCACAATAATCAAATATGGCAAGACGAGAGCATCATAGATAATTTGTAAGGTATTTCCGTTGATCAAATTTTTGGATCTTCGTAACATGCCAATTCCTTTAGATGCTTTCTTTACCAGTTGGTCAATCTGGTCTTTCCAGGTTAAGCATTCATCCACAATGACTCCTAGAGTCTTGGTGGAAGAGACACGCCCAATGCTTTCAGAGCCAATAGTCAAAACTGGGTCGTCAATAACCTGACATAATTTTTGTCTTGAACCAATTATCATATACTCAGTTTTGTTTAAGAAATAAAAAACTTTGTCTTGTGTGATTATCGAGTTATAATGGCACGAGAGATGCGTGTAAAACACGAGGTGATAGCCGAGTGTTTTACTAGCTTCTCGAGTGCCATTATAACTCGATAATCACACAAGACAAAGTTTTTTTATTTCTTTTATAAAATAACACCATTAAATAAAAAATAAAGCCATGCTTTCCTTGCTAGGAAGCCTTTGTTGAAAACACGTTGGCGATTTTAGCGATGAAAAAGCACCCAACGTTGCAGTTAAAACATTCTGCTGTGTTAGTACCTAGATTAGCCTTGTATCCAAGTATTCTTTGACTTCCCGGTTTTGTGATTTAAACTACTTAAAATCCGTCATAAATGACAAAATCTACGCGAATAATCATGTCCGCTTATGCTTTATTGAGTTATAATGCACGGTTTTTGAGCTCAGTAACCAATCAGACAGCGTGTTCTCGTTCAATTACTTCCGGTTATTTTATAATCACATTTAGGGTTAATTTGTTTGCTAATAGTCAGTTGTGAATATAACGCAAATCTTTTTCTAGTTTGGACTCAATATCGCAAGAAGTAGGACCACTTACGGTGAGACTTGTATCATCAGCGAAAAGAGCTCATGAGGCGGCGGTATCAAGACAATTTGGAAGGTCATTTATGTAAAGTAGAAACAGCAATGGACCAAGATTAGACCCCTAAGGTACACCCGTTGTAATTATTTCACTTTTCAAAACCGATCTCCCTGTTTTACAGACCTGTTTTCTATTACTCAAATTTGAAGTAAACCAACGCAGGGCAGTATTTTTTATACCATATGATTTTAACTTCATTAAGAGTATATCATGGTCGATAGTGCAACTACGAAATAATCTACGACGAAGCTGCCGCCTGATTGCCGATTAATTTCTAAGAACATAAGCAGGTGTTTACGAAGGGTATACACGTTTGCGTAATATAATAGGCATGAATGTTATGTATTTAGACTCGGTAATTCCAAATCTGTTTTCAGAATTGAAATCGGTTAACATTGGCCGAGATAACGTTCAAAATAGACGAAACGGCCTTTTGCAATTTGTGATCTACAAATACAGGGCGTGCGAGGTCTGGGGACCATGGATGGGGAAAATCCCGCTGGGGATTAGGATGAAACTCTAGGGGGATAAAACAGGCGAGCGAGGGGTTATTCGTATTTAATTTCTAGTTTATGTGTATTGCAGTAATATGATTGTGCAGGCCAAGGGAGGCCTGCATGGAGAGCAAGGTTACAGTCATGATGTATTTGTTTGGATTATATGATATATGTACAGCCATATGCAACAGTCACAGCTATTATATCGAAATGGTATGTGGGTGTGACTAATGGATGCAGTATTATAGGCAGTACATATATCACATGAAATCCAGATCGGTACACCATTATATCCTTCCTTTGACATCTCAGTAGAGACTCAATGGGTCACTAACCAGCACCTAACCAGACTCAGTAATGAGGCTTCGTAGGTCTTTCTTTAGTCTTTATTCACCCCCTTAGTATTCAAACTATCGTTTCTTGCACGATCTCTCATTCCCATCTGTCTTCATTCTGTCAATGTCTTGTCTTCGCAACACTACAGTTGCGGGGCTCAGCATTGGAGCTTAATAATTTCTATATATTGCTAATTATCAAAGTGTTAAAATAAAGTTAGTCAATTTTAGCAATGTCTGCATGTATAGCTTCTGATGCAGCAGATTTCTGGGAGGGCCATATAGCATTTGAAAGCGATGATCTCTTGACACAGCTCAACAGAAAATTTTAAAATGCTATAAAACCTTGTATTGAATGGTCAATGAAGTTATGAACATATTAAATTATATTCCATTTTTTTGTTATTATAGAAACTCTAAAGAGGCATTGTGCCCATGGAGGCATTTATCAGCGATGATGGTTTAGGACAGCAGAAGTTATCGCATGTAGCTTCTGATAAGAGAGAAATGAATCGAGAGGAGTCAACCTTGCATCACAGTGACAACACATACTCAATTCAGCAAGACATTCACCATGAAAGATCGCCACTCATTAGACCACGAAGACCACGTGATCTGGCAGATGATGGTAGATCTACTGCTACCAGTTTACACACAACATATGATGCTATACTCAGAAGGAAACCCACCCAGCCAGATTCCAATAGTGGTCAACTCAAGCACATAACAGCTACTTTATCCACACGTTCCATCAGTGTGATGTTGTTTTTATTAATTGTGGTAATCGGAATTGTTTTGACTGCAATTTCTAACCTGAATACAGATCCCAATGGTATCCAAGTCAAGCCTCATCATGTGCTGGTGTATATCATGTTTTTGATGACTGTGTTTGTGGTTTGGATAAGTATCACCATTTTACCACAAAAGACCAAGTACTCTAGCCGACATGATGGTGCCCTCATCCCAAGGCATTTGTTGATTGGCATGGGCATGTTTGGGATAGCTTGCGCCATCTGTCAGATGTTGTTATTTGTTGAATTTGTGAAATGCAACCGCCGTGTAAAAAAGTTGAATGCTATCTACGGCATATACCCTTTTTTCATATCATCCTTTGTCTACTTTCAAATCTATTTCTTCTATAAGCTCTCAAGAACTGGTATCCGGGATCGTAAATTACCAGGGGGGAACTTTTTTATCATGTTGACACTAGCCACAAACATGTGCATCTGGGGGATGGTATTTTTAACTGATGTGTCAAAGGATCCCAAAATGAAAAATGTTGTTTGGCTGAACCATTATTATTATGGCATCAATGGTTCTGATCTTTGTGCCAATGCCACAATCACAAGTCCACAAGGAAAGAGGTTGCATGACATCATTACAGATCTTTGGCCATACATTTCTGCCTTTTCAATGGAGTATGCTCTCTTGGCATCTGGGTTATTACTGCATATATGGCAGTCAATAAAAGCACCAACGACTTCCCAGGCTCCAAAGTCTCAACAACAAATCTGGACCTTGTGGCGACTAGGATTCATTCTTGGTCTTTTGTTCTTACCATTACTTTTTGTTTCTTACATCAGTGAAATAAACAGCGAGCAGTTTGGCACTGCAAAAGGAATTTTATATTGCTTCGAGAGCGTTGTTTACATTCTTTTGGCTGCCCTTAGTTGGTACTGCATTGTTTTGCTAAACAAAACTTCAGATTTTGTTAAGCATGTCAAGACACCACAACTACTAATGATGTTGCTAGGTATCTCTTTCATAGGTTTCCCTGTTCTCGATCTTTGTTGTGTGTTTGCTTCTTTCGCCGAGGTTGGCAACTTCCCGGCATCTTTGATTGCATGGTATGCAATTTCTGCAGTCACCGAGCTTGCTGCTGTTTCTCTGCAATTTCTGTTTGTCAAGAAAGCTTATGAATACAAACTACCTGAGGTGGCAGGTCCAAGTGTGAGAAAAGCTGCCAAAATTATTCGACAGTTTGCCTCGTTCGCACTAGTTGTGAACTTTGGCTACTGGGCTGCCAAGACATACGAACTTCGAAGAAAAACTAATCCAACAATATCTGAGCAATTCTATGGTAGATATGCATGGTTTGCTCTGGGACATCTTTCCTATCCTCTTTGTATCTTCTTCCATTTCCACTTGGCCATTAGCTTTGCAAATATTATATCATTCTTCAGTCAGTTTGGTCCACTTCATAAATCTGGTTGACAAGTTCTCTTTTCTAGGATGGAATACCTCTATTTTCTCAAACAATAATTACATGAACCTGTTAATACCACACCGATAAATATGACAGTGCATTAGGGCACACTCTTTATCTGATAATTGAACTCAAAGGCATTGGAGTAATCATACTCATCCAATAATTCATTCAAACAATATCATATTGACTCGATTTGTGTCCTTTCTTTATTAGTGTCCTTTCTTTATAATGTCCTTTCTCCTTTCTTTATAAGTTTATAAACATGCCAACCCGTTTAATTTACAAGTTTTAGTGGAAATATATACATAATCATAATATACTGTGTACCGTATATCGGTAAAAATATAATATGTACTCACTGTATTAATGAATGAAAGTTTAAAAAATTAATGAAAGAGGGCCACAGGTTGTTATTGCTATGCACTGTTAAATGTTACCCTCATGAAATAACGTTCATTCATTCATTCATTCATTCATTCATTCATTCATTATTATTAGGTTTTTTTAATTCATGTGTACCAGTTCTGCTCTATATGCAATACCTAAAGAACGGAAATCTGAATATGTATAGATTATAAATTGGTTAATATAGTTTCTAAATGAGTAGAAATAATTCCATTTGTGAATATTAATTAATATTTGTCATTTCGTTCTTTCTTGTTGCTAACATGCATGTCAAGTACTAACAATCCCAGTCCTGATATATGTTGTGTGGAAGAATTTATATCTCATGACAATTGCATGTTAAATATTGTGTCAAATATTTTACTTAACAACTTTTCAAATGAACACATTTTAAGGGGTCAAATAATTTCCCAACGCAACAACGTGATAAATCAGACATAGTTGACACTACTCTGGCTTTAAAACGGTTTTTTGAACGCAACTTTAAAAGTTACTGTCCATGGCCCAACGTTTCGACACTCCAATCTAGTATCTTCATCACGGGTGATCGTTCTAAAGTTAGGATCTCTATTTATACCCTCATAGAACCGATGATGACGTTATCTATTAACAAGATGCAAATAAGCTTCTGCAGGTAATAAACCACCGTCACCGCGATTCATTGGGGCGTGGTTGCTATTGATATGCTAAGCCTCCAGACAACGTCTCTGCTGGTACCGCGGATTAGTGGTAATCATTTTGGAATTTTCCCACGCAATCTCATTGTTCGTTACGCACGCTTGCTCCGACAAAGCAGAATTTTCCTCTTTTGAAAAGAAAACAGCCTTTTAGTGTTCTTTTAAACGCGTAGGAAACTGTTGACGAAACTGACATTTTATACTGGCCGATGTACTCCTGATCACACGGTCATTGCACGGAATGGAACAAATAGCGTCTTTCCTCTGTTCCTTAGGTTTTGCAAAAATATGACCTAACGTCAAGAAAGGTTTTTGAGCAACTTTTACGTTGAAACTACCTAAGATTATTTTAATTGCATGGTTCCGTAATTCCTTGAATATACGGAACAACCGCAAAACCAATCACCGAACTTTCGTTCTCAGAGTTTGTACGTAGTGGTGTTACTGCAGGTTTTAAACAGTTTTTTTTAGAAAATCATTAGGATAGTTATTCGCCTTTAAAGCGTAGAATACATGTTTTCGCTCATTTTCCCCTTGAATCGGAGCTAGATGGTATGCTGGCAAAGTTCTAGAAACGGACTTCTTATGGCATATAGGGTGGTGAGAATCAATTGAAATATATTTGTGAGCAGAGGCGCAAGAAGATGTTTTTGGTTAGGGGGGCTTAAGATCGTCGTGCCGAAGACGCGACGAACCATTAGGGCGTTTCCGGGGATTGCTGAAATGGCATTTCCTGCATTTTGAGGGGAGATTTAAGAAATTTCTGAAGGCTATAAAATACCAATTCATGATACATCTTTGGTCTAAAAAGGGCTCTCGATCGCCAATAACAAACCAAAAAATGCGAGGCCTCCTGACCGTAAATGCGGAGCTCCTGTGCCTAACAAAGCGCGCGAGTTGTAGGGGTCTAGCTGGTGCATTATTCCCCCAGAAATCTTGAATAGAAAGAAAAGATAATTGCCGGCGACTGTTTGCAATCACGAATTATTTGGCAACAGACACAAGATCAATAGCCTGCGTCCCCTCGCACGCTTTTTTGCTCTCCCCCTAATAATAAATAGGCACGCAATGCGTGCATGTGTCTAGCGCTAGTATGTTTTTGTTGATAACAATGCAAGAAAAATCTGTTTCTTGACTGCTTATGATAAACCATGCCATTGTTAGATTTGGGCAAGCTGTGTTGACGAATATTAACGTGAAAAAACATTGTCCATCTGCACATAGTCAATCGAGATATGGTCTGGAAACTCGGCAAACTTCAAAGCGACTATAATGAGCTACGTTTTGATGTTGAACCGTACCTTACACGGTGCACATCCTTTGTATTAGGTTTATTAATATTTAAACAACACGTTGAGCGATTAAACCCAAACGATTCTATTGGATGATTGCTTCATTATACTAAAATACAATAGGTTCAGTGACCGTGCACCGTTCACAAAATTGCATAAAGACGAATTCAAAAAGATAGAACAAAGACTTTAGCTGAGTTTCCAGACCATATCTCGATTGACTACGATCTGCACAATCATCACAGAATAGAAATCAACCAGAAGTGCAAATAACGTCGGTTCCTAGCTTTGAACTTTATAACATGTCCTTGCACTCGTCGCCATGGAAGTTCCATGCACCGGCAGTTTTGAGGAGGTAAAGTGCCGGGGAATGATGACAAAAGATGGCGAATATGATGATGAATTTCGCGTTTGCACATGAAAAATATGCAAGTATTTTTTACCTTTTGAACACTGCAATAGTATTACAGTCAATAGTTAACAAACAACTTTAATAGTTTATTTCTACCCCAGAAAATAAATTTGTAAATGCATTTTGAAGATAAACATAAGTGTCATAAATAATTCACCAGTTAAGGTAATTCCTCAGTAATTCTTTCCGAAATGAAAATTTGCTGAAACTTTCCAGTCTAGTTATTGACACACTTATATATATAAATACCAAAAAAAAGTTGAGGTCACCGACCTTGTTTAGAAGATATGACCTCTTACTCAGTATGGTGACGTCACTGTGACCAATTTACGAGTTGAGTAAAAACTGCATTGCACAACTTTTTCTTGAACCTTTTGACAAAGATAATTTATTTTTCGCAACTAGTAATTCTTATATACTCAAGAAAACATGGTATTTTAGGGGAAAAGAAACAGCTAACAGGGTTTATTATGATAAAGAAAGGTTTTCTTTGACATGTTATTCTTTGACATGTTATTTAAAGAAACATTCATCGAAAATGTAAAATATTGTAAGTTGTAGAAATGATTTCTCTAGGTTTTTGTTATAACACGTAAAAGTAGTAGAAGAAAACAATTATTAAGGAAACAATTATGGCCTCCGACCTTCTTTAAAAACTATGGCCTTAAACCGGCATTATCAAGTAGTTTACAAACCTACTTGCACAGGGAGCCCTAGCTAGACTTGTGTAACCGTTCTCGGAAGAAAATTGATTTAGTCCCTTAATAACTCTTCCCTACCAATACATATGCGGCCATTTTTAGATTTCGCACTAAATTGTCCTAAAATGGTCGGATTTTTTGAAAGTGTTGCATATAATGGCCATAAAAACACTGATTCTCAACCTTCCCAGGGCATTTTGCCTGGGATCGGCTGGTCACATGACACCCAGAATATCACAAATTGCAAAAATGCCGTTTCGTCGTAGATTTTGAACGTTATCTCGGTCAATATTTAACCGTTTTCAATTCTGAAAACAGATTTGGAATTACCGAGTCTAAATACATAACATACGTCTCTACTATATTGCGAGAACGTGCATTTGAATTAACTATTTCGTAGATGGTCAAAGTTGGCAATGAGCTGGTTCTCTTCCTACGTACACATTTAGCACATCATTTCAAACGATAACATAATCACCAAAAACACGTATAAATGAAATAACATCACAATTTTATTCAAGTCACAATTTTATTCAAAAATTGCCCTTAGCTTAAAAAAGGACTTTCGTTACACTCACATTACACAAATTGCACTCACATTACACTCATTGCACCCACGTTACACTGATTTGTAAAATTTATTTGTTTAACATTGAGGTGTTGAACACAGAATCACAGGCTTTTGTATATAGATATGAGATTGATTTGAGTTTGCTTTGAGTTTACTTTAAGTTTACTTTGAGTTTGATTTGAGATTGATTTGTTTGTCTGCTGCTGGTTAGTTAACACATGCAGCAAATATACCTGAAAAGAAAGAAAAAATAAATAAATTTATTGTAAGTAATACCATGACATGAAGGAAATTATAATGGCCCGAAAGCCGAGGGAGGATTTGTGGAAGTCCCAAGGGTGAAGCTCGAGGATTGTATAGTTGTTTTTCACGCTTGGCTTTGACATTTAAAGATACTTGTTTATGCATAATTAATTTTGCCCTTTACATGATTAACAGGTAATCACATGGTTCCTCGTAAAATTAACGTTTAATTTCACTTGTGTTTTCAAAGTTTCATAAATTTTGTGAAGCTTTGAAAACACGCATGAAATTAAACCTTAATTTCCCTCGGGCCCAAGCGATTACCTATATACTATTTTCATGTAATATTTGTAATATCATGATTGACGAGGTAAATACATTTGTAATGTACGGTTAGTGTTGAATGAAACAATTGTTTATTATGTTGAGTGAAAATGTGAACATTATAATGTTTGCAAACACGATTGTTGGCAATGCTCATCCATGTTAGTGTGCGGGCAAAATTAGAAATTTACCAGGTTAGAGGGCGAATTAGAGATTAAATCGCGCGGTGAGAACAAAAGAAACCGAGGCATGAATCATGGTTACGAAGTATTATTACAGAAAATTATGAAGTAAAACGTACACGCAAATGATCACAAATAAACCACTCGTAAACCACTATCACTATATGTAATCATAGTTGGTCAGTCAAAATATGGTCAATGAGATATGGTCTGGAAACTTGGCAAACTTCAAAACGGTTAACAAATGATCTGTGATTAATGTCAGGCTGTACCTCACCATGCATAAATCTCCTTTGTTTTAGGTTTATTACTCAGGCTAGCTGTTGTAGCACCGAGTCTAGGTTTTGGCAGTCTTTCTGTGTTATTTTCCTTTCATGTTGGGATAATGGCTGACTCCGCAGTTATACCCTATTGTACATAGTTCCCAGCGCAGGATAAAGTAGCCCGAGTTAACGCCTAGTTAATTATTCTTAAAGCCCTCTGTATCAAGAAGTTCTGTATCGCTTCGCTACTTTGGAAAGTGCGCTCTAGAGCCTTGCTCCACATTATGGTTAGATGCGATGTCTGCCTGTTGGTGTCAAGTGAAAGCGGCGAATTTAAATATGGAAAAATCACTGACTGTTCTGACCGTGTCTCATTAGCTCAAAGGTTAGAGCGCCGAAACGTTGATTCGGAGATCATGGTTCGATTCCCGGTTGGGGCAGTCACTTTTTCCATATATGTATTTGACAATATTAAATCCTCTCTAATATTAATTAATTATTCTTAAAGCCCTCTGTATACAAGAAGTTGTGTATCGCTTCGCTACTTTGGGAAGTGCGCTCGAGAGGCCTTGCTCCACATTATGGTTAGATGCGATGTCTGTCTGTAATTGGTGTCAAGTGAAAGCGGCGAATTTAATATGTATGTGAAAAATCACTGACTGTTCTGACCGTGTCTCATTAGCTCAAAGGTTAGAGCGCCGAAACGTTGATTCGGAGATCAGGGTTCGATTCCCGGTTGGGGCAGTCACTTTTTCCATATATGTATTTGACAATATTAAATCCTCTCTAATATTAATTAATTATTCTTAAAGCCCTCTGTATACAAGAAGTTGTGTATCGCTTCGCTACTTTGGGAAGTGCGCTCGAGAGGCCTTGCTCCACATTATGGTTAGATGCGATGTCAGTCTGTAATTGGTGTCAAGTGAAAGCGGCGAATTTAATATGTATGTGAAAAATCACTGACTGTTCTGACCGTGTCTCATTAGCTCAAAGGTTAGAGCGCCGAAACGTTGATTCGGAGATCAGGGTTCGATTCCCGGTTGGGGCAGTCACTTTTTCCATATATGTATTTGACAATATTAAATCCTCTCTAATATTAATTAATTATTCGTAAAGCCATCTGTATACAAGAAGTTGTGTATCGCTTCGCTACTTTGGGAAGTGCGCTCGAGAGGCCTTGCTCCACATTATGGTTAGATGCGATGTCTGTCTGTAATTGGTGTCAAGTGAAAGCGGCGAATTTAATATGTATGTGAAAAATCACTGACTGTTCTGACCGTGTCTCATTAGCTCAAAGGTTAGAGCACCGAAACGTTGATTCGGAGATCAGGGTTCGATTCCCGGTTTTCCATATATGTATTTGACAATATTAAATCCTCTCTAATATTAATTAATTATTCTTAAAGCCCTCTGTATACAAGAAGTTGTGTATCGCTTCGCTACTTTGGGAAGTGCGCTCGAGAGGCCTTGTTCCACATTATGGTTAGATTCGATGTCTGTCTGTAATTGGTGTCAAGTGAAAGCGGCGAATTTAATATGTATGTGAAAAATCACTGACTGTTCTGACCGTGTTTCATTAGCTCAAAGGTTAGAGCGCCGAAACGTTGATTCGGAGATCAGGGTTCGATTCCCGGTTGGGGCAGTCACTTTTTCCATATATGTATTTGACAATATTAAATCCTTTCTAATATTAATTAATTATTCTTAAAGCCATCTGTATACAAGAAGTTGTGTATCGCTTCGCTACTTTGGGAAGTGCGCTCGAGAGGCCTTGCTCCACATTATGGTTAGATGCGATGTCTGTCTGTAATTGGTGTCAAGTGAAAGCGGCGAATTTAATATGTATGTGAAAAATCACTGACTGTTCTGACCGTGTCTCATTAGCTCAAAGGTTAGAGCGCCGAAACGTTGATTCGGAGATCAGGGTTCGATTCCCGGTTGGGGCAGTCACTTTTTCCATATATGTATTTGACAATATTAAATCCTCTCTAATATTAATTAATTATTCGTAAAGCCATCTGTATACAAGAAGTTGTGTATCGCTTCGCTACTTTGGGAAGTGCGCTCGAGAGGCCTTGCTCCACATTATGGTTAGATGCGATGTCTGCCTGTAATTGGTGTCAAGTGAAAGCGGCGAATTTAATATGTATGTGAAAAATCACTGACTGTTCTGACCGTGTCTCATTAGCTCAAAGGTTAGAGCGCCGAAACGTTGATTCGGAGATCAGGGTTCGATTCCCGGTTGGGGCAGTCACTTTTTCCATATATGTATTTGACAATATTAAATCCTCTCTAATATTAATTAATTATTCTTAAAGCCATCTGTATACAAGAAGTTGTGTATCGCTTCGCTACTTTGGGAAGTGCGCTCGAGAGGCCTTGCTCCACATTATGGTTAGATGCGATGTCTGTCTGTAATTGGTGTCAAGTGAAAGCGGCGAATTTAATATGTATGTGAAAAATCACTGACTGTTCTGACCCTGTCTCATTAGCTCAAAGGTTAGAGCACCGAAACGTTGATTCGGAGATCAGGGTTCGATTCCCGGTTGGGGCAGTCACTTTTTCCATATATGTATTTGACAATATTAAATCCTCTCTAATATTAATTAATTATTCGTAAAGCCATCTGTATACAAGAAGTTGTGTATCGCTTCGCTACTTTGGGAAGTGCGCTCGAGAGGCCTTGCTCCACATTATGGTTAGATGCGATGTCTGTCTGTAATTGGTGTCAAGTGAAAGCGGCGAATTTAATATGTATGTGAAAAATCACTGACTGTTCTGACCGTGTCTCATTAGCTCAAAGGTTAGAGCGCCGAAACGTTGATTCGGAGATCAGGGTTCGATTCCCGGTTGGGGCAGTCACTTTTTCCATATATGTATTTGACAATATTAAATCCTCTCTAATATTAATTAATTATTCGTAAAGCCATCTGTATACAAGAAGTTGTGTATCGCTTCGCTACTTTGGGAAGTGCGCTCGAGAGGTCTTGCTCCACATTATGGTTAGATGCGATGTCTGTCTGTAATTGGTGTCAAGTGAAAGCGGCGAATTTAATATGTATGTGAAAAATCACTGACTGTTCTGACCGTGTCTCATTAGCTCAAAGGTTAGAGCGCCGAAACGTTGATTCGGAGATCAGGGTTCGATTCCCGGTTGGGGCAGTCACTTTTTCCATATATGTATTTGACAATATTAAATCCTCTCTAATATTAATTAATTATTCGTAAAGCCATCTGTATACAAGAAGTTGTGTATCGCTTCGCTACTTTGGGAAGTGCGCTCGAGAGGCCTTGCTCCACATTATGGTTAGATGCGATGTCTGTCTGTAATTGGTGTCAAGTGAAAGCGGCGAATTTAATATGTATGTGAAAAATCACTGACTGTTCTGACCGTGTCTCATTAGCTCAAAGGTTAGAGCGCCGAAACGTTGAAACGCCGAAACGGAGATCAAGGTTCGATTCCCGGTTGGGGCAGTCCTTTTTTCAATATATGTATTTTTCCATATTTGTATATAGGGGATTAAGAGATTATGTCAAAATATACTGTTTAAATGTACATTAATGTACTGATAACAGAACACTTGTTAGTTGAACGTAAGTTAACATGCAAATATCGTGTGACGAACATTGTAATTGTGTCTTATACTTATTTTTGGAAGTAATTGGTCACATTTCGGACACTTTGTGTAATAGTTTTAGTGTATGGGTAAACTGCAGTACCGTTACAACCATAACTGTGGTAAAAATATTTGTTGTCCTTGTCGTTTTGTGATTATTATTTCAAGATTTTGGGGGGGAAATATTTCATTCGGAAATTAATTTGTGTTGGCACCTCCCAATTATGACATGTTAGCTACGGCTCTAGAAGTCATTAAGATATATATGCTATATATATATTTTTGGGCAAAATATTTCATTCGGAAATTTTAGGTTGGCACCGGAAGTCATTAAGATATATATGCTATATATATATATTTTGGGGAAAATATTTCATTCGGAAATTAATTTGGGTTGGCACCCTCCCAATTATGACATGTTAGCTACGGCCCTGGAAGTCATTAAGATATATATGCTATATATATTTTTTTGGGGGGGGGGAATATTTCATTCGGAAATTTTGGGTTGGCACCACCCCAATTATGACATGTTAGCTACGGCCCTGGAAGTCATTGAGGAGATTTGCTATTACGCGCTGAATTTTTCCCCAATTTGTCTCAAACTTGCACCAAATGTAGCCAGGTAGATGAAGAACACCATCCCATTGCCAAATAAGCGATATATACTTACAAGTTTAAAATCGAGGTACCTTCCCCCGCGGTTCTTGTTGTTCATTGCTGGTTTTACTAAAATCCTGTCAAATTGTCATATTTACACTTCTCAAAGATACAGTTCTAAAAACGCGAATTATAGAAAACTCTAGAGAATTGAGTTTGAAGAACTTCTTTAACTCAATGAAAAGGACAATAAATATTTTGGTTTAATAAAGTGATTTAAAGACATGGCCACAATAAGTTGAAGTGTGGGTAAATCATTTCTACGGGAGCCGTTTTGCTTCGGGGTATTCCGTACATCATCAAATAAAAGAACTGAAATTCTGGTTTTGTTTATAATTATATTTTTGCAAATAAAATGTTGAGGCGTAAACACCATTTCGGTACCATAGATAAATAGACTTCATCATGAGTGTTCAAAAACATTTCTGAAGAGGTTTCCACCAGTGGTTTCCACGGCAAGTTTCAACTTATACATGCAGGGACCGCGCACGGGGAGGGGCCTCAGACAAATGTTAAAAATATAGAGAGCTTTAAAGAGTGAGTGTCAGGGTAATGCATTTCGCGCTTGTGTTTTTCTCGCCGGTCATTTTGTGGGACGCCTAATTCAAATCGTGATCCGAATCCGTCGATATCTTTGCAACCTTTCGTTAAACGTGTTAGTTTGTCGATTTCCAAACTGAAAATATACTAGACTGAATATTTGTATTGCTATTTGTTGTAAACTTCCGTATTTGTTGTAAACACCCGCAATGCATGGCCCTGACACTCACTCTTTAAATTAAAAAGTTAAAGTGGCTATTCGTGGTTTGGAGATTTTACATATTTGTGATCTTTGGAATCTCTTGAGAAGAATTGTAAAATATCTTGTCGCGTGCAAAAATTTCATCTGCATACCTTCTCCCTGTTAAATTGGTTATATAATATATTTATAATGTACCAATCAAAACCATAAACATATAAGAAACACCGACACCAACGAATGGGACGACGCTCCAAGACCACAAGGAAATATTGCCACCACAAACGAAACCACATGAGAAGAGATACCTACAGGTACAAGAAATACAACATGGCAGATAGCGAAAAGAATAATCCTCAGCAACAAGCAACACAGCAGGCAACAGATCAAGGAATTGATATACCAATTAAATTTTAACGCAGAGTAAGTACTTTTCGCGTTGCACAATAATGGCGCGTTTACATGATACGACAAAAACATGCAACATGCAACAAAATCGTATTTTGTAAACTTATTTTGTAAACTTATTTTGTAAGCTTATTTTGTAAACTTATTTGCTTATTTGTGCGACATGCGACTGTTGCGAACAGTCAACATTCGTTGCAAATTTTAAATCAAAACTTCATAAATATTTTTCGGACAGGCTGCAAACGTACACTCCGCCGTAATTGGACTTAGATACTGTTGGACTTATAAAATTGGATAATTGTATTTTAGTGTATTGTTTCTGTTTGGGGTCGGTTGTCAATTGGGAATTGTTTCCTGTTACCTTCTCCTGTCACTGTTTTTGTAAATATGTAAGTTGCCCTTTGTTGTAATTGTGACAAATTAATTAAATTAAATTATACCATGTTTACAACATGCGATTTTGTTGCACGTCGCTTGTCGCATGTTTTTGTCGAAAGACCTTTAGTGACCGCCTTAGTGCAGCAATGGTTTAATCTCCTCGCGCGAGCAAGTGTAAAATGGAAGGTCGTTTTGGGTGATCGGTTTGAATCGGAGAATATTTGGGCCTTGGCAGACTAATTTGTGATCAGCTGACGAACTACATAAGCAGATTTTTACGAAGGGTGTACACGTTTGTGTAATATAATAGACCTATGAATCTACGATTCATATAAAAAGTATATAAAAAGTTATTTCAAAGGGTCAGACAAATTCGCTAATAACATCAGAGGGTCTCCTAAAAATATAAGGGGAAATTTTTTTAAATCACCATAGCCCCTTCCCCCCCCCCCACTAAATAAATTATGAACGCTCCCTAAATAAATTATGAACGCTCTCTTACTCTGATGAAGGGCTCCGCTCGAAACGTCAGTATCTCGTCACTAAATTCTTGGCAGTTTACCACCTTTTCACTTTGCTATATCTAATTTAGTTATCTAATCACACTGTTTTAATTCACTATAGTTTCCTAATAGGCGTTTTTTCGGTTGTCTTAGTGGACTAGTTTTGTTTTTGCAAAATCCTATGTGGATTAAATAATTATTTGCACGATTTGCTTTGTATTTTTACTAAGGTTGTGTATACTTTTGATTTATACTTGTCAACATCTTTTCGGTAATTATATTCGATCTTTTGCGAGGTATTTGATGTATCGATGAGCGTTTTCCGTGCACGAAACTTGCTAAATGTTTAGTATGAAGTTGGTCCCTAGTGACGTTATACGTATATGACAAATCTTGAGAACTACAATAACAAAGAAATGTTCGCTGGATGTCACAGCCAAATATTTCGCTTTTTGAACATGTTCTTATTGTTATTGAAATGTATTATATCAGAAACCAACGCGGCTGCACTTCATAGAAAGATACAAATATAGCTGAAAGCAATTTTGTTTCAAAAATAAACGAGTCTTAAAACAACACCGAATTAATATAAAGATGAAAGGATGAACCGTGTTGCAGACGATCGGCTCCAACGGTTTATTGGAATGCAGTCTATCGGCGTCAGTGTTTGTACAGTTCTCACGCACCATCAACTTTAGCGGGGGACATTTTGGATTGGAGGTTGTGCGCCTTTCATCGTTGTATGGGCAATCCAATTAACCCCACCCACATCCTGCCATCGTTTAATTTGTTTTGATTCTCAGACAAAGATCATATCCACGTATGCAGGTACCCCAATTACTATAGCATACCATAAATAGAGTACGTCTCAATACTGTTCAACTGCTCTCGACTTATCTACGTGGAGACCGCTACCCGCTTTGCCTTTAATCGTTGGCTGAACGACCTGAAGGGCCAGTGCTCCGAAACGTTGTATAATAATAAAGAGGTTTTTAATATACGTGTTCCATTTGATTTATTAGGTAAAACGCAAGATAAGTGTGCTTATATATCGCGCTGAACAATAAGGCCTTGCATTACACCCCAAGACTAACTACATAACTTGCTAACATATAACAACTATATATATATATATATATATATATATACAAAAACAAGAAAGTATAGTACTCAACTTCTCACGAGAGATTTAAAAATATATAAAGAAAGAGCTGACATTTTTTCTTCATGGAAGCTATTCCAAAGAACAGGCCCCTGTAGGTAAAGCTTTTTTAGTGCTTCGGACATCAACTCCTAGAATGATTCTGGCTGCTCAAGATTGAAGTTGTCCAAGCTTAAAAGCTAGTCCTCTACTTAGGGCCATACTCTATCAAAATAATCGAAATGAGTTGGTATTAAAGATTTGTATGTAAAAATCAAAGTGGATTGAAGCAAACAAGCTTCCTGCCTTCGTAATATACCGATATAGCTTTAGTAACTTTGGATACATAACATTCGAGATATAAACGTCCCATGAAAGGACTTCATCGTGAAAGGACTTCATCATATGGTGTACCTCAGGGTTCTGTACTGGGTCCACTTCTGTTTTCACTCTGCTTTACGCCATTGGAAGATGTGATCAATGCCCATGGCCTATTTGCATAATGTACGCTGATGACACACAGCTGTATATGCCTATAAAATCTCCATGTGATCGACCTGCTGCTCTAAGCTAAACTTGAGTTATATATTAAGGACATCACCAACTGGTGTACTATGAATGGTCTTATATGCAATCCAAGTAAAACCGAGATTGCCATTTATCATCACGTTTTATGCATTGTGAACCAATGCCAGAAATATGTGTCAATGATGTGATAATCCAACCGGCTCCGGTTGCACGTGATCTCGGTGCATGTGAGCTATTGATAGACATTTAAAATTAAATGCTCATGTAAATAACATTTGTAAATCGGCCACTTTGGCTATCACAAATATTGGCAAGATCAGGAAATATTTGAGTAAAAAGGACTGTGAGAAGTTGGTTCATGTATTCATAACATCAAAAATTGACAGCTGTAATGGCATCCTATATGGCTTACCAGAAACTGAATTGAGCAAGTTACAGCGAATTCAAAATACAGCTGCTAGACTTGTTGCAGGGGTTAAAAAATCGGAGCATATCTCCCCTGTACTTCGTAATCTTCACTGGTTGCCGGTTAGATCAAGGATTGTATTTAAGATACTAATAATTACTTTCAAGGCTTTGCATGGCGGCGCCTATTTATATTACTGATTTGCTAACTAAATATAAACCAACTCGTGCTTTGAGATCATCTGACCAATCCAAAACGTGACTCATGGAGACAGAGCATTCTCGGTTGCAGCACCAAAACTGTGGAATTTATTACCACAGGAGTTAGAAGCTTTGAAATGTTAAGTAGTTTTAAGTCAGCACTTAAGACTTTTCTTTTTTAAAATTAATAGTTTTTTGTACATGGTGGTAATATATGTAGTATAGGCTTTATCTTGTAATGAAACTGTAATTAGTTTTATAAGTAACTTTAAGAATATATTGTTGTAAGAGCATTGAGACTATTGTATAATGCTCTTAATACGTCTTTTATTATTATTATTATCAAGTTTAATCCCTAAGCATTTGTATAATTATTTTCTCGCATTATTTTATGACCATTGACAGCAATATTTGGTTGTTCGTATATCCAGGCCAGATATGCATGCATGCAGTAGAGAATTTTTTTTAAATCCAGCTTTTTGATTATAATTGTTTATTTGTAAATAACATTTTGAGGCATCATAATCATCATGAAGCGAGCACTGACTAAAGACCCAACATCCAATAAACTTGGCAACTTGTAATTTCTTCGCAATTCTTTCAAACGTTTAAAATTGTTTTTAAATTTAGCTAGCCTATACGTCATCGTGAAACGGTGTGTTAATATATACACTGCTGTAGTGAATGTGTGAAAGCTTGGAGCAGATTGACGATTGTCCACGTATGTATCGTCTGTGAAACAGTGTCTTGCGCACCGAAGACGTTTCAAAACTTGTTAGAGTAGTAACGGAGAACGCCAAATGAAAACTGATAGACTTGAAAAAGTATTTGGGTGGCCGTGCATGTCACAGGAGAATATATTATAATTTGTAATATGTTGAATACATTGTTATGTTTGCACTTTTCCAAACCATTGATCAAAAGACTTGTTTCAATTATCCCCCGCTCAAAGTTGGTGGTGCGTGAAAACAAGCGCTGGCGCCATTAGTCTGCGTCGGTGAGTGTTAATTATCCATATTATAGCGACATGTTAAAATAGCGTTCAAACATGCTCGGTTGAACCTTTTGTATTCAACATATTACAAGCTATTCGCATGCGTCACTGCACTTAGCTTAGCTTAGCGTATACATGCAGTTAAAAATAGGTACTATTTTTGGCATTAATAAAAGCAATAACACCTAATAAGGAATATGTTCTAAGATTACTACACCAACCAGAACCAATAAAAGGAGACGACCCAGAGTTGGAAGACCACAGAGTTCAGTTGCTTTCTTGTGACGGTGCTTTCGAAGAGACTGAGATTTGGTGCTGGGAAAACAGCGCTCTCTAGCAACTTTATCAAAGATTCCTGGGACAGGGTAAGCATCTAACAACAGCTTTTTACTCTTTTGAAAAGAACATGCATATGCAGGCTTCATCCTGAATTGTTTGAGTAACGTTTTAACACTTATTTTACTTGCTTATTTTGTCTTGTATAGGACATAAGTTCGAAGGATTGGTCAACGCCTATAATTGAAAGTCCAAGTGCAGTACAAGTGAAAAAGGTGAGACTTTTATGTTACCGGTCGAAAAATACCAATTAATATCAGTCAGGTTATCATGAGTCGACCAACCCATAGCATTTAAGACCCTGACGCGAGGCAACCTTGAGCTAGATTTTTACTAATTTCCATTGCAAATAATTTTTACTAATTTCTAGCAAACTGGGCGGTGGCGCGTTCGGTAAGCAACGTTAGCTGTGGTGAACGTTCGCTGCGAACCCACGACCATATGCGGGTCTGGGCGGGGCATGCACTGATAAAATTTGAAGCTATATAATCGCAAAACAGTTTTAATAGATTGTTTAAAATATACACTCCTATTGGTATTAACGATGTTTCTGTGAATTTTTAAATTACTGTAAGCGTTTTTAAATTCTTATTTTAAGAATTATTGTGGCGGAGTTGTGAGGGTTTGCAGTCAGATACAAGAAGATCATGCTAAGGGTAGCAACGTTATTGACCATAAATATTCAATTCTGATCAATATATTATGTTGGCCGTCATTCAATTTTCTACATAACCATCAGTTATATGTTACAGCAATGTGTAGTATATGGCAACTCACAGTTGGCAACTAGAACTGTTTTCCGATAACCAGTAGGGTGCATGTAACATGGGCGATGGATGCGCGGGGGAGCAGTGGCGTTACAGTGTGGGGGCGCGGTGTGACTTTCTCCCAACAAGTTTTTTCCGTTATTTGGATACATGAAATATTGGAAGTAAATAAAGTTTTTTAAAGTTTACGAATATCTAATCTTTTTCAAAGAATATAATATTATATAAATAAGCATATAAATTTTTAAATAGGTGCCACAAAAACAATAATACAATATCAGAGATATGGGATATTTATAATATCTCTAATATTAGAAACTGCGTACGTTGATGGCTCGATTGCTTTTTTAAAAAGTTTTTTTTTAATTAACGTCGCCTTGTCTATTTTGAATAGTTTTGTTATAGTTTTGTTGTTTTCTGTAAATTTTACCAAAATTACTGATTGAGTGCAGGTCCGACCGAGGATTTGAACCTGTTTCTCCCAGCTCACAGACATGTGTGTTACCCACTAGACTACAACAGCTGGTCTTAAAACTACACCGAATTAATATAATTTACATGCTGGCATTGAATAAATCTTTCAAAGATGAAAGGAGAAACTATCTAGAGTTCAGATTGAGCACAACTTTTGAATACAAAAATATCGGCTGCAACGGTTTATTGAAAATGGCCAGATTTGGCTTGGAGGAGGTGCGTTTCATCGTTGGATGGGCACTCGAATTAACCCCACTCACACTCTTTCTTATCGTTCAATAATTTTTGATTCTTGGGCAAAGATCATACCCACGCTATAGTGGCATATACGTACCATATAGAGTACGTCTCAATATTATATAAATAATTAGCGTATAACGTTTTAAATAGATGCCACAAAAACAATGTTAAAAATCGCGGACATAATGGCAATTTATTTATTCTACATAATTAATTTATTATATAAAGGCGCACATTAGGGGGTGTGGGGGTGTAACACCAACCAACATGTGCCAAGTCGGTCCCGAAATATACGTCTATCAGACTTTAAACAATCACCTGTTTATTATATGCTCATCCTCATTGGTTGTTGGCCATGATCTATTAGACTAGGACAGACGCATAGATCACGTCGAATAACGTCAGATGCAGACTGCTTTTGTCTTTTCACTGCTTTTGTCTTTTTCCATGCCACATAAATCGCCTATACGAGTTTCAATACTAAAACTTTTGAATGGTGTGGTTTCAATTTTTAAAGGTCTTACTCCAGTCAAAATACATTTTTGAATCTTTGAGTGCGAATGAACGGAAAACACAGGTCATTCCTGGTCCTAGAACATACTGTATATAGGTAGTTATTATATAATATTTTTCACTCGTTTCCTTCGCTTACTCGTGAGAGATATTACCAACACTCGAAGATAAAATTCGTATCTCCGGACGGTCATTTAATAATTAATATCCTCGATTTCTCTGACTAACATAACAAAGAGTCCATTGATTTTATCTCAGAACCATTGACTCATATTATTAACCTATCTATTGATCAGGCATTGTTCCTGACCAGATGAATTAGATTGCTCGTGTTATACCAATATTTAAATCAGGAATGAATAGTCTATTCTCAAATTATAGGCCAGTTTCGGTTCTACCAATCTTCTCTAAATTAATGGAGAGGGTTGTGTATATTCGTTTAATTAATTATTTAAATAATGATGATATTTTATATGATAAAAACCATTCAACTTCATTAGCTTTACTTAATTTACTAGACACGATTACATCAGCAATTGACCAGAAAAAATATATGAATCTTTCTTGATTTATCTAAGGCATTTGATACTGTGAACCATGAGATTCTTTTTGAAAAACTTGAGCACTATGACAACCGAGGTTCGGACCATTATTCTTCTTGATATATATTAATGACATTTGTAATGTTTCAAATACCTAATTTGAACTGGTTTTGTTTGCTGATGATACTATTTTATTTTTCCCATAATGATTTACCTTACTTGATGAATTTAATAAATACTAATTTTAATAAGTTGTCTGAATGCTTTCTGACCAATGGGTTATCAATTAACGTAATGATTTTTAAACCACAGCAAAAGAGGCAAACAGCTGATTTGTTGTTAATGATAAATAATGATAGACTTCAACGGGTCAGAGATGTTGTGTT
This sequence comes from Chrysogorgia sp. JL179-B06, assembly GCA_035772405.1. Classification (NCBI taxonomy): domain Eukaryota; kingdom Metazoa; phylum Cnidaria; class Anthozoa; order Scleralcyonacea; family Chrysogorgiidae; genus Chrysogorgia; species Chrysogorgia sp. JL179-B06. Next base: position 501,025 of record JAYKKM010000448.1, read on the forward strand.
CCTTGGAGTGATTCTAGATGAACATATGACTTTTCATGTGCAGTTTATTCTAGATAAAATGCACATCTCTCATGTTGCTTAACAAAATTTCTAAATCAATAGGTATAATATACATAGCAAGTTTTTTCCTTTCTTGGCGAGCATTGCGAGCATTACGTATCCATCGGTTCCATCCAATTTAAATCGAAAACGGGTAACAAGAATCATCAATAAGGTATCGTTTGATTGCGAACACTGACCCAATATTTAAAGAGCTTATGATTTTGAAACTAAAAAACTGATCTACATATTCAATTTGGGAAAATTTATGTTTTCCTATATAAATAATATGCTTCCTCGAAATTTTGAAAATTCTATTTTACGACTTAATCAGGTGCATGGTTTATTATCTACGAAGTGCTGGCCTACTTTATGTTCCATTTTGTAGAACAAAATTAAGAGTTTTCTGTAATTTATCAAGGTCCAACTTCCTTTAATGATGAAAAGCTATGATATCCGTAATGCCACAACGTTTCCGCTATTGCTATGTAAACTAAAAAACTTCTTCTTTTCTCGTCTTTGGTGTATTTTGTATAGGTTTTCTTATACCTCTCTATTAACAACATTATGTGTTTATTGATATCTAACTTAAGTTTGTCATTCGTTTTCGTACCACTCCTATAATATATATATATATATATATATATATATATATATATATATATATATATATATATATATATATATATATATATATATATATATATATATCAATTTCACTTAATAGAGGCTAAGCCATATGGTTTTTATTTGGGCTTCCTCGCCACTTCTAATGTAATCTTTTGTACGCTATTATGTTAATTATTGTGTGGAAAATTAATAAATTGAATTGAATTGAAATTGAATAAATTGAAGAGCAATAAGATATGTTGATCATGACCTTTGCGCAGTGTTTCAAATATATTTTATAAATAAAGATGTTTCCTTTTTATTGCAGAATCAAACAGGATCGTGAGAAAAAAGATGATGGGTAAATTTCTCGTGCTCGGAATGTTTGCCATATTTTCCATCGTAAAGGCGAACGAACAAAGTAAGTTTTGGCTGGAAAATATCTGGTTTGATTTGAATGAAAATAAAGGAGAGCTACATATATCTTCATTGAAAATACCGAGCAATAAGGGAGCGTTCATTATTTATGGCTGGGGGGTTGGTACTGAAGAGAAATGGGTTGGGTAAGCCAAATAATTTCAATGCCACACCCCCTCCCCCCCCCACACTAATAATATCTTGAAATATTGATAACTCTTCTACAAAATTGTTATCATTTATATTTGTAAATGATTGCATTAAATTTATACAAAATAATATTCTCAACAATATCATTATTTTTATTCTTTTCAAATAGACATACATACATACTCACTCACACATATACACTCACATACATACATATATACAATTATGGCTGTTCTGTATGATTTTACCCAATAAGAGATGTTTGTTTGTATAATAATGTTGATCATCAAAGACTCTTATCCTTGTTTATTACAAAAATTGCATGGCGCCGGCCCTGATAACTTATAAATGATTTCAGGGTCCCCCTAAGGGCCTGTTTATAAGGTGCGTGTTACCCTAGCAATAAGGTTACCCAAGGAATATGGTAATTTAGGGTAATTCTAGGGTAATTTATTTAAAGTTATTAAAATGTAAAGTTATTAAAATGGTTAACAAGTTTCAAAGTTTTTGGTAACCATATTCCTAGGGTAACCCGCGCCTTATAAACAGGCCCTTAGGGGGACCCTGAAATCATTTATAAGTCATCAGGGCCGGCGCCATGCAACTTTTGTAATAAACAAGGATTAGAGTCTTTGATGATCAACATTATTATACAAACAAACATCTCTTATTGGGTAAAATCATACAGAACAGCCATAATTGTATATATGTATGTATGTGAGTGTATATGTGTGAGTGAGTATGTATGTATGTATATTTGAAAAGAATAAAAATAATGATATTATTGAGAATATTATTTTGTATAAATTTAATGCAATCATTTACAAATATAAATGATAACAATTTTGTAGAAGAGTTATCAATATTTCAAGATATTATTAGTGGGGGGGGGGGGTGGGCGGTGGCATTGAGATTATTTCGAATAAAAATGCGGGGCTCCCAAATTTTTTAACTTTGCTTGGGGGTACCAGAAAAAAAAGAAAGTTTGGCAATTTCTCACCCATCCCCCCCCCCCCCCCCTTCGATAAATAATGAGCTCCTACACATTATTTCGCAACAACAGGAACCTTTTAGAATATACGAGCGATAAAATCAACCTGTCTTTGACTTTAGAATGTTTGACATATATTGATGTTTGCGAGAGAATATGTACAAATACGGAACAAGGGCTGAAATGTTATCGACAGCGCAAAGAATTCACGAACATGGACGACGAAGAACGAATACGCTACACCAACACAGTAAAGATTGCATCCACAAATCCACTGTACAAAACAGAATACGAAGAGCTTCTCACAATGCATATGGAGTTGTTCAATGGGGGCATTCACGAGCAATGTTTCTTTCTTCCCTGGCATCGTTGGTTTGTCTTGCAGTATGAGAATCTTCTCCGAAAGATCGATTGTAGAGTGACTGTGCCATTCTGGGACTGGAGCCGATCCTCTGAAGATCTTCTTTCCAGCGATTTCTGGGACCCACTGGATGGATTTGGTGGAAATGGGCATAATGACGGAGTTCGTGAGTGCGTGATCACCGGTCCCTTTGGAGAGGACGAATGGTCTCTAATTGAAAGCGCTGGAGGAGGGTGTCTCGAGCGAAATATCACAAGTCCTTCCCCCAATAGTATAGCAGTCGCAATACTGACCTACAGTGGGACTTATGAAAATTTTGGAATATATGAGTTACTCTTACGGACATACTTCCACGATGCAGTTCACTGCCTTATTGATGGCACGATGTGCAAAGATATTGCAGCTTCGGCACCAGAATTCTTTCTTCATCATGGCTTCGTGGATAAAATGTGGTCGGACTATCAAAACCGAGGTGATGCTTACAAATTCCACGAATTCTTCACAATACAACAAGGGTTTATGCCAGGCACGAATATAACTCCCGGTGAATTTCTCGATCTTGCAAATCAGCCTGGTGGCGTTGCCGTCGAATATGTACAACCTAGAAATGCCATAACAAGTATAATCGCAGGTTTGTACGTAATTTAATTGCAGTGTTCTCCAGTGTGAGGTTCAACCCAATGATATCTAAATAAAGACTGGACCGAGCAACTATTGTTTAGATGCTGCGAAAAAATGAAGCCGGGAATATTTCGCGGCGGTCATCTTGAATGGACAACACTACATAGTTTTACTGCAGGCGACAGAGACTATCTGTCTCTGATCTTTTAAGATGCTAAAATGAATCAGTTGTCGAAGGTTTTCCCGTAATTTAGAACACAAACTACGGCTCTATTACAATAATAATGAGCCGGGTTTTAGCGCGTGGCGGCCGTAGTTTGTGTTCTATATTATGGGAAAACTTTGGACAACTGATTCATTTTAGCATCTTAAAAGATCAGAGACAGATAGTCTCTGTCGCCTATAGTAAAACTATATAACATCGTCCCAACAAGATGGCCGCCACGAGCTACTTCCCGCTTCATTTTCTGAACAGTAGTTTCTCGATCCAGTCTTTATTTAAAGCGCACCTAACCCCAATGACCTAACCCCAGAAATAATAATGCTATGTTTGAAAGGGAACTTACAATGATGAAGAATTGTGCTAACAGTTCTTCGATGTCTATTTTTGTTCTTGAGGAATTCAGTTATATGTGACATGTTAATAAGGCACAGGATGACGTCAAAGCAGATAAACAACATTGTGGCAATTCTGAAACTTGTGTATATCTTCAAAGTTATTCAACGAAATTACTTGACACTTTCCACGTGAATACATACCACCCGCTAAAGAACATGGTTCAAGTTATGTTGTCACCATAGTAACGGATTAGCTTCCAAACCTCTCCATTGCCATACAGAAGTCTTCATTTTCTGACATCGCAAGCAATTAACGTTTTCGATTTCAAACTTGGGTATTGCATTGGAAAAGTTATTGAAAAAGTTATTGAGAACTGCTAATCTCAACATGTTCTGCATTTGAGAGAAAACAAATTATTTTGCTAATCTGTAACTATGGTGACAACATAACGTGAACCATGTTCTTTAGTTTGGTGGTATGCATCCACTTGGAAAGTTTCAAGTAATTTCGTTGGATAACTTTGAAGATATACACGAATTTTAGAATTGCCACAATGTTGTTTGCTTGCTTTGGCGTCATCCTATGCCTCATTAACATATCACAGTATAACTGAATAGCTCGAGAAGGAAAATAGATATCAAAGAACTGTTAGCCACTGATCTCGAAAGAAGACTGGATCGAGCAACTATTGTTCAGAAAATGAAGCGGGAAGTCCGCCATTACTAAGGGAGGATTATGTGCTCTTACCATCGACAAAATAAAATAATTTTACTATAAAGAGGACCAGAAGACATTTTTCAAATTACTATAGGTAAAACGATTCATGGCCTACATACAGATTTACTGCGACTTTAATTTGGTCCCTGAGTAATGGCCGCCGTTGGCTCTAATTATCCAGTGAGAGAAGCCTAATATGAGACGTCAAATTAGGTTCAAGATTTTATACATTTAATGTTAACAAATAAACTATATTGGCCAGACACTAAACCTATTTCGCGAGCGTCACAGTTTGATTTGCTTGCAAACGATCTCTCGTCAATTTACATTATGCAAATATGCAAGCTTCAAAATAAGTTCATCAGATACAATAGAAAGCTCAATCCAGTCCTATTTTTCAGATCAGTCATGCTGTTAGCGCCATTCTTAATAATTTAAGTGCCCTTTCAAACATAGTATTATCATTTTTGTGTCTGCTGACGTAGTCAGTTATCGACGTTCGTGTGGCAACGGGGAAACGGACAATACGTCACAACCGAACACGTTACGGAAGGTAGCGAAAGGTCGCCGACGTTATTTTCTCTAAGATTGTTTATTTAAAATATGGCTTCTTCACAGTTCATATATTCCTCTGCTTTGCTCTGTATAGGGAGATAATAATCTGATAGTTACAGTAAGATATGTCTGTATATCTATTTGTGTTTATATATACAGTTACACAAACAAACCCTTCACAATAGCATAACAATAACGTAGTCTTAAGCCTAGTTTACACTTGTCGTAACAATCGTAACGCAGCAACATACGCAAGCGCAGTAAGCACTTCATGGTCAATTGAACTCTTTGTTCTTCCTAAATTCAAAGGAGTTCATCCACCATGAAGTGCTTACTGCACTTGCGTATGTCGCTGCGTTACGATTCTTACGACAAATGTAAACTAGGCTTTAGTCTGTTGTGAATCATTTATTATCACTCAATGACGTCAAAAATTAACCGGAGCGACCGCATTCGCCCGCAATCAGAACAAAAATGGCGGCCTTCAATTTACAAAAATACGATAAACAAAGCCAAATTTCTCTAAACTGACTAAAACGATTAGAAGAAAACTAATACCCATTCTCATGTAAGGTGACAAAGAATTTTTATTTAAGCAACACTTGTTTTGGGGTAGAGTGTTCCTTTAAACATTTAATATTTGTTTATCTTTTTGCTGACATGTTTTCTAATTGTTCAGAGGTTTCAGCATCCCGATTACAAATAATTTCAAGTTTGCATTTGCCACCACTCTCTGAGAAGGCTATACGACTATTCCATATATCACCAGCTGAGCGTCGCAAGATTAGAAGATTGGCAAGAAATGTTTTCGGCAAGAAAGTCGACCAAACAAGCACAACAGAAGGTATTGCAAGTGTATTTACTTTTTGTAAAAAAACTACATGGACAGTGGATATTGGATCATAGATCGATAGATGGATAGGAAAAACAACGAGTGATTAGATCGTATGTACTATGTTATATAGTCAGCTATAGATATTTAGCCAGGAAATTCAGTTAATAGATTCAGTTAGGTCAATTTCAGTCAGTATAAGTTAAAGTGCCACTTTTGCCACCAAATTTTCGGTTTCCATATTTTATTTATTTGTTGAAATATTCCAACGTTTGCGAATAATTTGATGTATCGATGGACTTCGTCCGCGATAAACTAAAGTGGTTGATGTATTTTTTGTCTGAAATTAGCCTTGCTACATGCGAAATTCAACGCCGCCATTTGTTTTCGTTTGTGACGTCATAAGTACGACACATGGCACAATTGACACAGAAAATTCGGTAAATTGGCTGTTAGTACAACTAGTTTGCTTAGAACGGCCACATTTTCCTCCATGACGACGAATCTTGAATTTGAGTATTAATTAAATCACGTTTGTGTGTGTGTGTGTATACTTATTAAAAGTGATGTGTGTCCATTTATTTCAGCTGACAATGGATACGAGGGATAGTAAGATGAAGAGGAGAAACAGTAATGGCACAAAATCCCTTTTTACTTAATTCTTGCACTAGAAACCTAGCTTGCTTAAAGTGGCTATTAAACGACAAATTCAACTCTGTTTTTTTATGACCTACTTTGGTACTTCGTGACGCGCTGGATATTATGGTGCTATCGGTTTTTCAATCATGATACGCGAAAGTGGTTTTATCGACGTTCAAACATCGCTATTTTGGTACAAAAAATGTCAGAAGTCTGGGACCGAAGCAGCAGTCTAGTGACGTCAGACGTTAATAATTGATAATATCAATATGTTTTAAGTGGCGCTTGAATGCTATTGTAGCGCTGTGGAAATATTACTGATGTTTGAGTTAGAGTCAACTTCCTCCTCTGAAAGCTAGCGAGATCAGTAATGATTTTTCATCTCTAGAATCTATGCCGACTCTAACATGTGACGTCAAAGAGGTGATTTGACCGCGCGACGAAGTGGTAAAATTGGTGTAATTTTTCCACTTCTACATAAAAAATAAAGCAAGAAGTACCAAAATGGGTCATAAAAACAGAGTAGAATTTTTTCGTTTCATAGGCACTTTACACTTTCGATGTAAACTGCGCACTTATTCCACTTTTTTATTAACTCAATAAATATTAAAGTGTATATGGAATATGAAACGTTTTATGATTGTATTTGAACGAACGCTGAAATTAATTAAAAATGGCTTTTACATGCCTCTTATATCTTATTGCGTTCTTGATCTAATTTGCTTTATCTAATTTGAACTATGATGTCACAAGTGTATACAAGTAAATATTAATGGAGAAAAAATCAAGAATACAACCACTCATAAACTATTAGGCTTGGTACTAGATGAAAGTCTTGATTGGAATTTACATATTGACATGATATGTAAAAAAGTTTCGAAACGGATAGCTCTCCTAAAATCTATAAAGAGATACCTTCCACTCAACAGTAGGCAATCTTTTTATAAAGCTCTAATTCAACCCATTATGCGTGCGTCGTTTGCGGAAATACTTCAAAATTCAACATGATCGAGTGATTAGATTGCAGAAGTATGCAGCCAGAGTTATTTTGGATGTAAAATACCCAGCACGAGTACCTTCAACAAACTTGTTTATGAGGCTAAATTGGATGACATTCCCAGAACGTATTGATTATGTTACTTCTATTTTAATGTATAAATATTTAGTTAACAATATTGGTCCAAGATATTTAATAGATAAATTTGTTTATACACGTGATACCCATTTAGTAAATACTAGACACGCAGCGAACAGCAACTTGATAATACCTAAACTGTCTACAAAAACCGGTAAAAGATCTTTCAGTTACCGTGGTGTTAAGACATGGAATATCTTACCAACTGGCATCAAAACTTCTACATTAAGTAGTTTTAAAAAATATGTAACAGATTTACTTCTAATCAATAATTGTTTAGTAGTTCATGTAATATAGTTTATTAATTTATTCTATCTATTTAAACTGTAAATGTTATATATTTTGAGGGCCACCCTTATTAACCTTTGTGTTTGCTTGGTGTCTACCCCCATTAAATATAGTTATCAAGCAATCAATTAAGTGTGACAGAGGATGACAACACAACTGAAAATCAGGTATATCTTCAGACTGTTTAGACTAAAGTGGCTCAAACTTTGCGGACTTACTCTGTCAACAAATACAAGCATTGTTTTGATTCTTATGTCTTCGCCATGGTAATAGATTAGTTCCCAGACTTTCTTTGTCTAAAAACGAAATCTTCCATTTTTTGTCATTGTAGGCAATATTTTTTGTTTTAAACTGTCTTCATGCATTGAGAATTAGACAGAAAAGATACCAACTGGTAAAATTTTAAAAATTTGCTTGCTATGTGGTGAAAAACAAACATTATTTTAAAGAAAGAAAGTGGCCTGGAAACTAATCTATTGTCATAGAAACCACATAAGAACCATAGCAATGCTTAATTGACAAAGTACGTCTGCAAAGTTTGAGCCAGTTTAGTCTAAACAATCTGAAGATATACCTGATTTCCAGTTGTGTTGTTAATTTCAATGTTCTTTCAAATAAAATCATAAACAATTTTCATTTCATATACACTTTAACGAAAATCACAACAGTGTCGTCTAATTCTCTCGGAATTTTGATTAATCAGGCGGATATATTCGATGTATTTGTAGTTTGTATTGTAGTTAAAGTGGTACTCCATTCAAAATACAAATATAGTTCATATGAAAGATCTTAATGACTTTTGTTTACTCCCAAAGTTTCAGCAATCCTATCAATTTAGTAAAGAAGATATGGATAGTTGATATATCTATATATATATATCTATATATATATATCTATATATATATATATATCTATATATATATATCTATATATATATATATCTATATATATATATATCTATATATATCTATATATATATATCTATATATATATATATATATCTATATATATATATATATCTATATATATATCTATATCTATATATATATCTATATCTATCTCT
>JAYKKM010000448.1:515000-650000 GCA_035772405.1 Chrysogorgia sp. JL179-B06
CGTTGTTCTGCGGGTTTTTGAACACTTCTATTCTCTCTTTCAAACTTGTTTTTCATAAATATCACCTAAAATAATTGCCCTACATACAGTAATTATTTTCTACCTGCCTGCCTTTACCAATTTCTTGCATTATTTAAAAAGAAAATCGTTCAAGAGAAGGACACCATCTTGTTTGCGAAACAGTGAATAGTGCAGGATATCCCGAGCTAGAGGAACCAATCAGATTGCGCGAAAAGCACTATCCACTGTTTTGGTATATGCTAACCAGCTACCTTTATGGTTAACAAGGAAGAGCCTTTTCTTCTTCGTCTAATATCTAGTGTGTCATAATACAAACTGTTTCCATTTCGAGGAAAGCCCTTGAAAGCTCTTGTCTCAGCCGCTGGTTAATTAGCGAAAAACGCTGAAACACCGGAACATAAAACCCGGAACGATATAACAACAGGAATAGAAACCCAGGAACAGAAAACCCACAGGTGCAAAATATCAAATTTGCGAGCCGAAATCTGTGTTATAAAATCGCCATTATTGTGTATCAAATGCGAGAAAGCGCCATTAGCCGGGAGAAATCGCCATTAGCCGCGAGAAATCGCCATTAGCCGCGAGAAATCCCATGAAAAGCAGTGAAAAAATAAGTGAGAAATCAACGTTTAATGGCAATTGTTTAATAGTGCGCTGAGGGGCGAGCGATGCCAACAGGTCTTCTTCAAAATTTAAGGCTATGTCTTAATTGTCAAAATATGCCAAAATTAAGGCATTGCCTTAATTCTAGTAATCCCACAAGCATTTTGTCTTGCGTTAATGTGTGCAAATGCACTGGAATCGTAAGGGGAGGTGGTGGGAGAGAAGCTAAAGGCGGGTGGGTTAGGGTTAATATTGGGGTGAGGATCAATAAAATGAAGGCCATGTCTTAATTTTGAAAATAAAGACATATCCTTAAATTTGGGGTGAGACCATGCTGGCGAAGCGGGCCCCGAGGAATAATTACAAAAATTAAGTTTGTTTTATTTGAAAGAACTCTTAAAATAATGAAGAATATTAATTTATAGTTCTTTCATATTTTACTTAGTTCTTGAGATATTTAGACTAATGTGATATTCAAATGAGATGATCTATGACGTCATAAGATGGGAAATACATTTTAACATATTGAAAATCGTGAATATCTTTATGATTATCAAATGAAATTACTTGAACTTTGCATGTAGATACATACCACTAAACTGAAGATCATCGTTCAAGTCTTATGGTTGCCATGGTCATTCTTGACGTCAGGTCATATTTTTGCAAAACCTAAGGATCGCATTGCGAAGGAACAGAGGAAAGACGCTATTTATTCCATTCCGTGCAATTACCGTGTGATCACGAGTACATCGGCCAGTATAAAACGTCAGTTTCGCCAACAGTTTCCTACGCGTTTAAAAGAACACCAAAAGGCTGTTTTCTTTTCAAAAAAGGAAAATTCTGCTTTGTCGGAGCACGCGTGCGTAACGAATGAGATTGCGTGGGAAAATTCCAAAATGATTACCACTAATCCCGGTATATCAATAGCACCCACGCCCCAATGAATCGGGGTGACGGTGGTTTATTACCTGCAGAAGCTTATTTGCATTTTGTTAATAGATAACGTCATCATCGGTTCTATGAGGGTATAAATTGGAACCCTAACTTTAGAACGATCACCCCTGATGAAGACACTAGATTGGAGTGTCGAAACGTTGGGCCATGGACAGTAACTTTTAAAGTTACGTTCAAAAAAACGTTTTAAAGCCAGAGTATATAGCGTCAAACTATGTCTGATTTATCACGTTGTTGCGTTGGGAAATTATTTGACCCCTTGTGTGTTTTTGAAAAGTTGTTAAGTAAAATATTTGACAGAATATTTAACATGCAATTGTCAGATATAAATTCTTCCACTCAACATATATCAGGGCTGGATTGTTAGTACTTGACATGCATGTTAGCAACAAGAAAGAAAGAAAGAAACGACGAATTAATTAATATTCACAAATGGAATTATTTCAACTCATTTAAAAACTATATAACCAATTTATAATCTATACAAATTCAGATTTCCGTTCTTTAGGTATTGCATACAGAGCAGAACTGGTACACATGCATGAATTAAAATACCTAATAGTACTATGAATATTATTTCATGAGGGTAACATTTAACAGTGCATAGCAATAACAACCTGTGGGCCTCTTTCATTAATTTTTTTAAACTTTCATCAATACAGTGAGTACATATTATATTTTTACCGATATACGGTACACAGCTGTATATTGTGATTATGTATATATTTCCACTAAAACTTGTAAATTAAATGCGTTGGCATGTTTATATACTTATAAAGAAATGAGAAAGGACATTATAAAGAAAGGACACTTATCAAGAAAAGACACAAATTGAGTCAATATGATATTGTTTGAATGAATTCGTGGATGAGTATGATTACTCCAATGCCTTTGAGTCCAATTATCAGATAAAGCATTGTCCTAATGCATTGTCATATTTATTGGGGTACGGGTATTAACAGGTTCATGTAATTATTGTTTCAGAAAATAGAGCTGTATTCCATCCAAGAAAAGAGAACTTGTCAACCAGATTTATGAAGAGGTCCAAACTGACTGAAGAATGATATAACATTTGCAAAACTAATGGCCAAGTGGAAATGGAAGAAGATACAAAGAGGATAGGAAAGATGTCCCAGAACAAACCATGCATATCTACCATAGAATTTCTCAGATATTGTTGGATTAGTTTTTCTTCGAAGTTCGTATGTCTTGGCAGCCCAGTAGCCAAAGTTCACAACTAGTGCGAACGAGGCAAACTGTCGAATAATTTTGGCAGCTTTTCTCACACTTGGACCTGCCACCTCAGGTAGTTTGTATTCATAAGCTTTCTTGACAAACAGAAATTGCAGGGAAACAGCAGCAAGCTCGGTGACTGCAGAAATTGCATACCATGCAATCAAAGATGCCGGGAAGTTGCCAACCTCGGCGAAAGAAGCAAACACACAACAAAGATCGAGAACAGGGAAACCTATGAAAGAGATACCTAGCAACATCATTAGTAGTTGTGGTGTCTTGACATGCTTAACAAAATCTGAAGTTTTGTTTAGCAAAACAATGCAGTACCAACTAAGGGCAGCCAAAACAATGTAAACAACGCTCTCGAAGCAATATAAAATTCCTTTCGCAGCGCCAAACTGCTCGCTGTTTATTTCACTGATGTAAGAAACAAAAAGTAATGGTAAGAACAAAAGACCAAGAATGAACCCCAGTCGCCACAAGGTCCAGATTTGTTGTTGAGACTTTGGAGCCTGGGAAGTCGTTGGTATTTTTATTGACTGCCATATATGTAGTAATAGCCCAGATGCCAAGAGAGCATACTCCATTGAAAAGGCAGAAATGTATGGCCAAAGATCTTCAATGATGTCATGCAACCTCTTCCCTTGTGGACTTGTGATTGTGGCATTGGCACAAAGATCAGAACCATTGATGCCATAATAATAATGATTCAGCCAGACAACACTTTCCATTTTGGGATCCTTTGATGCGTCAGTTAGAAATACCGACCCCCAGATGCACATGTTTGTGGCTAGTGTCACCATGATGAAAAAGTTCCCTCCTGGTACTTTACGATCCCGGATACCACTTCTTGAGAGCTCATAGAAGAAATATATTTGAAAATAGACAAAGAATGATTTAAAAAAAGGGTACACGCCGTAGATAGCGCTCAACCTTTTAACATGGCGGTTGCATTTCACAAAGTCAACAAATAACAACATTTGACAGATGGCGCAAGCCATCCCAAACATGCCCATGCCAGTCAACAAATGCCTTGGGATGAGGGCACCATGATGTCGGCTAGAGTACTTGGTCTTTTGAGGTAAAATGGTGATACTTATCCAAACCACAAACACAGTCATCAAAAACATGATATACACCAGCACATGTTGAGGCTTGACTTGGATACCATTGGGATCTGTATTCAGGTTAGAAATTGCGGTCAAAACAATTCCGATTACCACAATTAACAAAAACAACATCACACTGATGGAACGTGTGGATAAAGTAGCTGTTATGTACTTGAGTAGACCACTATTGGAATCTGGCTGGATGGGTTTCCTTCTGATCGGTATAGCATCATATGTTGTATGGTCACTTAAACTGGAATGACTAGATCCACCATCATCTGTCAGGTCATCTGGCCTTCGTGGTCTAATGAGGGGCGATCTTTCATGGTGAATGTCTTCCTGAATTGAGCAGGTATTGTCACTGTGACGGGGGGTTGACTCCTGTTTATTCATTTCTCTCTTATCACCAGTTACATGCGATAACTTCTGTCCTAATCCATCATCGCTAGTGAACGCCTCCATCAGCACAAAGCCTCCTCACTGGAGTTTCTAGTAACAAAAAATGGAATATGATTTATGTTCATCACTTTATGACCATTCAAATTATCCCTACCATTGGGCGGATAATTACTTAGTAAACATCCCAAATGATTCATACTTCTAATATTTTTCATTTTATGGGCTTTTGCATTTGCAGTTCCCAAATTATGGAACGCATTGCCTAGGGAAATTAGGGATATTAACTTTTACCAACTTGACCAAGACTTTCCTTTTTAAACGTGCTTTTAATCTATAGAATGTTCTATATCGTACTTGTAACATTTTATGATAAGTGTAATATTTTACTTTCATCAGCTTGTAATGCGGCTTTGATAAATTTTTATGTAATTGATTTGGCGCAATATAAATTCCACTTTAAATTAAATAAAATATATACAGTACAGTGATTTATACATTATACCTAGTGGACAGAACGACGTCGAAACGACGTCGAAAAAACCTCTTATTTTTGCAATTTTGCACAATATCATGACTGCCTTGGACCATTGATTTCAAGGCAGCACCTTCCTTGCGATAGTAATTTCTAGTTATAAGTCACATTTAGTCTAGCACTGATGAGTGCAGGTTCGCCTGTACGAAACAGAACTGTATGCAATAAACTAATGTCGAAAGTGTAACCGTGTCCAGTTGTTCTATATATTTGCTCTACCGATGGTATCGAGCACTCTCGAAACACAAACACAAGATCTCTATTTGATATATATATATACTGTATATATATATATATATATATATATATATATTTCTGGGTATATTATAGGTAATATTTGGCATTTCACTCGATCAAACTACATGTTGAAAGGATTTATGGTGAAGGAAAATTTCGAGTGTTGGAATACATACATTTTAAGACCAAACCGGGACCAGTTGCGAAAAATGCAACTTTAAGGCCTTCCGGCTGGGAATTGAACCCGCGACTCTGCGATGCTAGTGCAGTGCTCTGACCACTGAGTCTGTTTATCCTATGCTGGTCTTAAATCTCACCACCCACCCTCCATGCGAGAAATATATGTTATTTACGTCACATATACCGACGTCGTAGCAACGTCGACATTTCAACGTCGATTCGATTTGCGTTTTCGACCATTTTTTCGACGTCGTAGTGCGACGTTGAAAGAACGTCGATATAACGTCGATACGACGTCGAAACAACGTCGCGAATCGACGTTGAAACAACGTCGAAATTTCGACGTCGAGTCGGTTTGCGTTTTGTACCCCCATGCGGTTATGGTTTAGTTAAGACCAGAGCAGCGAGCTCTACGTATATATAGAGCTCACAATGAGCTTGCTGGACCAAAGGTACGTAAGACATTCATTACGCACAGCCATGGGCAGATGAAGCATGTGCGGGGGCCCCTGGCACATTTGCAGATGCCTCAAATCTGCCCCCTCCCTTGTTGACAACCCTTGTGTTAATGTGTTGTAACCGTTCTCAACATCTATTCACAATATAATAGTTCATGAACATGTACAATATTAAACAGATGTAACTTGAACAGTTCCATAAAAATGCAGTTGAACATAAAGATAAAACAGTTGTATAACATAGTTCTCTGTACAAGGCTTACATAAAAATGCAGTTTAATATGAACACAAAACAGTTGACGTATATGTACAGGTAATACCAGTTGACAAATTAAGTTAATCAGAATTTGTTTCTGATGTGGACACGGATGTGTATTCTTCTGCATGCTCAATATCTGTTATCTTGTTATCTACATATCATATGTGATATTGAATGATTTGCCATATTCAACAATAAAGAAGACCATGTCTAATGTCTTCTTCTGATGTGGTATATTTAAGATGGATGTTGCTTCCCAGATACTGATCAGCGTGAAGACAATGGCTCTTGTGCTCTTGAATGAGAGTCAAAAACTTTAAAGTTCCCTTCAGAAGTCTTAAAAATTGCAACAGTGTTGCAATCAACAGTCAACAGACAATGTTGATAATTTAACTGAGAATCCAAAAATAGACTATTGAGTGCATTTTGCAAAGAATAATAAGGTAGATTATTAGTTGCCATAAACAAATCACCGGCAAATGGGTCACTATATTGTAAAGAATACATTTTATCAGAAGCTGAAACCATTTCTGGCACGTCAGTTAAAAGCAAGAAGGTTTTATTAATATAATTGCTTATACAAGTATAAAGGCTATTTCCAGCACACAATATGACATTCAAGAATGATGAATTCCATGCATTAATACTTGTCATGTGATTATGTATTATTGCAGTCAAAGACAAATGGCCACACATTGTTTACCAGCATTTTGTTTAAACTTTCTGGTATTGCCTTGGCTAAAATCAGCACATATTGTTTTACTTGGGTCCACAACATCATATATTGTGGGTCCAGGATTTTCTTCGACATCATTTGCCATTCTCAAGAACAGTGGAACATACACATTATAACATGACATTTGATTGGACGACACTATCACTTGACTTAAACTTTGACATTGCTCTGTCAACTTCTTTGTTGGCAAATATAAAAATACACTGAGGTAAAATATTGGTACCAATATTAGTAATACCATAATTGTTATTATCAGCTGAAATAACATCAACATTGTTCCACAAAAGTTTATATCTTCGAGTGGTGTTGAATGCTGTTTGACTCTTATATTATTGTGTGAACCAATTCGAGCACGATATTGCTCAATTGTCACTCCCATTTAAATAAAATGTTCAGTTATATTTTAACAAGGTTTTTATCTGTACAGATGTAAGTTTGTTGAGTCAACAGGCACAAATTATGCCTTCGTTTGTATTTGTTTTTAGCGAGCACCACGACTTCGCTAGGATTGTTTTTAGCGAGCACCACGACTTCGCTAGGTTTGTTTTTAGCGAGCACCACGGCTTCGCTAGGTTTGATTTTAACGAGAACAACGGCTTCGTTTAGTTTTTTGACGAGCACAATGGCTTCGTTTGATTTGAGTTGCGTGATACTTGTAACGTTTACTCTTACTCTTTAATCTCACCTTTAAGCTTACACAGAGCACACTAACTTATCCTAACTAACTATACAAGCTTTTATATAGGTATATACAAATTAGCATACTGTTAGCATATTGTTATTCCAATTACGTCACATCTCCCTTGTTCTTTAGGAAAACTATCATTGTCCTAACTCACCATTCTATAAATTGATACGAGATAATGTTCTATATAATGTTCTAGTATATATGTAATATTCTATAAATAAAATAAAAGTAAATTTCTCAATAACATAATTATCATATATCAGTTATCTTCTTTTTTTTCCTTTTTTTTGAGTGTTTCTAATCTAACTAACAATTAGGTTTGCTAATAAACATAGTCCTCCAAGTATGCTGGTTTCCTAAGACGACGACCTCTTGAACTATATCTCTCGGGACTTTTCACGTTTTCCCCCTGATCCAGAGGCACACTTTGCGGATTGGTCGTATTCATGGCGAAATCTGTGGTATCCTCTGTAGTCTGTGGTCTATTTTGTTCCACTTCTTCCAACTCGGATTCTGAGTTACACACAGGACTTTTTGGTGGTTCCACCTCTTTAGCTAAACGCAGATGTCGCCGATTTCTCCGAATGTTGCTTCCTTGATGCGTCGTTACTGCATATGATCTGATTCCCATTGGTTTATCAACTGTAGCTTTTGTCCACTCTTTACGATTCTTCGCCGCTCTTACGAATACAGTATCTCCATTCAACAACGGTTTCAGGCTTCTAGTAGCCCTGTTGTAATAGGATAGTTGCTTTCGTTTGTTGTTCCTCATTTGTTTCATCGTGCTTGAATTATTTTTCACTTTTAATAGTTTTTTGGCAGTTGGAGCCTGCAGTCTTCGTTCGACGACCAAATAAACGCTGTGCAGGTGACGTCTCCAAACCTTCCGTGGGGGTATTTCTAAAGTCAAGAAATCCCAAATATGGATCTACTCCAGCTGCTAGCGCTTTCTCCATGATGCGTTTTGCTGTCTTTACGGCATTTTCGGCTTTGCCGTTGGATTGTGGGTACCCAGGTGAGCTAGTGGAATGGCGAAACTCGTAAACGTCTGCAAATTTCTTGAACTCATCCGACGTGAACTGAGGTCCGTTGTCGCTTACAACTTTCTCTGGTATACCATGTCTCGCTAACTGGGCCTTGAGCTTACCAATAACTTCTTTCGCTGTCTTGTTATACAGTATATCGACTTCAAATAAGTTTGAATAATAGTCTGTAGTAACAAGATAGTCTCGACCTCTGAATTCAAATAAATCTGTGCCAATTACCTCCCAAGGTCGTGATGGAACAGGATATGCAATCATGGGCTCTTTCTGTTGATTTTGTGAGTAGGTCTTGCAAATTGCGCACTCTGACACAAATTCTGCAATCTCCTTACTCATGTTTGGCCAATACCAAACTTCTCTTGCTCGCCTGAGACAGGCTTGCGTTCCAAGATGACTCGCGTGAATCTTCTTTACGAATTCTTTTCGTAGCGCCGGAGGTATAACCATGCGTTCGCCTTTAAAGATGATTCCATCCTGTACAGACAACTCTTCTCGGAACGTCGCATACTTCTGAATCTGCCAAGGAATCTCTTTCCTTGTTTCAGGCCAACCTTGCTTAATCACTTGCTCCAGGGCCTTGAGCTCGGCTGTCTCCTGTGTGCAATGTCGGATCTTCTGAAATGTATCTTCTTCGACTGCAAGATCCTGCAACATGTTGATCTGTTCG
The DNA here is from genome assembly GCA_035772405.1 of Chrysogorgia sp. JL179-B06. Lineage (NCBI taxonomy): Eukaryota > Metazoa > Cnidaria > Anthozoa > Scleralcyonacea > Chrysogorgiidae > Chrysogorgia > Chrysogorgia sp. JL179-B06. The sequence goes on from JAYKKM010000448.1 coordinate 524,123, forward strand.
ACAGCAATCTCACTGGGAGATCTAACATCACTGATTGCAAGGACCTGGCCACCTTGCTCTCCATCTCTTATTTCTTCTGTGTATGGAAGAAAGGCTCAACGCATCAGCCAAGACGATCTGTGTTCTTTCTTATACAGGACAGTGAAGTCATATCTCTGGAGCCTGAGTAACATTCGCTGAAGTCGTTTAGGGGCTGAGAGTAGGCTTTTCCTGAATATCGTTTCAAGCGGTTTATGATCCGACTCCACCAACACCTTTCTCCCATACAAATACGTCTCGAATTTCTCCATCCCAAAAACAATGGCCAAAAGTTCTTTTTCAATCTGTGCGTAGTTAACTTCGATGTTGGTCAGAGCTCGAGATGCATAAGCCACTGGTTGTCCGTCTTGCATCAAACAAACCTCTAAACCATGCATCGAGGCATCACATTGTAGAACTGGAGTAATCACCGGGTCAAAGTACCTCAGAACTGGAGCTGCGGTCAAAATTCGCCTAACTTCAGCAAGAGCTTGCCCGTGAACATGTTCTTCCCAAACAAACTCGTTCTCTTTTTTTACCAATTCTCGTAGCGGGTTGGTGACTTCAGCTAACTTTGCGGAGGCGAATCTCTGTAAGTAGTTGGTCATTCCCAGGAGACGTTGCACGGCTTGCTTATCTGTAGGGACTGGCATTTCCTCCACTGCATGCTTTGATTTTGTTGGCATCTGGCTTGAGACCCTCTGAGGTTAGTGTGTGTCCCATGTACGACACTTCTTTACAGCGGAGTTGCACTTTCCCACCATTCAGCTTCACTCCCTTTTCTCTGCACCGTTGCAGCAGGTTTCGGAGATTGGTATCATGATCTTCCCTGGCCTCTCTTGCTGTTTCTCCACAGCCAACCACGAGGATGTCATCAGCTATTGCTTTGCATCCTTTCAGCCCGACCAACACTTGATCCAGCCTTCTTTGGAACTCTTCCGGGGCGGGGGCGATACCAAAAGGCATTCGTAACCATCTAAATCGTCCCCACGGGGTACCAAACGTAGTAGCATAACTGCTTGCTTCGTCTAGTGTGACATGCCAAAATCCGTTTTTCGCATCCAGCACCGAGAAATACTTTGCTTTACCTAGCTGTGGTAAAACATCTTCTATGGTTGGCAGAGGGTAGTGATTTCTTTTTAACGCTTGATTGAGTGGTTTCGGGTCCACACATACTCGAATTCGCCCATCTTTCTTGCTGACAACCACCATTGCTGAGATCCAATCTGTTGGTATATCGACACGCTGAATTACCTTGAGCTTTTCCAAACGATCCAATTCTTTTTTTAATTTTTCTTTAACAGCAATTGGCACTTTTCTGGTAGGCAGCTGCACTGATGGTACAGATGGATCAATTTCAAGATGGAGGTCACCTTCTAATTTACCCTCACCAGCGAAGACATCAGCAAATTCTCCAATCAGGCCATCTTTCGGGGTTGCCATGGATCTATCTTCTCCCGGACTTAGCAGATCTACCGCGAGGATGTTTTCTTTATTAACGGACAATAAATGCATCTGCTGACTTGCTCTAGAACCCAATAATGGTTTGCAGTCTCGTCACCGTCCGTCTCTGACATGTGAAATAATTCTACGCTTCACTTATTTTTCTTTCCTTCGTCTTCGACAATCAATCGAATACACCAGATGTCGACAGCTGTATTTTGACGAGGACCCCACCTTTAAGCTTACACAGAGCACACTAACTTATCCTAACTAACTATACAAGCTTTTATATAAGTATATACAAATTAGCATACTGTTAGCATATTGTTATTCCAATTACGTCACAATACTGATACCCACACGCAGATAATGTCTGATCGGAATACTGATCAGCGCAAACACAACGGCTCCTGTGAGAACCGATGAACTCACAACAATACACACCTAAAATAGAAAGTACATTTTATTCACAAACAAAACAATTTGATAATTGATGATAGTTATGGCAAGAAACCGCAGATGACATCTTATAAATCGATGATAGTGATGGCAAGAAATCGCAGATGACATCTTATAAATTATTTCTACCTCACTCAAGTGACTTTTAAGTGAGACTTTAAGGACAAAAAAGGAAAATTAAGTACACATATAACTATATCTTAGTCGTCTTACCTTGACAACAGAATATCTCTTCACTGAAATAAGTTTAAATTCACGACAGGACCAAAGACAGAACAGAACAGATCATTCGAGAACTTCGTTCACTGTTGGTCACAGCTCACTCGCCTCATGGGGTTGCGAGTTCAGAAAATAGCATGTTCGTGGTGGCGTTGAGAAGTTCCGAACATTATAATTCCGTACAACTTCTGTGATAACGAATAACCCTTTGGAGTATGGATGTAAATAGGGTAGCAACTAAATACGTCACAAAACGTCATAAAACTGGCCCCGACATCCATCCGTACGCCAATTTTAAATATCGAGATCCTCGTTGATATACATAGGTGCGCAAAGAGGTCTGAGCACGAGACATACGTAACCACGTCAAGATTAGTGTGCTGCCTACAAAAGCAAATATATATATATATATATATATATATAACAAAGTGAAAAGGTGGTAAACTGCCAAGAATTTAGTGACGAGATACTGACGTTTCGAGCGGAGCCCTTCATCAGAGTAAGACGAGATGAAATCAAAACACTGTCTACGCAGCACTCTACTTTATATATATATATATATATATATATAAATATATACACAGTATATATAGGTAATACGAAATAGTCCTTGTTTCTTGACCTGTAATCATATATAAGATTGATCACTATAGTAGTCCTGGTATATATTTGAAGAACAGTGATCAACAGAATTATTGTTTCTCAACGCCAAGTCTCCGTAGCATATTTGTGTTCAGCCGAAACACGTTGTATCCATTTTCTTCATTGAATATATAATACAGTAATATCCTTATTAACCCAAGAATTTGGTCAGACGAAGTATAGTGGTCATCGTTTGTGAAATCTATTGTAACAACATCAGAAAAAGCTTTAATTGTTCCTTAAAAAATCATTAATAATTCATGAGGAAAACACAAAGGAAATCACTACCGTGTCGTAGGTTTTATATCTGATAAAATTTCATCCTAATTTACATAAACTTTATTTTTGATTTTCTCGGCTTAGACAAAATTGATTTTCAAAATTACTACGCCAATGAACTTATTAAATGGGTCGTTTTTAAAGCCCTGCGAGTTTACTATAAACAGTACTTATAGTGGTTGACGCTTACCTTCATTGCCTTCAATCGCTCGATATGTGTGATTAAGCATAGCTTAACAGTTGCACTGGATCAAAATTTGACGTTTTCTGATTGGTTTAAGCGGACACGGACCTCTGCGAAGACAGTCCTGCTTGTTTGTTACTAAATTAAGATCAGCGTCAGCCTCGCCAGCTGATTGGTTAAAAATTCATAACATTGATACTTCGATAGTGTGAAATTTATGAAAGTGAGAATTTATCACGGTAACAAATAATTGCTAGTTATTACGACATTTTAAATAACGTACTTCTTGGCCATACATAAGATATTTTGCTGAAATTGTTGTGATGCTAATGCAACCATAATTCAACGTTGAATCAACATCTATTATTACTACTATTACGTTTAATACACCGTCGATAAAGATACATATTGGCATTGTCGTGAAACTGCAATCAAAATTCAACGTCGAATTGGCATATATTTCTGACATTGATATAACGTCAATAAAGCGACGTTGATTCTACGTTCAGTTTGGTCGTAAAATATGATACTAAATTCGAAATGATCGACGTTGCTACCACATTTCGACCGAAAATCGTCGTCGAAATGACGTTGTGCTCACGACGGGAATGCTACCTAAGTTCGAGTCGAAATAACGACGTCCGCACTGACGGTCGCTTTCGACGACAAAACGACGTCGAAACAACGTCTTTAACTGACGTTGTCACGACGGGACAAAACGACGTCCGGACAACGTCGATATCACGTTGTGCTAACAACGGAAATGCTACCAAATTCGACGTCGAACAACGTCTTTTACCGACGTTGTCGCAACGTCGACAAAACGACGTCCGGACAACGTCGATATCACGTTGTGCGACGTCGAGACCTGATTTCAACCAAAAATCGACGTCGCTACGTACAACGTGTGCCACACTGGGTATAGATTGTGCGTATGTCTATGTAAGAAATATAAGTAATGTTAAGTATTAAATCTTCACTAAAATTGTATGGTTCTGCTGGGCCAGTTCTGTAACTTCTGTGCGTTGCAACTTGCAAGATTTGTAAATTCCAATTGTTGTATTGAAGCAAGTTTGATTTTCATTTTCACACAAGCAAATTTTTAGCCATAAAATTATAGCGGGGACTTCCTCCCTCGTCAGAAATATTGGTGGGCTTATCGGGCTATAGAAATATTTGTCAGAAATATTAGGGGACATTATCCACTGAGGCGGCAGAAGCTGGAGGGGGGGGGGGGGGGTGGGGTGGGCAGGCCCACTTCGTAAAAGTGGAAAGTTTGGCGCCGAATTTGGCCCCAGTTTTGGCGCCGAAAGTGAGAGTTATTTGACCATATTATACATTGAATATTTGTGCATCTTCGATATCAGGCAGTTTTTAAATTCCATATCATTGCAGGATGGCAATCGTAAGGGAAAATCGTGTCGAGTGATAGTTCGATACTTATTTCATGAAGTTGTTGATGACTGCTGACCAGAAGTATTATGAATTTCAGAGACTTTAGATTTCAAAATCCCCCCCCCCCAGAGGTTGCACTTGCTGTTCAACCCCCCCCCCCCCCCCCCCCCCCCCCCAACCAAACCTATTTTCGGCCGCCACTGGTACGCAGTGCCTGCAGATCAGTTGCAGCAGCATCTAAAGTCAGGAAGAAAGACATTCCTTTGGATATCATTCAAAAAAATGTTGAAATTGGTCAGAAAATATATACATGTACTGTACACAGGGTTTCTTTCAGAAAATATAACAAGAGGGGGCAAAACACCCCATACTGAAAAGTTTTGGGGGGCGGATTGAGCGCCTTGGCAATTTACAAGAGGGGGCAAATATTTTTCAAGGGGGGGCAAATATTTTCAAGGGGGGCAAATGCCCTCCTTCACCCCCACCTAAAAGAAACCCTGACTGTACATTCAAAATATTTTTTGATAAACCTACAGGTATTGTTGATACTTTACTTGCAGCGATATGGGACTAGCTCTACTTCTCACTGAACCGCTGAACTTCTTATTGGTTTTGTTGTTAGGTTTTGAGATCTGATGAAATACATGCAGATTTGGTTGCTTTTCAGCCTCCAGGACTAGGAGTTATGTAGTGTATACTGTATGCAGTACGAGTACGACTTAACTTTGTTACACGTAAATACTGTAGTTTCAAGTAATTGTTACTTTTTTGAGTGTAACGGTAACTAGTTACTTTTATGAGAAGGTATAACTGTAACTGGTAACTGTAAAAAGTAATGATAACTAGTTATGCTCATTAATTTTATAGTTTTAGTTTTATTAGTTTATAGATTGACTTTTTTGTTTTATACATGTATACAGTATATTAACAAGCAGGATGTCACTCAAATTTGTACCCAGGTCCCAGGTTCTTATCTCTGTTCAACATTGCTGCAATGCATTCTGGTCAATATATGTGTGCAGTTAGTCTTGATCCTTAGTCAATGCACTGACCCTAGCTACAGCCTGCAGGAACTTGAATTATACAGTATAACCATGGCAGCAAGATGTATTTGCAGGTGGTATTGTTATTACATCCATGGCCGTATTTGGAAAATATATGTTCCATTTTAAATCAGCTAACAGGCAAATTACCTGTTTACTTAAATTTTCATGCCCGAAAGTGAAGGAGTGTTCTGCTTGCCTAACTTTGTTATAAATTTGCATAAAAACATGTACATGCATTTATTTTTCATGGCTTTTCTTTCTTTAAGTCACAAGATGTATTGATTTGGTCAATATATAAGTACATGTAATTAACCAGTGTCCAATGTACTTCTTTCCCAGTTTCAATTTGGTAACTGAAACCACGGAATGTAACTTTAGTTTAGTTTATTAGATTTATCACTCTTAGGTGAACGGAACAACCCAACAGGCTAGAAGCCCAATTGATAGGGGTTCCGAGGGCCTACGATTTAAGGTCGTTATCCGAGAAGACCTGAAAGTCTTACCATTTGCTGATATTATTGCAAAGGCAGCACTTTCTCCTCAATTATTTTTAAGACCTCGAGTGGAGGTCCAACCCAGGATTTGAACCTGTGTCTCCCAGCTCATAGACATGTGTGGTAACCACTAGACCACAACAGCTGTAAGTGTAACTTAGTTACAAATTTATGAAAGTAACTTTAACTAATAAATAAAAAAATAAATGTTGGTTCATTAACATATAAAATCGCACCAATGGTGAATTACTTTATATTCACAAAATATTAAAAATACTAATTAAATATATATATATATATATTATGACAAGATAGATGGTTAAAACAAGTTAAAACAAGTACTTATTAGAACTGTTATAAGAAGCTCTCCTTAAGTTGGATGTACATTTTGCAAAAAATCCTTGCAAGGATCCTGCACCAGGATCCTTGAGGATCCTTAAGGATCCTTCCCAGGATCCTGAAGGATCCTTAAGGATCCTCAAGGATCCTTGAGGATCCTCAAGGATCCTTGGCAGGATCCTTAAGGATACTGAAATCCTGAAAGGATCCTTAAGGAATTCCTAAAATCCTTAAGGATCCTCAGGAAGGTTCATTGAAATCCTGAAGGATCCTTAAGGAATTCGTGAAATCCTCAAGGATCCTTAAGGAATTCATGAAATCCTCATGGATCCTCAAGGAATTCATGAAATCCTCAAGGATCCTTAAGGAATCCCTGAAATCCTCAAGGATCCTTAAGGAATTCATGAAATCCTCAAGGATCCTTAAGGAATTCCTGAAATCCTCAAGGATCCTTAAGGAATTCGTGAAATGGTCAAGGATCCTTAAGGAATTCGTGAAATCCTCAAGGATCCTTAAGGAATTCGTGAAATCCTCAAGGATCCTTAAGGAATCCCTGAAATCCTCAAGGATCCTTAAGGAATTCGTAAAATCCTCAAGGATCCTTAAGGAATTCCTGAAATCCTCAAGGATCCTTAAGGAATTCGTGAAATCCTCAAGGATCCTTAAGGAATTCGTGAAATCCTCAAGGATCCTTAAGGAATTCGTAAAATCCTCAAGGATCCTTAAGGAATTCGTGAAATCCTCAAGGATCCTTAAGGAATTCGTGAAATCCTCAAGGATAGGGAATTCTTGAAATCCTCAAGGATCCTTAAGGAATTCCTGAAATCCTTAAAGATCCTAGGAAGGTTTATTGGAAACCTCAGGCAATTTCCTACAAAGACATCAGACATGGTTAATAAGAAATCAATATTTATTAAGAGTTAAGTCAAGTTTAGTTACATTTGTGACAGTGACACTAATTACTTCATGACTTTCACATTCTTCGCAATCGATTTTCCAGGTGGCAAGCATAATCGTATGATGAATACAAGAACCCAGCTGAAAATTCTAAATAGCACTATAATAAGGGACATGTCTAAATGTAATTATAGCCTAGTATATACTGTAGATAGTATTTCAAAAGCTTTGTTAATTAATACTCTGAACTCTGAAGATGTTGCACGTTATCAACAAAACTATATGTTTTGACTTGTCTCTTATTATTGCGCTATTAAGAATTTTGAGCTGGGCTCTTATATTCACCATACGACTTTCACACTAGTACAATTAAAACAATAAAAAGTTCAAAATGATGATAATAGCTTATTTCCCCTTTTTTCCAGCTTAAACTTCTTTTTTAGCAGACACAATAATTCTCATTTCAGCTAGTTTTTCTATTTGCAGTAGTTTATCACCATATTTCCTCTTGATTCATTCTATTAGAAAGACAGAACAAAATTCTCTTTTTAAAATAGGTTTGATTCCTCTTACAAAAATTATATACATATAGAATACATCAACGTAAAGAGGAAAAGTAAAATAAGCTGCTTTGGACAAACTAAACTTTAATGTTCCAGTCAGTCTTTATATTAACCAGATTACTAGATGTCTGACCAATAATAATAAAAAAGTAAACATACTGTATCTTTTGTCTAACAGGTTTCATTCAAAATATTTACTTAGTAATTTTGGTGATCGTCTACATTAGGTACATGTAAGTCTTGAGAAAGACTGTTGGTGATTGAGCCAATAGGCACAAGGTTTCACCATCAAAAAGTGATGAAAGATTTGTAATTATATTTATAGCAAAATAATATATTTGCATTTTATGTATAAAATATATGGTGCGAAGTTCTATGGTTCTATAAACTCTCTAAATAGTCTTGACTATATTAAATACAAAAGTTCACTCGCCCTAGGCCCCAGTGAGCACGAAACTCATTATTTTTACAGTAATTTAAATTGAATTTATCTTTCTGTATACCTAACAATTAACTAGAACAAGCCGTTCAGGCTATTATACTGTATATATTACTAACTATTGAACAAAAGTCTGCGGTTTAATGGATATGTAACAAATCCTTTTCGTATTCAAGGGACAACAATGTTTTGAACATGCTCACTATTGAAGCAAATATTAAAACGAACATACAAACATACTGCGAATGTGCGTCACACTAAACAATATCAGACGTTCAAAATATCGTAATTTTATAAAACTTACATTGACAGACGAAGCAGCTTTGACAACAGCCGGCAGACCTGATTCTGGAGATGTATCATTCATTCATTTGGTGACGACTTCGACTTTCTTAACAGAGAGTCAGAGGACAAATGTGAAATGATGTTGATGCCAGGCTTGAGACGTTTAGGGCTGTATGGACGTCTGTTGTTTAATGTACTTTCTTGATCGTTTTCATTGTTGCTACCAGCGAGTAAAACCTAGGAATATAAAGAAACAAAGAAGCTGAAATCATTATATCGAAGCCTCAATCTAAATATTCGTCGACACGAAGAGAATGCGCCACGACGAAATTCTTCCGCATATTAGACTCGTCAACCACCAAGCGTTTCTCACACGTATTCTCCACACAATACATAACATCTTGTAATAAAATAGTGAATATAAAGAGAGTTTACCTTTAAAATGAATCCGATTCAAATGTAGTCTAATTCAAATGTCTTCCTCTCCAAACCGTCATTTTGTATTAATTGCGCTAATTGTTAGTACGCATGCTCCGCTTAATCTCAAACTGATTGTTCGTGCGCCCGCGATATAATTTTCATTGACAGTATTTATGACTATTAATTCGGAGGTATAATGGAGACCAAATTGTTGTCTAATCAACCAGGAAAAACAACAACGGTGTACTGTCTCACAGTAAACTTAAATTCTGGCAGTAACTTAAATTCGTTGTTAATTTTCGTGGTTGAAGACAACAATTTGGTGTATACTAATACCTATTTGTACACCAGTTCATCTCGTGACGTAACTGCAATATGGTTAAGGTTACGACAAAGCTGAGGGTTAGGGTTTGGTTTTATTCAAATCAGAATAGCACGAAAACATTTTTCAAAACTTAAAATATATACGAAGAACTGTAAAATATCTACCAGTGTTTCCTACATAAAATATCTACCACAGTGGTTACATTAGAGCCAGATAATGAACTTTTGCAAGCTTTTTGCCAGCACAATTTGCTTGGAAATCCATTTATAGCGGTTAAAGTGGGTAAAGAAATAATTGTCGTACCCTGTAAGTCCATGCTAAGGAGATGCATCTTCATTCCTTCTGCTGGAATTAAGTGGGTAGATTATGATATCTCCTGTTCTTAAACGCTATTAACATGATTAGTATTTTTGGTCTGTGGATAAAAATAAATTGGTTTATGTAAATACAGTACAAATACAGTATTCATATCAAAGGTTGATGACTTGAATAAATTATGTTTCATGGATTTTAATCTGACTCTTTGGTTTACGTTGATCATAAATAAATAAATGTACATGTAGTTAATACATACAGAATAACAATAAATACCATTTAATTTATACATGTATAAAGTTTTCACTAGTTCGCACAAATTCATGAAACATTTCAAGACGGCCTTAAATCCCCGATCATACAAATTCAATGCTGCTGAGGTTCTAAATGTGCGTGATAATTGGAATTTTGTGTAAACAAGTTGGCATTATTTGGAATTTTTTGTAAGGAAATCCAGTTATTGATTTACATTTACAGTACACACATAATACAAATAAGATTTAATATGCAGTACACTGTTACTTTTTAATTTTGTTTTATATTTCACAGGATCCTGTAATAATTGTTTCAAATTGCTCATGGAAACGCATGGATATTTTCAGGATCCTGTCCTGTAGTAACGATTATTTAAAATTCCTTGAGGATCCTTGAAGGATACTATCCTTGCAGGATCCTGTAAGGATTGTCTAAAATTTCGTAAATGATCATGCAGGATCCTGTCCTTACAGGATCCTGCAAGAATTATTTAAAATTCCTTAAGGATCCTTGAAGGATCCTGTCCTTACAGTATCCTGCAAGGATTATTTAAAATTCCTTAAGGATCCTTGAAGGATCCTGTCCTTACAGGATCCTGCAAGGATTATTTAAAATTCCTTAAGGATCCTTGAAGGATCTTGTCCTTACAGGTTCCTGCAACGACTATTTAAAATTCCTTAAGGATCCTTGAAGGATCCTGTCCTTACAGGATCCTGCAAGGATTATTTAAAATTCCTTAAGGATCCTTGAAGGATCCTGTCCTTACAGGATCCTGCAAGGATTATTTAAAATTCCTCAAGGATCCTGAAAGGATCCTGTCCTTACAGGAACCTTGCAGGATCCTTGCAGATCCTTAAGGATCCTTGAGGATCCTGTAAGGTTTTTCACCAGGGTCGAGTCAGGTACATGTATAAGAATCAGAGATAAACGTTGCCGATTATCTATAACTATTAGTCGAGGACAAGCAGTGATTGCCAAAGCTTCACGATATGACAAATGTGGATGGATAATGCGGAAAGCTCTCATCTGAATTCTCTCAATCTTCTGAGTTAAGTAGGCAGGAAGGCAGGAGTGCCACACAGCACAGCTATACTCTAAAATGGAACGTACCAGAGCGATATGGATGCTCACTAGGTCATATTGGGAAGCTCCATTATGTCGAAGGACACGAATGATATGCAGACGTTTTGCAGCTTTTTGAGTGATCATCGAAACATGTTCAGACCATTTAAGATTTTCTTGAATGTGCACACCTAGAACTTTATGACTATCCACTCTTTCAAGTGGGATGTCGTTGATGCGGAGCTGAGTAAAAACAGGGGGCACACACAGAAAAGTTACTCTCAATTCCTTGCACTTTTTTGGGTTAAGTTTCATAAAGTTCTCGGCGGCCCAATTTGAAATGTGGTCCAGGTCTGATTGGATGGTAGAGTTGGCATGTCTAGGCAAAACCTCTGAAATGGTAATATCGTCAACATATTTCCAGTATTTACAAATAGGGGGCACCAAATCGTTGATCATTACTAAGAATAGCAAGGGTCCCAACTTGGTACCCTGAGGAACGCCAGCGTTCACACGTGCCCATTCAGACATCGACTCTCCAAGTTTAATGCGTTGTCTCCGATCAGAAAGAAAATTGCATAACCAAGGAATTAAGGATCTGCGAAACCCCAAACTAGCTGTAACAGTGTAACTAGCTATAACTGTAACTATAGTTCCAAAAAAATTAACTGTTACAGCACGGCAGTCATGGGGTCTTCTGCCTCCACATCATGTGATATAGAATTGGAAAAATAAACAAGACTTACCTGTAAGTTGAAGTTCGATTGAGATTCTATCACATGATCGTAGGAGGCAGAGATCTCATGGCCTGTCTATTAAAAACCCTCCCAAATTTCGGTCACTACAATTCATGGACTATAAATTACCTTCTTCACTCTTCCAAGAATGATCTTGATGCATGCACTATCATATCATAGAATTGCATGCACTATCATCTTCCATCTATCTTCCATTGGAAGCCCTCGTACCCCCCACCCCCAACATAGGTAAATCATGTTTATACTGAACAGCGAATCTTGAAAAGATATTAAATTGCATTGCATTATAAATGTGTTATAAAATAAAGCATCAATATTTGATATTACTTTCCTGAAATGTCTGCCCTGATGACAATCCCTAAAAATATATATTATTAATACAGTAAAAAAATAATGAATAAAATCCGCATTAGTTTTTTGAAAACATTGTGACGGTAAACTGATACCTCAGTTCCATTGCCATTGGCCTTTAATGCATCAGTCAATTCCGGCTGCGACCACCCCCCCCCCCGGGACAATGTGGGGCATTTCCACGCTTACTTGTCCCCACGGCTGGGCATTTGCAGCTGCGTGTTCACCCGGGGGCCGGGCATTTGTCAATATCGGGTTATTACCCCGGGGCATTTGTCGCTCACAGAGAAAAGACCGCGGTCACAAGTTTCCTTTGTCGTATATGCCAAAATGGACGACTTTATTGGCAAGGACGAGAGTGTATCACAGCCTTTCGTCGATGTTTTCATTTGAAGTGAACACGATAGTTTTCCTTGTTTTTTTTTAAATTAAAAAAATCCCCAAAAGAACAATGAACAGCTCGGCATATATATAAATATAAATTGTTGAAACGGATGTAATTAATTTAGTACATTCTTTGAAATTGACTAATTTGTCGGCCCGGGGGGCATTTGTTTTGATGTTCCTTCTTTTTTGCCCTACCCTCGGGCATTTGCACGAAAAAAATGAAAATTTACCAATGCCCGGGGATGGTCGCCGCTGGAATTGACTGATGCATAGGGTTATAGACTCACTGCAAGTCTGCAATAATGTTTTGTTATGCCAGAAATCACCTGTTGACAAGTTTATCACATTTTTTTATAAATTTCTGAAATCATCTACCAAATAAATTTTCATCTGAATGCAGTCTTGGTTGAATATTTTAGCCTATAAATGTAGAATTTGGGTGTTTTCCATATTGTAAACAAACGGCAACATTAGTGCGCACTAGCCACGAAGCCTCTTCTGAGCTGTCGTTAGGCATGTATACACATTTTCATTTACTACTCCTTATAATCATTACAATTAACATAGTACATACATCTACCAATGGGTAACATATACTATACAGTACATGCATAAAAGTATAGCCATTTTGATGTGAACTGGTGGCTCCTAAATCCTTAAATGATCTTGATACGATCATCACTCATCAGGGCCACCAGGCGTTACAATTAAATATTTAATTACAACTGGATACCTAGTGCCATACAACACATATATCAATGGGCAACACACATATATAAATGTAAGTCTGAACTACCTTTATGGTCTAGCCAGCAGCCTTTTCTTCTTCGTCAAAATCAGACTGTTGCCATTTCCTGATTTCGGTTCGAGGAAGTGACAGCAACAGGAAGTTGTTTTTGTTGTGCCTCGCGCGTAGAGTACCACTCGCGGGGCCACAAAAGCAATCCACGCGCGGGTTTGCGCGCGAAGAATGAAATGTTTGCCTCATAGCATTTCATTACAATTGTTTTTTGGTTACAACTCGAACTTTCACTTTCATTTTTTGTGACACGTTGCTGAAAATGGATTACCTAAAGAACAGCAAGAAAAACGGAGTAACTAGCCCGATGCTTACGGATTTATATCAGATAACAATGGTCTACGGCTACTGGAAGTCGGGCAAAGCGGCGGACCATGCCACCTTCGACTTGTACTTTCGTAAAAATCCTTTTCAAGGAGAGTTCACCATCTTTGCCGGGCTTCAAGAATGCCTCCGCTACATCGAGCATTTTGAGATATTAGACGAAGGTGAGCTGAAGTATTTGTTGGAGTATAATTTTATAGGCAAATGTTGTTGAAAATGGAGATTTCCTTTGGCAATGTTTTCATTATCGTTTTTATGCACATTACATTATGTAGATGTTGAATATCTCAGGACAGTTTTTCCTGAAACCACTGAGGACCAATTTTATACTTTCTTCAAGCAGCTGAACACTTCTGAAATTAGTGTAATGGCTATTGAAGAAGGATCTGTTGTATTTCCCAAAGAACCATTGTTGGTTGTCTCAGGTCCTCTTGCAGGTTTGTGTGTTTATTAGAATTAAAAACATAATATACAATCACTCAAAATTCATGCAATAATCAGAATCAGAATGCAATATTCTCTCCCAATTAATTCATGAGCTGACTCGTATCATACTTTTTCAGGCAAAACTATATTGTGATGAAGGCCACACCAATTTAATCGTTCGGGGCACGGATCTGACCGACCCTGTTTTTGTGAAACCAAAATAAAATTAAATTTGTATTATTTTAATGATAAAAAATTGGTTATTTTTGTGCTTTTTCAACCTTGTACCCAGGCTATTCACTGGCAAGGCAGGTGAAAAGACTGGGTACGAGCTTGTACATTTTTTTATTTCCATTTTTTTCCGACCGACCAACCCTAAAAATCCGTGCCCCTAAGTATCAAATTGGTGTGGCCTAATGTCATTTTATAAAGCTTTTAAACAAATATGCAGAAGCTTCTAAACTTCATAAATGTTTATATAGTTAATGGTCCCAACGTGGCTTTAATACAGATGAATGGGGCTCTACTTTTTCCAGCTCTGGGGAATCTATTGACCATTTTTATCTATAAGGTTGGTGTACTGCCAAAATAGTTACGAAGGGCCTTCGCTTGAAACATTAGACCTCCTACAAACCTACACACTATTTAGGCAGAACACCAACCTTTCATAGTGTTCAATTTGTATTGGGTCATTCCAGAAAATATCCACAATCCCCCCACGGAGGAAATGGCAGATGGGTCCTGCCCTCCTCTTCGGACATCCTACAATAATTTCAGTTAATCTGAAGTTAATTTTACCCCTCTCCCTTCGGATGGCACACATTTCCTCCATGGGGCGATGTGGATCTTTCCTGGGACAATTACCCATTAATGATAAATGGTTTTGTTTATTTAAATTGATTTGCATCTATATCCAATTAAGCAAGTTATTAGAGCTGCTCCCGATTTCAATTTTTCCTCTTTTTTCGGCAATCTATTATTTTTAACAATATAATCAACAACAAAATGAGTTTCTTTGCGGAATTAAAAAGTTGTGGAGATTGCCACATTCACCCTGTTAAAAGTAGTGATATTATGTATCAAATGTCAAACGTTTTGATTTGTTTTGATTCTCTCTGCTAGTACCGGTACTCGTGCTCTCATTGGCTGTCAATTCAAGACAGGCCAATTAGGATGAATTATTGCCTGCATAGCAACAGGCAATAGTGGGTAAAATTTCAGTCAATGTCGCAGCGTGCAAAGTTCGCCTAAAACTTTTAAGTTACAAATTAAACGATTCAGAAAGACACCCAACTATAGCACCTTAATTGTTGAGCAGTTTTCTACTCTTTGCCTCCACTGTCTGCTGACAACTGTCTGGTAACTGTCTGACAACTGTCTGACAAATGTCTTGAGGTCGAAGTGATGTCTGGAAACATTTTGTTGTCCAGAATCAAACAACAGCGTAATGCACTGTCTGTGATGCAATAATCTGACATCACTACCAATCTTAGCCACTGGACACACAGTCTACGGAGTGGTTAAAAGAAAATAATTTCAATGGGAATATTTAGTAAAAAAGCACCCCTTCTTTTGAAGGGACGTGTCATGTTTTATTCAATACGATTAATCGATTGTTGACAACGATTATGAATATGGACTGATGGGCGCAACTCTACAAGTTATAATTTCAACATAAAGACAAACCTTTCATGATTGCATGGCCTATTCACACAGCTATTCAGCATTTCTGCTTGGGAGCACATACAAAGGAATTTGGTAGTTATATAATATATACATGTAATTTAATTAGGCAAGCCAAAAAGATTATGATACTGTAGTAAGTTGAAGTCAGCATTAAGCAAATCCAGCAATGTCATTAAAAAAATAGCTGTGTTCCGCTATACCAGACTCGTTTATAGTCACTGGCAATGCCATCTCTGATTCATTTGAAAAAGGCTGAGGTTTTTAATGAATATTTTCTTGGTCAATCTGTTATATCTTCTGAAGCTACCTTTGCCCTTGTTCCCTAGTTGCTTTCTTTTTCTCTTTTTTCCTTATTTTTGGCAATGATCCTGCAGCCTCAAGTTTTAAATATTTTACAAAATGTGGTGGATATTTCTAAGGCTTGTGGTTTTGATATTATTAGTATTCTGCAAACATTAAAACTCTGTGCCCTCTGTATAAATTTTATAAACCTCTTACTTGCTTGATCAATAATTTCAGTTAATCTGAAGTTAATTTTACCCCTCTCCCTTCGGATGGCACACATTTCCTCCATGGGGCGATGTGGATCTTTCCTGGGACAATTACCCATTAATGATAAATGGTTTTGTTTATTTAAATTGATTTGCATCTATATCCAATTAAGCAAGTTATTAGAGCTGCTCCCGATTTCAATTTTTCCTCTTTTTTCGGCAATCTATTATTTTTAACAATATAATCAACAACAAAATGAGTTTCTTTGCAGAATTAAAAAGTTGTGGAGATTGCCACATTCACCCTGTTAAAAGTAGTGATATTATGTATCAAATGTCAAACGTTTTGATTTGTTTTGATTCTCTCTGCTAGTACCGGTACTCGTGCTCTCATTGGCTGTCAATTCAAGACAGGCCAATTAGGATGAATTATTGCCTGCATAGCAACAGGCAATAGTGGGTAAAATTTCAGTCAATGTCGCAGCGTGCAAAGTTCGCCTAAAACTTTTAAGTTACAAATTAAACGATTCAGAAAGACACCCAACTATAGCACCTTAATTGTTGAGCAGTTTTCTACTCTTTGCCTCCACTGTCTGCTGACAACTGTCTGGTAACTGTCTGACAACTGTCTGACAAATGTCTTGAGGTCGAAGTGATGTCTGGAAACATTTTGTTGTCCAGAATCAAACAACAGCGTAATGCACTGTCTGTGATGCAATAATCTGACATCACTACCAATCTTAGCCACTGGACACACAGTCTACGGAGTGGTTAAAAGAAAATAATTTCAATGGGAATATTTAGTAAAAAAGCACCCCTTCTTTTGAAGGGACGTGTCATGTTTTATTCAATACGATTAATCGATTGTTGACAACGATTATGAATATGGACTGATGGGCGCAACTCTACAAGTTATAATTTCAACATAAAGACAAACCTTTCATGATTGCATGGCCTATTCACACAGCTATTCAGCATTTCTGCTTGGGAGCACATACAAAGGAATTTGGTAGTTATATAATATATACATGTAATTTAATTAGGCAAGCCAAAAAGATTATGATACTGTAGTAAGTTGAAGTCAGCATTAAGCAAATCCAGCAATGTCATTAAAAAAATAGCTGTGTTCCGCTATACCAGACTCGTTTATAGTCACTGGCAATGCCATCTCTGATTCATTTGAAAAAGGCTGAGGTTTTTAATGAATATTTTCTTGGTCAATCTGTTATATCTTCTGAAGCTACCTTTGCCCTTGTTCCCTAGTTGCTTTCTTTTTCTCTTTTTTCCTTATTTTTGGCAATGATCCTGCAGCCTCAAGTTTTAAATATTTTACAAAATGTGGTGGATATTTCTAAGGCTTGTGGTTTTGATATTATTAGTATTCTGCAAACATTAAAACTCTGTGCCCTCTGTATAAATTTTATAAACCTCTTACTTGCTTGATCAATGTTTTGCTTTCTCTTGGGCAGTACCTGTCTGTTCGTTATTAGCTGTTATTCAAAAAAGTCAATCATTACCTTAAGACCAACTATTGTCTAATATCATTGTTGCCCAGTCTCTCTAAAGTATGTGAAAAAATTGTTTTCATGCAGTACGACTTTCTTACAAACTCAGTTTTTCTTTATGGTTTATAGTCAGCATTGTGCCTTAGTGATTCAACAGCTACTGTAGCAAGCAACTCATTTACTAGAAATATGAATCCGCATTATTCCCCTCGCTCGCCTTTTCTACCACTACCCCACCCCACCCCACCCCTAGAGTTTATTTTCCCCATCTATGGTACGTCCCCAGTGCCCAGACCGCGTATTTGTATTTGTATGAATAAAATGATTTTAAGTTAACTTTGTAAATAACAAAAACAAATATCAGTCTTTTGAAGTCCGAAAGTGAAAACGAATAGAAGTTTCCAATCTTCAGATAAGGCGGCAAAGTAAACAAGACTGCTTAATACAGGTAGATCAACCTTTTTATACAGAAATTTAAAGTATGAAATGTGACATGCGGGTGTCGCAGAGCATTCGACCGTAAAAACATGATAACTATATTATCCCAGTTAAGTTGGCAAAAGTAAAGAAGGTGCCAGCCAGGGGTTGTTGCATACACGTATTCATAGTTTCTTGTGAACATCTTTACAACTGACACAAAAGAAGTTGTACTCAGAAAAAAACATTTCTGTACTTATTTCGTTATTTCGCATTATAGTAACACCATTTTCTTTTGATATCTTGCATAATTGATTGTTTTCGCTTTTTTATCGCTTTCGGCTTTTCGTTCGAGATATATTTAGCGAAGAAATGACGAAATTGTTACCATGGTAACTAACTGATTTTTCAAAAATATATAAACTGATTTTAACATACATAGTATGTGTTGTACTCTAAATAATGACACACTTTTCACTGTTTTTTAACACACCATGCATGTGACATTTTGTGTCAGTTTTCATTACCCCCTCCTAAAAAGCACGCATACAAATATTCAAAATATTAAGTTGAAACGTTCTTTTACTGTATTGGGTGAAGTTCCGTTTTCTAGGGCGGTGCGAGGAGAAGGTCTATTGTGTATGACTATTAATCAGACCACTCTTAAGTCCGATCTTATCCAGTCATCGCAAGAACGTGCTCGCAACTGGCTGCGAGTGGATCCACCTACATGTAAGCTCTGAGAGGCCTGAGAAAAGAGTTTACAGTAGTCTCTGGCCTCTGTTGTTTCTGGAGCCGAGAAGGATGTGATCTAATGCTGACCAACTCGCAGCGAGCTGCGAGCAAGTTCTTGCGATGACTGGATGAGAGGCTTTAGTCTTCCGGCCATATTGCCGTCATCATGAGGCTTTGCATGGCCAGGCGCCTGTTTATATTACTGATTTTCTAACTAAATATAAACCTACTCGTGCTTTGAGATCATCTGACCGAAATCTGCTACTTGAGCCAAAATCCAAAACGGTGACTCATGGAGACAGAGCATTCTCGGTTGCAGCACCAAAACTGTCGAATTTATTACCACAGGAGATTAGAAGCTTTGAAATGTTAAGCAGTTTTAAGTCAGCACTTAAGACTTTTCTTTTTTAAAATTAATAGTTTTTTTGTTCATGGTGGTAATATATGTAATATAGGCTTTATCTTGTAGTGAAACTATAATTAGTTTTATATATTGTTGTAAGAGCATTGAGACTATTGTATAATGCTCCTAATACGTCTTTTATTATTATTATTATTATCATGTATACACAATATACATATATAGGCTTGCACGGCCAACGCTGTGCCGCAGTCCTTAGAGGATCGGAGAAAAAAATGCAAATAAAATAAAATAATTTAAGCGAAATTTGAAAGAATGAAACAAATAATCTAAAACAGGAGTGCGTATGCTTTCGTTATCAGCATTATTATGTCTTTGCCCATTCTGCCCGCTCTCACTTATGACGTCATGTGTTGCTAGGTATTCCACCCCCTTACTCCTCATAATGGCGTGAGCTTCTCCATGTTACCATCAAGTTATGAAAACATGGCTTCTATCCAATCACCGCGCAGGTTTTACTAATGTTATTTTATAATGTACTTTTCTGGATGACAATAGCTACATAAAATTTGTGCTGCAGCCAACAATTTAAATGCATTGTGGTAACGAAAAACTAATGAGTACCATGCAGTGAGCTCTATACATACATTATATATGCATAGCTGGGGGACTATGTTTCTGGCAAACGTGAAGCCAAATATGGCGGACTTGTATATGTACTTCTAGTACGTATTCCATATAAGGAAGTGGCCTACGAGCAAATACAAGGCATTGAAGAGCAAATGCAAGGCATTGACGAGCATTTACAAGGCATTGACGAGCAAATACATGGCACTCATACCAGCCCACTGGATCCACGATTTTGTTAACATGTTACGATATGTTCGATTATCCGCTCTTTTTAAGAAAACTACGTTCGCTAGCCGGATAAGGTGTACGCATATTGTAAACAGATAATTTATCTTTGTTTTAATATCTATTGTAGCTTTTGGAGTTGATTATTTCTCAAGAAAACGTTCGTCGAAGACAGCCGAAAGTTCGTGTTTTTGTTTACAAGATGGTATCCGTATTACGAAAATTATATTTTTGGGCATGTTCGATTATCCGCGCGTTTAAAGAGAACTAAGTAAGCTACCGGGATAAAGCTGTACGTATGTTGTAAATAGATCATTTCACTTTCCTTTGATATATTCTATAGCTTTGGGGGTGGTTTATTTCTCAAGAAAACGTTTGCCAAAGGGTTAGGACCTTTGTTGTTTTGGGGTCGGTTACAATCCAATTAACTAGGAGGCTGGTACGAGGGTTCAACTTGTCAGCTATTTGCTCGTTAATTCACTCTATTTGCTCGTCAATGCCTTCTATTTGCGCCTCCTTATAAGGAATACGTACTAGATACCCCGCGAAGGCCGATTTTGTACGTCAGTTTCAGTCCTGTGCAGTCTTGTACATTGTACTTTAGGTTACGTTCGGTTCGGTTACGGAATCAATTGAAACTAACATAATATGAAACTGAAACTGATATATAATATCACCTCCATGTCCGCCATGTTTGGCTTCCAAATATCAGAACATAGTCGTGCAGACTGCAGTTATAGAGCTCACTCGGATACTATAATTTCATTTCTTTGAATTGCTTTTTATAACTCTAGTTACTCAAATGATGGAAACGACTCTTTTAACTCTTGTCAATTATGCAAGGTGAGTTTTCCTCCAACTATATGGCCAGCTCCATGTTCATGGGTGGGCGGCCCGTAGGTAAGGTATGGCCTACATTTGTGGGCTATCTGTCGCAAAAGTAACATATTTTGGTGCAATTCAAGCAGAAAATTAAACTGCACAAGTTTGTATAGCAAATAACACTTTCACCAAACACAAGACAGTTTGATTTTAAAATTTTACTGCGAAAAAGCTGTCCTGTAACAGATAACTCATAAATTGATAATGATACGGGTCATAGAGATCGGAGGTCTTTATAGCAGGCTGTTTCAAAGTCGTTTGAATGTGGAGGTCCTACGTACTTGGATTAAAGTGCGATGTGAAAGGAGTTTGACTTGAAGCCACCTGCAAAGAAGAAATGCGAAGAAACGAGCGAAAACGTTGTGAATATGAACTTTAATATATTTTTTTGATAAAATTTGTAGCAGGATAGTTTGTCTTTGATGAGAATTTGTTGTGTGACATTTAAAATTGTGTTTAATTTGTCGTAGCATATTTTGTTTTGTTTTGCTTAGGACAGCAAGGTCGATTCAATAATTCATTACAAATGCATTATATTCCTCAACCCCACTTTCCCTAAAGAATATCAAATCCGCGCTGAGAGTGTAGAAATAAAGACCTTTGAATAACAAAGGAAACATACTCAGTCGTGATTTAAATGATAATACACAATTATATTCTTTGCGGCATATTAATGTATGGGATCCATACTGTCAGTCTGATAACTAGTTATGAAATAGAAACCAAACAGTTACAGTAAGTGACAGGTTTTCACATTTTGGCTGGTGGTACGTGACTCGCGTGACCAACCCTGAGGGTTAATTTGTCATGGAACTACAAAGTATATGTAAAAGTATACAATCACGTACGCTGAGACGACCGCTGAGTACTAGTGTTTATGCGCGGGAACAATATTGCAAAATGGCGAAGGACAGTGAAATGATGTTGGAACACAGAGAAAATGAACAATACTCGTAAGACTTTGATGAAGTTAGTAATTGTTGATTTTTTTCTGCGATGTTGGAAAACCGTTGCCCGTTGTCCACTAATTTTGTCAAGACTTGCGTATGTTCCTGATGCGTGATTGTGTGTCTTTAAGAACGTTTTCTGTGTTAGGTATCATTTATTGACGAAGTTATGACATAATTGGGAAACAAGTTCAAAGGGACAATAAATTACACTTTTTCTAAAAAATTTTGTGACTAAAAAAAATACGCTAAAAATGATAGTTTACACAAAGACGCAGAGTCTGGAGGCACTATACCGTAGCGCATATTTTTTACGTTCGATGGACATTTTGAGCATAGAAGCAAGAAACTGGGAATGTTGGTCTTGTATTCCTATTTAAGAACTTTGCTATTTCCAACTTGTATTTTGACTGGTATGACAGGTAAGGTAGCTTTTCTCCAGAGCCTCTCTCCTGCCACAGGCTAAACCAGTCATCCTTTCTAAAAGCCGGGAAAACGCTTCCCAAACTGCGTCAATATTGCCATAAGTGTTCAAATTAAAGAAACTGGAAATTTAGATACCACAATTACGATGACTGGCCACGTGGTAGATCACGTGATATTTTAATCAGGTTTTAGATGACGTAATGTTTAGGTAAGATAGCCTTGTCTATGCATTAACTGTTAACATTGCGCTAAATCAACACCTGCATATAAATCATGCCAACGCAATGACATATTGTTTAAATGTAATCTACAAAAAAAACAACTCTGCTTCATTGTTAAAAGAACAATAAGAACCACTAAAAAACTCTAATGAAATTATTTGTGTGATTTTTAAATAAAATTAAAGCACGTATCTTGAAGTGCTTTTTATTAAAAGAACAACAGTCGCTGGTTCGCCCTAATAATTGAATCGAGGCTAGCATGGAAACGAGGTCATCTACTAGGCTTCTTAGGACGTCCATTTTGAATTATTTTCAACGCACAAATTATTACAGCGAATCTATAGTAGGAGAAACATTAAATCGAAGGAAATATAGTTTTACTCAATCTAGGTCTAAAATGGAAGCTATTGCTTTGGTTGCCATACTCCCGGAGCAAGTGAGGTGTTTGGAAGCGATGGCCCTGAGAATCCACTTGACAACATACAGTCTCAGAGATCAGTATTTATTGTTATGTTGCCACCCTCCTTTCCTAAATAAATGTTGATAAATAAACATTTAGTAGCCAGAGTATCAAGCGTCCAGCAAATAAATTTCCCTTTTGTCAGGCTACAATGTAAACTTTATTTATTCATAATTGATATATACTACAATGATAAACCTCTCTTTTACAGGTAGTTCACCAATGTCTACTTGAATTAACGATATATATGATATATAATATTAGTTTTGCATTAGTGTTGGGTTGTCCCAGGTTTTGTTACGTTTACAGAAAATATAGTATGAGGTTCTTATACAAATGTTAATTATTCTTTTCATGAAGTACTTTCGGCAAATAATAATAATAATAATAATAATAATAGACTTTATTTACCGAGGGTAACACTAAACAGTTACAAAAACTGATAAACTCGTGGCCCTCTAAAAACATTGGATAATTACAAAATATTCTAATAACTATTATAAATGATCAAATAGATAAAATTACAAAATTACAAAAACACAGAAATTACAAAAATATTATGTAATCATAAGTAAAAGATTAAAAATGATTAAGCTGAGACTGATTCTCAAAGGCTATTTTAAAAAGAGACGATTTAAAAAATTTAACAGATGATGAATTCCTAATTTCTACTGGCAGGGAGTTCCATTCCTTAACACTACGTACAGTAAAAGTTCTGCCAGCTTCGGTTTCAAGACTGTAACGAGGACATACAAAATTAAGTTCGCTATGTCGAGTAGAGCGTTTATGGATATCACAGTTTCTGATTAATATATCATTCATATATTCAGGTAAGTCACCATGCACTCTCTTGAATAAAATACAACATCTATTGATCTTAATCTCCTCATAGAATGGCAGCCATTTTAGTTTATTAAATACAGGAACGGAACGTGCACGATTGTCCGCATTCAAAATCAACCTTGCTGCACGTTTTTTGAATTTAAAAATAAAATCTAAATTAGATTTACTACATGAGCTTCCATACATTAAAACTGATTTAAAAATTGCATTGTAAAAATTTATTCTTTCTTCGTGTGGAAGGAAGTTCTTGATTCTTTTTAAAAACCCTATCCGCTTCGAGAGCTTCTTCCCCAAGCTTTCAACATGTTCATCAAAGGTCAAATCGTCATCAAGAGTGACTCCAAGTACCTTTTGTGACTTAACCTGGGTAACATAAGTGCCTGACCCAGGTAAAGTGATGCTGATATCATGGTTGTCCGGTGTCATCTTTGATCGTAATCTCTTACTACCAAACATCACAGATTTTGTCTTAGAATGATTAATATTTAATAGACAGTCTGTTCTCCGTAGTCCAGTCGGTAATTCCTTCCATTGCCAAGTTCATAATAGAACTCAACTCTGAAGTTTTAGTCCAATGTGTAGCAGCAGTAATGGTGGTATCATCAGCGTAAATGTCAGTACATGTACTTGCATCTCCGGTTTCGGAAGGCAAGTCATTAATAAACACGAGAAATAACAGCGGTCCAAGCACAGACCCTTGCGGAACCCCGGCGACTAAAGGTAGCATAGGAGAGGAATAACCTTTCATACAAACATGTCATGTTTTCTTCCTTCAAGATAGGAGGTAAACCAGGACAGGGATTCAGCACTAAAATCATAGGCTTCCAGTTTACTTAGTAAAACACTATGGCTGACTGTGTCAAAAAAGACTGCAGAGGTAATCATGTTTTGTCAGCGTTAAACAGCAGTTGGTCCACCAATTTAATGAGAGCTGTTTCAGTGGAATGATGCTGTCTGCATCCCGATTGGTGCTTATAAAGCAGGTTGTTAGTAGACAAATAGTTGTACAAAGATGCATGTACATGCTTTTCAATGACTTTAGAAAGCACTGGCAGAATAGAAATGGGTCTATAGTTGTCCATCTCTTGAAGTCTCATCTCCCTTGTACAATGGCAGAACCCGAGCAGTCTTCCAAACACTTGGAACCGATTTCATAGTTATAGAGCAGTTTATTAAACGGCATAATGGACGAACTACTGCTGTACCAGCCAATTTTAGCATCTTAGCCGAGATGTTATCAGCGCCAGTAGCGTTATTCGTAGGGATGGCTAGTAAAATTTCTGCTACATCTTTCACAGAACGCAGCGGGATGGAAAAAGATTCCATATTAATCTTTTTTGATTGAACAAAAGATCGTAATTTGTGTAGCCTTATGTTGGTATAATCTCCAATGATCGAGAATTTTTTGGCAATGTTTGTAAAATGAATATTAAATGCTTCAACAATCTTGTCTAGACAGGTAATACACTTATCACCAACCTTGATTAAATTCACCACTCCTGCTTCAGCACTTTGACCAGTTAATTCTTTGATGTGTTTCCACAAACGCCTGGGATGATTTCGATTTTCTTTTAAAGCTGATTGATGAAATTTTCTTTTCGCCTCACGAATCTTACTCGTCGAGATGTTTCTGGCTAGTTAATATTGACACCAGTCAGACTTATTGTTAGTCATGCGTGCTTGCTTTAATAAACTATCACGCTCTTTTAAGAGACACAAGATGGTTGCCTTCTTCTACGTACACGTTTGGATTTCATGGGTGCTTGCTCATTAACTGTAGACAAAAACAGCTTCTGCCACGTGTCCAAAATATCGTCCATATTGTCAAAGGCAAAAGGTATATCCTATGGTAGTTGTTCAACCATTATGACAAAAGCCTTTCTGTCAAAGTGTTTCATGTCTCGATATTGAATTATATTATGTGATGATGGAGTGATTGTAGAACGGCATTTATTGTACAATCGAGTAGCAAAAACAGGTAAATGGTCTGATAGACCTATATTCCTAGTGTCAACGTTAACTATTCTTTCTGGATGGCTTGTGAATAACAAATCTAGGCATGTGCCACTAATTGGACGTGTGATGGCAGTCACAAGTTGTTTCAATTTCATCGATTTTAAACTCTTTATTAAACAATGCTTTGCATAATTATCAGTATGCAAATAATTAATATTGAAGTCACCAACCATGACGGTTTCAATGCCTTTCAAGTAAGTTCTTTCTATGTTTTGTTCCAAACACAAATCTCCTTCTTTGGTTTTTCCGGCGGCCGATAAACACCCCCAAACAGAATGGGTCTCTTGGACTTAAAAGGACACACATCCATCCAAAGTACTTCAGTTTCGCCGTCCTCAAGATCAGTTCGGTGTTTAACTTTAAGATCTTCACTTACAAACACCAACACACCACCACCTCCCTTAGTAATCCTATCTTTTCTAAAGAGTCGATAGCCAGGGACATTAAATAAACAATCCGGTACGCATGGCTTAAGAAAAGTCTCCGTAATAAATAAAATATCGACTTGTCTCTTCTCAAAGCCACTAAGAAGTAGTTTTAGCT
This sequence comes from Chrysogorgia sp. JL179-B06, assembly GCA_035772405.1. Taxonomy (NCBI): domain Eukaryota; kingdom Metazoa; phylum Cnidaria; class Anthozoa; order Scleralcyonacea; family Chrysogorgiidae; genus Chrysogorgia; species Chrysogorgia sp. JL179-B06. Next base: position 550,635 of record JAYKKM010000448.1, read on the forward strand.
GTTCAAATTTACTATCTGTTAAACAGTTAATGCTCCAGTGGCCAAAAAAGCGAATACATTTATCATTCTAGGTTCAGGAGAAATTCATCGGGTAAACTGCAAGATGCAGGTTGACTCTCTTCGTCTTCAGGCTCAGACATATTTGAAATATTTATGGACACCAAAGGCTCTTCACTCAATGAATCATCCAAACTAGACTCATTGGAAGATGTGATATCGTAGAATTCCATACAGTCTGAACAGATAAATCCACCATCTTCACCAACAAATTCGGATGTTACACAAGTTTGATGCCAGACCATATCACAGGAACAACAAGAGGTTATCGCCATATTGAAATCTAGTTGCTCTCGACAGATCGGACAAATTCCCGTTAAAATGCAATCTTTCGTGACTCATTCAGGATAACTGACTTTTGGTCCTGGGTTTAAACCAGGGCGCTTATATATAGGGCGGTGAAACGGCAATGGGCGAGCTGATCGATGTGTGATGCGGGGACTGGTTATGAGTTTGAACCTCTGGGAAAAACCAAAACAAAAATGGCGGGTAATGCAATTGTAGAAGACATATAGAAGACACTGAATTGTGTTTGGAGGAAAGGATATTATGGATAGCGAGGTTAACCTTTCTGATCAACATGACTTTTCTGTTAATTCGGCTACTATATTTTCTGATATAACTAACAAGAATTCGGAGTTATTCCTGCAAACGCTCGCTAAAATTTACGACCCACTGTCAAACGAGAAGAAAGTAAACAAATGCCTTGAACGCATTGTTAGACGTTACAAAAACTTGTATTATAAAAGAGTTTCTGAAAAGTATATTAGCGATAATTAAACTTTGTTTTTCCGAAACAGTATTGGATAGGACTTGGCTCTGTTTTTATAAAACCATTTTCAAAATCAGCGACAGTTTGCTGTTTATCGTTTCCATTTTGGTTGATAAGGGTCTTGAACCATTTTATTTCGCTTACAAGGAAAAATAATTTGGGCAGCGTATAATCTCTGGGACCAGGCTAGCCTTTTGCCGTATTAGTATCACATATTTTTCTTTTTAAAAGTAAAGTTTAATCACTCTCAAATTAAAAAATGAAAAGAAAAACAACTTGCTTACGCAAGATATTTATCTTTGTATGCACACGTTATCACTCGGCCATGTTCGATAGAATACATATCTTGCATTGAATTTGTGGTTTGTCAATTTTGATATTGAATATAATGAAACTATCAACTCAAATTTTCCTTTTTTGAACAAAACTTAACAATGAGTCATGTAATCTATCTGATAACAAATTTATAAGGCGAGGACAACATTTTATAACTGCATGCGCGGGTATACATCCAACAAGTTGTATTATGATAAAATGATCAAGGAGTGAAATTTGTTTAGATTTTACGTTTATTCTTATGCAATGCTTGAACAAACACTATAAAATCATTGGTATATTTACCAAGAATAATGACATAACGAAATTAACACTTGTGTTTACTTATCTTCCAACAACCGAGGGCATAAATACGAAAGTGTTAAGCCATAATAATGCTTCAACTCTGATCGTTTTATCTGCAAACTATCAACTCTTTTAAAATTATCAAAATTGTTATGAAAATTTAAGAATATAACCGTACTAATGTTATCTTCAACATACCTGAATATCTTGCCGCGGTCAAATAATAAACATGCTTTGAATTCGTGGTGAAATTTTCCCTCCACAGAAGTCATCGAAAGAAGTAGTCGTTATCCATAATCAGATCTCTATAGTACAACTTTTTAAGCAAAATAAGCCCCCATACGTTAAAAGTATCAGTACTTAACATGTACATGATAAAATATCCGTCCAAAATTACATAGTGAGGGAAAAACCAGCCATAATTTAACAGTACTCGAAATATGACTTTTGCTCGAGTTTTCCTGAAAGACGCTCGTGCCAGTCCACTTCCGCATCACACATCGATCAGCGGATATGAGCGCGTTACACCGCCCTATATATAAGCGCCCTGGTTTAAACTTACATCTCCTGCCAAAATTACCAAACACGAAGCTGTCATAGCGATATTCAGCAGCTGTAATCCAGCCTTTAACTTTTGTGCAGTCGGGAGAGAGACAGAGTCTCTCAATCGCCTCCGCATACCAGGCGAATTTCTGCTAGGATAATGCTTCAGATCCAACCCCATTGCCATCATTACAGAAGAAGCATCTTAGACATCATTTCAGATTGTTTAGGAGACTTATTAATCATTAACAAGCTCAGATAGACAATTAAAAGCACAGAGAGGCGATTTAGTATACTCGCCGCCATGACATAATCATCATTAAAGGAATCGTACCCGTTATATATTGTGCAGGAATCGGAGAAAGCTGTAACGACCCAAACTTCAAAGATTAGGGAATCGTCGAAGTTTGGATCATGGGGAGAGATTGAACAATATTATTTGGCATAGAAGCTGTTACAGTAGCTTTGCGAAGAAAAATCATCCCCTATGTTGTATTTTAACTCTATATTTATTGGTGACGTAATCACTACATCACTCCCTTTTTTTAAAGTGCTTATAACAACAAACAATAACAATGTAAGCTATACTGAAATTAAAGTTCAAATATATTCTAAACTAGAAATACGTATACGCAACAACCCCTCGCTTTATTGCTGTTTGAAACTTACAGTACAGTACTTCTTTTAGTTCTAAATTACTTGAATTAGATAATAGCCATTTCAATGAATTTAATTGTTTCATAGGACATCAAAATAAATACATGCAATAAATACATTTTAATTTTTGAGTGCAGCAACAGAATAGTGGGGGTCTACTGCTGTTTCTACCATCAATCACTAAGAAAGAAACAATCAATGCAGTATTTTGTATATAGACACCAAAGGCTGTTGAAGGAAGAAAGTGCATCTCTATCATACAATGAGCGTCCTTTAAAAAAATCAAATTCGTTCAAATGTCTACGGATGGCATGCATATAGTGCAAATGTATAGGGGTCCATTCAAATTAGATTTACTAAGACGTATTAGGGATTCTACTCCAATTGTTGGTGTGGATAGATTATATACAGTAAGTTGATAAATATTCTACCCACATTGGACTACTGTGATGAGGAGCTGGCAGGAATATGGATAACTAAATATTGATGGTCATAATCAGAGATCACTATGCATGTCAGGGAAACTGATCTTTCCTAAGTTTTGTACCTCTTGTATTAGAAGCAAGTTACATTGTGTAATGCTAGTTAGGAAATTCCATGGCATTTTAACATCATATCTACCAGTAAAGAGCTATTTTCCATGTTTCAATTAATCTGTTCATACATGTTATAGCACCATTATCTATTGCCTTAATTGACAATATGTGAAGGATATACAACTTTTGAGTTAAAATTAGTTTTTGTAACATTGTACTGTACATTTGTGAATATGTGTTGAAATTTGTAACAACTGTAATTTGTCAGAAAACAAGACCCCCATATATTGATACCAGTGTTAGCATTGAAGGGGCTATCCTGTATAACTATTATTATTGTTAATTAATTAGCCAGCTCAACACACTCTGGCCCTTGCATCCACCCACCAACTCTTGCTGGGCGATAACCGAGTTGCACATGATCCCGTTGTGTCCCACTACTCTGTCTGTACCACCCCACCAAGCACCTTCCTTATTATTGTTTCCCCTTCAAAGAGCACCGTCCTCTGCATTGTGCTTATTATTCCAATCACACTTTCCTCATCTCCAATAATCTTTTTCACTGCTGTTGTTGCCTTCTCAATACCACCTCCCAGGCATCCGATTATTACTGGGACCACTTCCACTCTATACCCGCTTCTCCTTTCTCTGATTTCAAACACCAACTGCTGGTACTTCTGTAACTTCGTTCGTGTCGCTTCTTCGATGTTCTGTTCTTGAGGGCATGACATATCTACTATCCAAATCTTCCTCTCTTTCTCATCCTCCAGTGTCAAGTCTGGTCTGCGTGCAGAACTGGTCTTTCTCATCCTATACTCAAAGTCCCAGCACAACTTGTACCCATTCCCCTTCAGCACTTGGCCTTTCACCCATCTAACTGTATACCATACCGTGTTGTCAGGGAGGAAACCTCTCTCAACAGCCCATCTAACCGCCAGCACCATCAAGGCATTGTTGTGTCTACGGAGATACTCAGTTCCTGCCAAGATCTCACATCCTGCAAGTAGATGTTGCAAGTAGATGTTACATTTTCCATCCTCGCCTCCTATCCCACGTGACACTTTCCACTTCCGAGTCTCCACCATCTGCTCCAACACATTCATGATTCCAGCCATCTTCTGCGGTGTGATGTTTGTACTCAGCCACATAGGGCTCTCGTTCTCCTGCCCTATAAACACTTGGCTCTGCATGGCTTTCTTCTTATAATCGTTTTTCAGCTTCGCTATGTATCCGTTCTTCATTCCTTTCTTCAACTCCGTCCAGCATCCTGCCCAATCTTTCTCCATCTTCTCACCACCTCTCCATACTTCTTCCTCTCTAAATTCAACCTCCAATCCAAACTCACGCAGGGCTTGTTCTGCTTCCCTTTTCAGGCTCTTGTATTCACTGTTGTATTCTCTCTTTCAAGCAATCTTTATCCAGCGGCTTGGACTACATGCCATATACACTGCCACACGCACTTTAGTTTCCTTATAAACCTGCCGCAAGCATTTCAGACCGCGCCCTCCATCCTGTCTCTTCAGATAGAGCCTCTCGTCACTTGCCTGTCTGCCCAGCATACCTTTCGTGCGTAGTGTACCTTTCACCAGCATATCAAGGTCATATAACTCCTTCTGGGTGAACTGGCATACATTCATGACATATGCTGCCACTGGGATGACCCTACAGTTGATCGCTCTTATGAGGTTCTTATCATACAGTTCAAGCTCTACAAGACTCTCCAACCTCTCTCGCATTACTTCCTTGATTCTCAGCAGTACTTTCTCTTTATCTATTTGCTTTCCCTGTTCTATTCCAAGGAATTTATATACATCTCCCTTCTCTGGGTCCAATGCCTCCGCCCTCTCCTCCAGTATAGGCAGTCCCTCTCCTTTAATCATCTTTCCTCTTCTAAATATGATCTCTGCACATTTCTTCACCCCGTACACCGCTCCTGTATCGTTGCCAGCTTTCACGATAATTTCATTGGCGGCTTCCATCTGTTTGTGGTTTTCCTGATAGGTCTTCAAATCATCGATAAACAGACTATGCGTCCTCTTCGTGTATCTTTCACCAGGGGGTCCCATCCTATATCCTCTTGTCTCCTCCAGCAGCATTGTAACTGGGATCTCAGTCAAGCAGAATCCTACCGGCGAGTAACTGTCTCCTTGTAGGAAGCCACACTTTATTCTAATCCATCTACTCTGCCATTTGTGATTTCCAACATTCAACTCTAACCTTGTCTTCCAATTTCCCATCAGTTTCCGTATCACATTTATAAGCGACTTAGGTAATCCCATCCACTCATACACCATCAACATCCAGTCATGATGGACTTTGTCATACGCTTTCCTGTAATCGTAAAACGCGACTACCAACTCCCTCTTGTGCTCTCTCACCTCGTCCATTATACACTTATCAACAAGCAGTTGATCCACCGTCCCCAATACCCCCTCTGAAGCTCCTAGTTGTCCTTCATCCCAAATCTCATTCCGTCCAGCATGGTCCCTCATGTACCGTCCTAACAGACCAGTGAATAACTTGTACGAGGTATTTAGGCACGTTATTGGTCTATACTCTTCCTCAGATGACAGCTCCTCCATCTTTGGTAAAAGGACTGTCCTACCTAAAGTCACCCATTCCTAATATACTATTATATTATTATTATTATTATTATTATTATTATTATTATTATTATTAATACTACTAATAATAATGCATTAACAATAATACTACTAATAATAATGCCTAATGCGGATTGCAGATACCATATTTGCCATATATGGCATTGTGTACTAATGTATCTAAATTATATCACCGTGCACATATATATTATAACCTATATTCAGAATGCCATGCCTAGTCTGCTTGTCGACAATGATCTAGCTAACACACATAGTAGTGTCAACATACCCAATGTGAACATAATAATAATAAGCTGTATTTTACATTGACAGAATAAGTTGTGACCCACTAGGCCAGCTAAGTACTGTAGGTCTAACATGTTCCATAATGGATAGAGTACTGTAAACACAGATTATATATGGAATACATGCCAGTATACAAAACATGGACGTCAAGATCATATCGTCAGAAACATACTATTCCTGGTTGAAAAAATTATAACCTTATTGCCAGTGACGGCCTCTAACCATTGAGCCATCGAGATTCAGATGGAGAGAGGTTACAATGATGCACTGGTTCTAATGATATATGTACTGCCTATGCACAGCAGTTACTATATATTTCAGTAATGACTAATGATTGGGTGTGTTAATATATACACTGCTGTTATATCAATAGAATCAGTACATCAATGTAACCTTCACCCTGCCATCTGAGTCTTGGTAGCTCAATGGTCAGAGCATCTCACTGGAAATCAGAAAGTTATCCCTGTCCGGGACACAGAATAATTTTTCTGAGGATATGAGCTTGCTTGACAATCATCCATGTACTGTATCATCTGTTTCCCCCCGAGCTCTCCCTTATTCACTACGGCAGTGTATATATTAACACTGACAAGTATACAGTAATGCTTGTTTATTGCTACAAAATTGTAGGCCAGGCCCAGGTCATATAACACAGCAATAGTATGCATGTTTATTCACCCTAAACTACTGTATATATAGGCTATTAATTATCAAGCATATAATATTTATAATTTTAATCAAATAATAAACATACTATACATGCAATTCCAAAATTTGTACTACCACTTACTATTCTGCAGTATTATAAAGAACAAATGGTATATATTTTAAACTGCATGGATTTAATTCCAACTCTCAAAATATTATATATGTTTTGAAAATTCTAAACATCGAAAATCTCTCTGTAAATCTCTCTGTTAAGTATTTCAAAATGTGTCTATTAGATTTCGGAGCTTGGAGCAAATACACAATACAGTGTACAATTATTTAAATTACATTAAAATTAGCGAGTCAAGTCAAAAAGTTAAACGATAAAGTGAAGCACTGAACTGAAGGTAAATGGCTATTCATACAGTAGCCGTACGACGCTATAGTCTCTTAGAATTCAACGAAATGCGGGTAAATATCACCAAAATCCTAAACCTAACCCTAACCCTAACTAAAAAAACTATGCAGAAAAGGCAAATTAATGCTCAACACAGACCGGTATCGGTGAGTCGGTGACAATGTACATATTATTAGTCATGTTTGAGAATACTAATTTATTTACCTTTTACTTGTGCCTGTCTTTGATTATCTTGTCCTTCAACACCACAGTTTCGGCATGAAATCAGCTGATAATGTCTATATCCGATGATTTTGTGAGGAAATGGCTGGTTTTTATGGCAAATGGCAATATAAATTTCGCCGTCGGCGAATGGCGACTTCTTCCGGAAAGCGGTTTGTCGCGCTGGCGTCAGTTTAAATTTAAATTACGCCAAATTTAACGCACCAAAAAACCGTTCAAATACCGTTTCAATTTTTGCATTCGCAATCATGTGACGGTTGCAATTTAAATATTAATTCAAATGCAGAAGTCTACCAATCAGCTTCTGTCTATATCTAGTTACCAGGGCCAAATTTTCCGATGCCGCGCATGATCGACGACGTTGATCCTGAATATATATATATACAAGGAAACTGAAAGTGACTCTACAAACGCAGGAATCCCGTGATGAGGGACTAAACGCCGGTCGATATTAGCACCCTCAAGATATTATTGCAGAGTCTATGGGTTGTCCACATCGTTCAGTTTGGGTACGGTTTCCAGTTGACCTTCTTAGCAATGGTGGATTGTCCGTATCTTGTGGTATTTGGGTATTCGCATGTCTTGCGTCCGTAATGGATTGGTCATCATCGTCATCTGCTACAATCTCTTTTGGAATTCTCTTAAAGAATGACGAGTTTCTGGTGATGCGATGATATTTATTTTCTGCTACTATCTTTGACCCTGTATATGGTGTATAGCCGCAAAGTTGGTTGACAGTTTATGATTCTCGTCTGAATGTCTGTCGGAAGGACGATTCTTGTTCCTCTCAATAGCACATTGTTGTGGTGATCAACTGTTATTTCTGCTTTGATTTGTTGATATGGTCGTAGCAGGTCGTTACTCCAACATCCAGAATGAATGGCGGCTCTCAGTGCACAGAGGCTTTTATCTTCTTCTGTTGCCGTGCTTACGTCGTTGACGGTTATCGCATTTGGAACCGCTGCCGAAGTGATGAAATTGATGTATTCCTCAGCTATGTTGTGTCTATTTTCATGCACTGGCAAAGGATGCCGAGATAGAAAGACAGTAGCGCTGGGTTGTTTATTCCAGCTTTGTAAACAACTTTAAAATTATAGTGCTGTTGGCGAACCATCCACCTTTCGATTCTTGCTGGTGGTTTGGATAAAGGATTGGCATAAATCAGCTCCAGTGGTTTATGGTCAGTGTACAAGGTAAAAGGAGCTCCATAGAGGTATAAGTGAAAATGTTCTATTCCCCATACAATCGCTAGAGCCTCCTTCTCTGTCTGGGAGTAACGCGTCTCGGTTGATGTAAGAGCAGGACTACCATATGCAATGATTTTCCCCGGTTTCGTTGATCCTTTGGCACGTTGAGATAGGATTGCTGATAATCCTATACTGGGCTTGCATCTACCAGGATGATTGTTTCATTTTTTGTGTCGAAGTAGCTCATGACGGGGCTATTTACTAGTGCACTTTTCAATTTCTGGTATGCATCTTCGTGCTCGTCCCATTTAAATTTGCTGTCCTTGTGTGTGAGTTGGCGAAGGGGTTCGTTGCAAAATCGGGAATGAACTGGGCGCGGTAATTTGCCATCCCTAACAGACTACGAACCTCACTTGCTGTCGTTGGAGTGGAACTGTTCGTAAAAGCTGACTCCGTCTTTGGTAAACACTAATCCGAAAAATTCAAGGTTATGCTTCAAGAACAGGCATTTACCAAGGTTCAGAGTGAGTCCATGTGCTTTTAATCGTGTCAAACATTCTTTCAAAGCTTCGTTGTGGGCTGTATAAGTTGAGCCAAAACCAGGATGTCGTCGGCAATATTTCGGACGCCTTTGATGCCTTGTAATACCTGTTGTAAGGTGTGTTGGAATGTCTCGGCTGCTGAGTTGGTGCCATAATTGAGGCGTTTGTAACGAAACAACCCTGTATGGGTTGTGAAATGATGGAGTGATATCAAATTCATAGCAAACGATATTATATTCTGAAATAAGTAATATTCTACATCGCTGCCGTAACTTAGCATATTTTGACAACTTTCCATTTCTTCGAACTACAACAGAACTTAAACCATGTGTCAAACGACGCCAAACTTCGGAAATAAACGACATATTCCGAAATGCGATTGCGGTTAATATTGCGGTAAGGTTACGCGAGGTTGAACCGCGGACCGACCGAGGTTCGACCGCGGATCAACCGAGGATCGACTTCGGTTGAACCGGAGATGAACCCAGGTTGAACCGTGAACCGCGGATGATCCGCGGATGATCCGCGGATGAACCCCGGTTAACCGCTGTTTCTGTTAGGTTATTTCTAGGCAGTACTGTATATAATACCGGGTGACCCAAAAAAAAGTACTCCGGTTTGATTCATAATAACTTCTAAACCACTGAAGCTATTAAACTGAAATAACTTTCATTAGATAGATGGAAGACTAACTTAGATTTTGATATATGACAGTTGTATTTTACTTAAAAATTCACGGAGATATTAATGTTCAAAATAGGTAGCATATTTCTGGATGTGTCTAAAATATGCAAAAAACGCCGTATCAAATATTAATCAAGCTTTGCTCAACTGAAACACGCACTATTAGCAGTAAATAAATGCCACTTGACAAATTGTTTATTATGAAACGAAGTATTATTATTTGCAAAATACAAGCAAGATTTATTCGTTCGGAATCGCGTGTCCTCTAGCACGAATGCACTGCCTAGCCCGTGACACCATTGCGTCGAAGGAGTCATGGATCATTCGTTGTTCTAGATTACGGCATGCTGCGAAGCTCTTCTAAATTCTGCGGTTGCTGATCATGTGGTACATTGCAAATTTGTTCATGTTCAGAATAAACTCAGAATTATGAAACACAATCAAACCATAACTCCATAAGACATAACATGCAACTCCCCAGAGACATCCAACATTAAGTATTTGATACGGCGTTTTTTGCATATTTTAGACACATCCAGAAATATGCTACCTATTTTGAACATTAATATCTCCGTGAATTTGTAAGTAAAATACAACTGTAATATATCAAAATCTAAGCTAGTCTTCCATCTATCTAATGAAAGTTATTTCAGTTTAATAGCTTCAGTGGTTTAGAAGTTATTATGAATCAAACCGGAGTACTTTTTTTTGGGTCACCCGGTATACCTGATTTATATACCGTCGTACATATAACATTACTTCCCTCCCGGACATAGTGAGGGACGATTGGTGCTAATTACTTCCGTTCGCAACACAGAGAGCGTCGCCTGAATTTTAATAAGGCGGCATCCCTTTGGTCTCTATATGAGGTCGGGTTATCTACTTATATATCCCACGACACTGATGTTTTTTCTTGTTACGGCACTGCACATGCTTCATCTGAGACAGCAAGAAGAACGCGTTATGTTCCCATACTGTATATCTAATGCAGGTCACGGAAGAGAAGAGACGATCGATCGCTGCTGGTATTCCATGCTCTAACGGGCTGCGACACCACAAGCCAGTTCGCTGGTATTGGGTCAGTCTGCATAGTGTTGCGCTTTTCTGCTTCGCGTCGAAGTAGTTGCGTTTCTGCCGGTTCTCACAATTCGTTGGGGACTGTATCTATCATTTGTAAATAAGTCTTTTAACGTCTTTATTTTACAACAATTCAACAAACCATTCACAACTTGCTAGCATTCTGTTCGCTAGCCAAGTTAGTGACAACTCTGACATTCAATACCTAAATTATATTATAATAGCGTCGCCCGGAAGCTCCACCTTACATTGTCTTTTGTTTACATGAATAGATCATTCAGTTCTACGATGATCTGCACATTACAAAGGTTGATAATAATAATTATAAGAAGACTAATCAATTAGTAACTAAATTATCTAACTATAAGATTACAGACATTCGACACACTCCCCCCTTTGAGCCTTTTTGGTTCAAACATGACTTGTGTTCTCCATCGTGCATCCAGGGCCGCAGCCCTTCTGGGTCTACCACCAGCTACATTATCATCCACTTCGCCTTTCATCATCCCTTCTTTACCTCCTTTCTCTTTTACCTTCTCACATCTTTCATCATTTCTCTCAACCTCTTTCTCATTTCTCTCAACCTCTTTTTCATTTCTCCCAACCTTTTTCTCATTCTCACTCACTTCCAATGGATATAATTTCTGCACTGGCCTGTTTACATACACTGGGTTTCCTTTGGTCATCACCTTTACCTTTGCTCCTCTTACTTCCTTATCTCTTCCAAACATTAAACTTTCAACTCTTCCCATTTCCCAACATCCTCTCTTAAGATTCTCGTCAAACACTAAAACCACATCTCCAACTTTTACACTTCTATTCTCTCTTCCTTTCTTTCCTCTGTGATACTCTCTCAAATTCGTCAAATATTCCTTGCGCCATCTCCTCCAAAAGTGCATTCGCATTCTCGCCAAATATCTAAATCTCCGCTTAACCGCTCCAACCTCATCATTAACCTTATGGGTAATTTCATCTGGTATTGAAACTAGCCTTCGCCCAAATATCAAATGTGAAGGTGTCAATACCTCTGTCTCCACATCATCATATATATATATATGTTAGTGGTCTGGCATTCAAAGTACCTTCAACTTCAACCAAAGTTGTCAACAATTCCTCAAACTTGAGCTTAGCATTACCAAGCACCTTCCGCAAACATCCCTTTACTAAGCCGACCATCCTTTCAAAAAATCCACCCCACCAAGGAGCCCTTTCCAAATTAAACTGCCATTTCAAACAATTATTATCCAAATATGTTGTCAGTTCTTTATCTTCATACAATCTTTTCAGAGCCTTCTGGGTAGCCTTAAATGTCTTAGCATTGTCTGAAACTATAAGTGTAGGTGCACCTCTCCTTGAAGTGAACCTTCGCAAACAATTCAAGAAACAAGAAGCACTAAGATTCCTCACTAAATCAAGATGGACAGCCCTTGTCACACAGCATGTGAACAATGCAATATATACCTTGACCATTTCACTACCTTCTTTAGCAAACAATGGTCCTGCAAAATCAACACCTACTTTAGAGAAAGGTGGTGATTGCTGCACTCTAAAATCTGGCAAATCGGCTTCTACTGGTGCTCCATAGGACTTACCAATGTGCTTCTTACATACAACATACCTGCTAATTACCTTCTTGACAACCTGTCTGCCTCTAGGCACCCAAAACCTACTTCTTAATTCTGCCAGAGTAGCTCTGAGACCACACTGGTGTACCTTTTCATGACATTCCCTGATGATCATTTCAGTTAACCAATGTTCCTTTGGTAGTATGATTGGCTCGCTAGCCTCCTCCAAATCTGCATTACAAAGCCTACCTTTGCACTTTAGCACTCCATCTCTTTCCACTAACCCTAATTGACTAACTAATTGCTCATAATCACTTCTTGACCTCAAACTTGCCTGAGCAGTCTTTATCAAAACACTTGCAGCTTCAGTAATCTCCTCTACCTTCAATCTACCCAATTCTGCTACATTCTCTCCTAATCTAGCCTTCAAGTTGTTGATAAACCTCCTCACCCATGCAGTAACCTTAACTAGTCTTCTGCAACTGGCCAAGACCCTTTGGACTGGATAACCACTTTGGCCCCTTCCACCAAAGTTCACTTTCTTTCAAACAAGTTGCAGATACCCCTCTTGATCCTACTGTAGGTCAGCAGGATTTTCTACTCCTGGACAATGACTCCAATCCTCCTTCTTACTCAACTTCAAAATCTCATTTACCCTATGGCGGACAAATTGTTTCCATTCACCTCGATTATTGATCCAGCATAAGGCTGTCTTACTATCTAGCCAATAATAAGACCCACTAAACTCCACATCAAATGCTAAAGCTGTCCTAACTGTGTCCATCAGTTTAGCTAGAATTCTGGCAGACATAAGTTCCAACCTGGGAATCGTTTGAGCCTTCATTGGTGCTATTCTAGTCTTGGACGTCAACAATTCCACGTGATAGCCACCATTTAACTCGCATACAAAATACACAACTGCACAATAAGCCTTTAAGCTAGCATCTGCAAACCCATGCAATGAACACCTTGTTCGACCTACTAATTCACCATACACACATCTTGCTATCACAATCTGACCTACTACCCTTTCAAGATCTTCAACCCAATCCAACCACCGCTTCTTTATCTCATCTTCAAGTTCATCATCCCAAGCTACTTCTTGTGAGCACAACTCCTGGAACAACATCTTAATACTCACTGCTACCGGACTGATTATACCTAATGGATCATATAACCCTGCTAATACACTAAGAATGTTACGCTTTGTAGCAGCTGATGATTTTGCTCTCTCTGCCAATTTCAAGAAACAAAATTGAAAGGTATCTGACTTACAATTCCAACCTATACCGAGAACCTTTTCTGAAGTCCCACCTTCATTGTTTATCCCAAGAGAAGATTTGGCATATGTTTGGTCATCCACAGTATTCTCTGTGCAATATTCCTTCTCTTGGCTAGATTTTAATTTCTCTAACAAAGCTTCACTGGTGTAATAAACTTTCGATTGGAATATGGACACAAACTAGCTTTTACTTTTGAAGATTATTTAATATAAAAACAAAATATAAAGAAACATAAAAACATCATCTATCTTTAACGACTCTTGAATAACAAGTAATAATTCGAATGCTCAGTAAAATTACTGTGCACGTGAAGAACCATAAGTCAATGACGTCACACCTTATTACTAAGACACGTGAACAATACGTGAACTTATACTAAATAGAACAAATGAGATATAATTAATTAGACTGTTTTTCACACTCCCCAAAGTTTATTCACAAAGTGAGAAACTTTAAACAACATAACTAGATACCCTTTATGTACAATGATCTTACTACGAGAGTTCTTGTTCAACCTTTGATCTTACTTCGAGGGGGATTAGATGTTGAATCACTCTTCTTAGTTGCACTGGTCGTTTGTCACTGCTTGCAACCTTTACGATAGCTGCGCGTGACCTTCCATCCGCTCCTTTGATAAGTTCCTTAACTATAGCGAACTTCCAGTAGCTCCTGGACGTGGAATCGTTCCTGAGAATAACAATATCCCCTACCGAGATAACTTCCTTATCGTTCCCCTTAGATCCAGGCTGTTTTCTTTCTCGTAAACCAGTCAGGTATTCTTGCCTCCATTGTTTTGTCAATTGCTGCAAAAGATTCTTATGATGGCGTAGTCTTCTGGTAAGAGACTGGTAAGTGCTCAGAATGTCGTGATGAGAAGAATTCGCTGTGGGTGTGATTCGTCGTCCATAAATAAGATCAGACGGCGTCAAAGGATACGAGAGAGAGTCTACGTCATCGTACACGTATGTCAGTGGTCTGGAGTTGATAACTCCTTCAATCTCCACCAAAAGAGTATTGAGTTCGTCGAAGTTCAGTGTTGAACGTCCTAAGACATTCTTAAGTGGTCGCTTGATGCTTCGGACGAGTCTTTCCCAGTATCCTCCCCACCATGGTGCCTTCTCGATGATGAAGTTCCAAGTGATTCGTTTATTTGTGAGAAATTGCCATACTTCTTCGGATCTGGTTATCTTGCGCACCTCCTTACACGAAGCCTTGAAAGATTTGGCATTATCCGATGTTATCGTTGCAGGAAGTCCTCTCCTACTCGAAAATCTTCTAAAGGCTAACAGAAAAGCTTGGGCACTGAGTCCTCGAGTTAACTCCAAATGTACTCCTCGTGTTGAAGCGCAAGTGAAAAGACAAATGTAGACCTTGCTAGAAGGTTGCTCTTTCTTGCTTGAATTTTCTTCGGAAATAAACAACGGTCCAGCGAAGTCTAGGCCTGTGTGTGTAAAAGGGGGATCTTCTGAAACTCTTTCCCTTGGAAGATCTGCACTCGGCAATGGCTTGAATGGCGTTCCTTCGTATCTTCGACAGATGACGCAGCTTCTTATAACTTGTTTTACAGCTTCCCGTCCTCGTAAGATCCAGTAGCGTTCTCTGATAGTAGTAAGAGTGTCCCTTATTCCGCAGTGCAGTACAGAATCATGAGCATCTTTGATGATTAGCTTTACCAATGCGTGCTTTGCAGGTAGCAAGACTGGATTTCTGGAATTTGCAGGCAACGATGAATTGTTCATTCTCCCCTTGCATTTGATAATTCCCTCATCCAAGAACAATCCGAATTGCTTGACATAGATTGGCGGAGACGCTTTGCTGTCTTCGTTGCGTAGAAATTGGAGTTCTGCTGCAAATGACGATGATTGGACTGATTTTATCCACAATTCTTCGGCTGCTTTCAAATTTAAGGCGTTTGGCTTGACTTCATCTTTTCGGGTTTTCCTTGTAATTCTTGGGTGTTCCTTCAGCTTGTTTATGAACTTGACAACAAGAGCTGTTACACGGAGTAGCTTCTTCAAATTACAGATTCGATTCACGTCGATAACTTGGTCGATTTTCCTTTCGACTTCGTTGTTTTCTGAAGTGTTGACTAGGGAATGGATAATAGAAGGTGGGTTCTTTACCGCTTCAAGAAGTGTAGCTTCGTTTAACGATAGTGTAGGTCGGTTCTCTGGCCATTCGGACTCTGGTTTATAAAGAAATTCAGGACCGTTCCACCATGTCTTGTTAGTTGAAAGTTCCTTTGCACTTAAACCTCGAGATGGAAGATCAGCTGGGTTCAAACTGCCAGGACAGTGTCGCCATGTTTCCTTGGAAGTTAGTTTCCGAATTTCACTCACGCGATGTTGTACGTACTGCTTCCACACCTTTTCATTCTTTATCCAACATAAATTGGTCATCGAATCCGTCCAGCAAATGGGTTCCAAGTCATCTCTGCAGGATAGGAATTTGTCGAGAAGTTGCGCCAGAAGTAGGGCTCCCAGTAACTCCAGTCGTGGGATGCTCTGCTTTATTAATGGTGATACCTTTGACTTTGAAGCTACCAATCTCACATCGATATGGCCGTCTTGATAACTGGAACGCATGTAAACTACTGCAGCATAGGCTCGTTCGGAGGCGTCGCTGAAGCCGTGGACTTGAATTTCAACTGGTTTTGCTTCGAAATAACAGCGAGGGATCTGGTTGGCTTCGAGACATCTTAATTCCTTTAGTATTATCTTCCATCTTCGAAGAACATCTCCATGAAGCTCATCGTCCCAATTAAACTTGTCAACACACAGTTCTTGGAAGAGAATCTTCATCACCACGATGAAAGGGCTCAAGAAACCAAGAGGGTCGAAGATCTTTGCTGTTACCTTGAGAATAGATCTTTTGGTAATCGGAAGTGATGTCGCATATTCGAGTAAGTTGGCGAAGTCGAAGTAAAATTGATCAGAAAGAGTGTTCCAATTAAGTCCCAAGACCTTGGCTATGTTCTCGTCTCTTTGGCTGGAGTTTCCCAAACCCATGGAGGATTTTGCGTAAGATTCAACATCTTCAGTGGTGAGGTGTTGAGGAGATGTAGTTTCATGGACTGATGAACGTTCTGGCTTCGTTTCAGCTTTCGTAATTTCATCCAGCAATTCACGCGAGTTTGAACACCACTTTCTGAGATTAAAACCACCTTCAGACATTATCTTCTTTGATTTCTCGTAGATTTGAAGAGCATCCTTTGCGGTTTCAGCTCCGGTAATAAGGTCGTCCACATACAACGATTCCTCCAATAATTCTGCCATTTCGGGCTCACTCTGTTTGTACAGTTGTAGATGGTGTCGTATCGTCTCACCCAAAATGGAAGGAGAAGGTCGTAATCCAAAGACAAGGCGATTGAATCGAAGTTGGATGATTTTTGGACTTGGAGCGGCCGGGTCATTGAACCACAGAAAACGAAGCATGTCTCGTTGATCCTCCTTGATTCCCACCATGAGGAAGGCCTTTTCGATGTCTCCAGTAAGGCCAACTGAATTCCAACGAAATTTAGCCAACATGTCGAAGATGAGTGGTATGTGGTTGGTTCCAATTTCCAAACAATCGTTGAGAGATAGTTCATCTTTCGAAGACGTTGCAGATCCATCATATACGATTCGCACTTTAGTTGTATCACGCTCCCTTCTAATCACAGCATGGTGGGGTGAGTAATGAATCTCTTTCTCGGTTTGCTCGCTCGAACAGTTCGATTCAGGAACTCTTTCAACTATGTTGTCTCGAAGCTGATCTTGGATTATCTTGTCGTATTCTCGTAACAATTCAGGCTCCCCCTTCAATTTGTGGTGCAATGATCGTAGTCGAGATTCACACATCCGATAGTTGCTTGACGTGGGAGAGCAGTTTTCCTTCCATGGTAGTCCAACCTCGTAAAAGCGACCATTGAAGGAAGTTTCTTCGATTTGCATGGCTTTCGTCGGTAGTTGATCTTCGATTGTGATATCTTCTCTTCGAACACTTTCGACCTCCCAGAATTTCTTTAGCATATCCACAACCTCGTCGTTTTCTTTCTTTAAATTAAAGGGTGCTGTTTCACCGGAGATGACGAGATTCGACGCAAACTTCTTTTCGCATGAAGATGTGCCAGTTGGCCCAGAGAGTATCCAACCAAATTTGCTATTTACGGCGGTGGGACCATTCTCGCCACGAATAGATTCGCCAGTAACAATGTCCCAATAGTAATCCGAGCCAATAAGAATGTCGATGGAATCCTGGTCTTCAAAGCTGTCGGCAAATTGCAAACCTTGCAAATGGGGATATTCGTCGACGTCGATTTTCTGTGGGAGTGGCGTACAGATAGCTGGGAAGCTGAGTGCAGAAATATTTACTCGTTTATTCTCGCTCGTCCGAAGAGGTAAATTTACTACTTGACATTTTTGCTTTCGGTAGACCTTTTCTCCAAACGTGTTAAGATGCAAAGTCTCAGACGAAGTTGTCTTCAAACCCAGCTTTGATTTTAGACTGTCGGTGACGTAACTACGCTGACTGCCACTATCGAACAAGATTCTGACCTTCATTGACCTTGAGTTCCCTTCGTTAGTCGCTACAGCTGTGGCGGTCTGCAGGAGAATATTCCCTTTGGTTTTGATGGCTGAAGTCGCTGTAACTGTGCTCCCCGTAGCTTTGCTCTCTTCCTTATCTTCTTTCGTATTCGCTGGACTCTTTTCTTCCGAATCTTGGTTTTCTTTGAATCTTAAACAGATCGATTGATGGTGGTGACCCCCGCAATGTCGACAGTTCTTGGGGTATTTGCATTCCTTTACTTGATGGCCAGTTCTGAGACACTTGAAACAACGACTTGATTTGCTTAATATACTTTTTCTCTCGCTTGGTTTGGTGACCTTTTCGCACGATGCAGAATAATGGAAATCTTTACAATAAGCACATTGGATATTCGTATTTCTTTTTCCTTGATCTTCGTTGGACACTAACGAGCTTGAAGTTGGGTATCTCGAATTCTTCGCTGAATTGTCTTTACCCGATTTCAAATTTCTTTCGTCGCTTGCCTTTACGCCTTCACTTAACTCTCTCGCTTCCACTTCCTGTTTAATGACTTCCAACAACTCGTCAATTTTCCAGACACTGCCTTTCGATTCTCTTGCTACTCGTAACCGAATGTCGTTGGGAAGTTTTGCCATGATGACTGGAATCAACAGCCCTCCGTATTGATCAGAAGCAACACCAAGAGAAGACAAACCACGTACATGTACTCTGAGTTTATCCAAAACAAATCGTAAAGAACTACAACGATCACTACTTGCACAACTAGGAAGTTTCAAGAGCTCATCCATATGTGCCGAGATTATTTGTTGTGGTTTGCCGAATCTTTCTTCGAGAATTTCAATCGCTGAATCGTAGTTAGTGTCGGTTAGAGACAACCCTTGAATCGCTCGAGCCGCCGAGGCTTCTAGCAGTGAATTTAAATAATTAAACTTATCGACTTTCGACATCCCATGATTTTCATGAATAGCTGATTTGAACGAGTCCCAAAATCCCGTCCATTTCGTCACATCTCCTCTGAACTTGGGCATGGTGAGCTTAGGTAGTTTCGCTTTAACTTGAATCGGAGTAGAGTTCGATTGCATTGACATCGCTTGACTTTCTTGTGTATAAATTGCTTCGGAGTTTCGTTTGAGTATTGCATCGTCTATAAGCTTTTGGCATTCAACAATCCTTGCTAACACCCTTTCGGACTCTTCGATTTCGTTTGGGATAACTTCGATCTCACATAGAGATAAAATGTTCTGGTCAATATCTTGTAATGCTTTTAGTTTCCCCTCAAGCAAACGATTTATTACGTCTAACCTTTTCGCTTGTTCTTCGTTTAATGTTTCTTCGGCTTCGACTGCTTGTAAGATTTCGTTGACATCGTTCACCCTCTTCGTAATAACTCCACGGTTCGCTGCACGGATAGCTCTTAATCGATCGAGTTTTTCTTTCAAATCCTTCTCTGACATCGTGTAAATGTAATCGTATCGGTTCAATATTTGCTCCTTTTCAAATGTTTTTATGACTTCGTGTGTCTGTGCCCCACGTTGGGCGCCATGTAATAAACTTTCGATTGGAATATGGACACAAACTAGCTTTTACTTTTGAAGATTATTTAATATAAAAACAAAATATAAAGAAACATAAAAACATCATCTATCTTTAACGACTCTTGAATAACAAGTAATAATTCGAATGCTCAGTAAAATTACTGTGCACGTGAAGAACCATAAGTCAATGACGTCACACCTTATTACTAAGACACGTGAACAATACGTGAACTTATACTAAATAGAACAAATGAGATATAATTAATTAGACTGTTTTTCACAACTGGTACTAAGCCACTTCCTAAGCTTAAACCCTCCTTCAGCCAACCTTTTGTTAGCAGATTCATATAATAAAAGTGCCTGATCATCAGTCTGCTCATCTGCTACCAAGTCATCTACATAAAAACTGTCTTTCAATTTTCTTACAAACTATGGATTTATTTCCATGAAACTATCCAAGTGATGCTGCAATGTTGAACAGTTCACACCAAACACGACTCTACAAAATCTATACTCCACTGGCTTAATCTCTTTCTCATGTATATCCTTCACCCAAAGAAACCTTAAACAATCCCTTTCTACCTGATCAATTTCAACATTGAGAAATGCTTTCTCAATATCTGCTACCACTGCAATTCTCTTAACCTAAATCGCAACAAAATGTGTAGCAGTAATGAGCTAGTGGAGGTCTGACATGAAGGCAATCATTTAAGGAGGTAACCTTTGTGGATTCCTTACAAGCAGCATCATAAACAACTCTGACCTTTGCTGTTTTTGCTTCCTTACGGACTACCGCATGATGTGGTTTTTAATGAACTCTTGAAGCCCTTTCCAATTCAACGACTGACTCTATCATCCCCCTTTCATCACCCTGTCATATTCTTCCAAAATTTCTGGTTCCTTTCTTAACTTCCCTACTTGACCTTTTACTCTCTTCAAACTAATACTATAATTACTTGGTAAAGCACCATGACCTTCCTTCCAAGGTAAACTTACACTTAACCTGCGATCAGGCCCTCTCCAAAAAACGTAATGAGGGCCTGATACAAATGCTTTTCAAACCGCATGTATTTATACCAAATTTTGGTATTTTTCTGTGATTGGTCAGAATACAATGAGAATCAAATAGCGTGTTTTGATTGGTTTTCATTAATTAAATAAACTTCCGGTTTCTTCCTGATGGCGTCGGTAAATAATTTTTAAATAAATAATCAATTTGACTTAACTCCTGTTCAATCACTTATACCAGAACAACAAGAGTACATAAGAAGACTAATCTGTTGCGGTGAAGACGTTCTGACGGTTTTACCCACTGGTTTTGGGAAAAGCCTTATATACCAGCTTATTCCGAAGATGTACGACAATTTGCAGGTGCCGTGAAACATATAACAAGATGCCTGTCCAGGCGTTTACTCGGGTTACTGATTTCTGTAATCTTATCAGGCACTGAAGGCGTTGTGCAGCGATCGTTTAAAGAAGTGGAAAAGTTTTAGAAGCAATGTAGTTACGTGAGAGCTATTTTGATTGTACGTATATGCATGATTGACGAGGGGACGAAGAAAAATCACGCAGACGAAATTTACTGTAAACACTAAACACGGCAATGCTATTTTTCTAATATATGTTCGATCATGGATAGTAAATAGACTATTTACTATCCATGGTTCGATCACGGTTCGATTGAAGGTCTTCGTGTGTCAAAACGTATATAAATATCAACGGCAAGATATACGAAACATATCTGTTACGAAATTACATCGGTTTAAAGCAATAAATCACCGGGTAAATGTCGAACAGATCTTGAAGTCATGTCCTTTGATTTGGGTACTTTAATCGCTTACGCATTTTCTCATATAACATCTGATCTTCACATTTTAAGTAGACGAAACCTACAGCGTTCGATTCGCCAGATTCAAGTGACATTTCGATATAGAATTGATTTAAATCGGACAAAAGCACAACGTTTCATAATGATAAATATTACGGAGTTTCACGGCATAAATACAGCATAATAATATTTCCCTGTTCTTCGGCTGTCCATTCCGTCTTATCATGATTGATCTCTCAACTGTGTATGATCTTGGATAGAATCTTTGCAATGGTTTGCGGGTTTACATGTCTCGATATAAAACTTTTCCAACTGCGATTCATTGCCAATAAAACGAAAGTCCTAACTTCCGGGGCTTCGGCGTTTTTTGATTGGCTCGATTTAAATGGGTGTGTCAAAGGGAGGAAAGCTACTCAAACAACATTTGTATCAGGCGTTTCTTTTCTTCCCCTTCCTCCCCCCTTCTCCCCCCTTCCCCTCCCTTCCCCTCCCCCAAGAAACGCATGATCGCAGGTTAACTTACACTGTACCGTGTACCATTAAACTTAATAGAATCCTTAAGCGACTCATGCACTTCATCCTCCTCCTTTATGCCTAGTGTTTCAAAATCCCACAGACGTTGGACACCTTCAGAAAGTCTCTTATCATCATATGTATTTTCATGGCCAACAAAATTCACCTTCACGTCATCATCCGACTTACTTCCCTTCATGGGACCAGACAATACCCAGCCTAACTTTGTGTGTACTGCAACAGGCTCGTCACATTTCCCTCTCACAGTTCTGCCTTCCTGAAAACACCAAAGATACAGTAGTCTGCCCCAATCAACAATTCTATTTCCAAAACCTCCTTTTCCTTGCAAACATCAGAAAACCACAAACCTTGTAAATGAGGATAATCCCTTTTCCTCAACTCCACATGTTCATTCTTTATTTGTAAAATGCTCTTCACTCCGTACACCTCAAGTTTCACACTCTCTCCCCCCTTAACTGGCAACACTTCTAACTCGAAAACTTCTCGCAATTTTCCCTCGCAATTTTCTTGCCCAAACGCTCTTATTTCAATCCATTCCTTTCTTTTAACTGGCACTCCTGCTACGTGAACTGCCTTTGTAGTCACAAAGGATCTGTGACTTCCTGAGTCAAATAATACTCTCACTCTCACATTGCTCTTTGCTCCCTTCACTAAAACCTGAGCTTTCTGCAATGCAACTCTACACTCCGAACCCAGAATGGAATGATTGGACTGAACTGTGTCAGAAAGAACCCCAGTACCCTCACAAACAGACCCATGGTGTCGTTTCCCGCATGCATTACAAGTATTAGTACTTAAACAGTTTTTACCTACATGTCCCTTTTTTAAACAAACAAAACATCGTCCATACTTACGAATGAGTTGTCTGCGTTCATTTATATCGGTAACCTTCTTACATTGTTCATGTGGATGTTCTTGCATACAGAATGCACACTTTACATTTCCTTGCCTCGCAAAGAGAGCTGCTGCTGATCCACCAGAACCATGTCCATTACTCTGACCTTTTCTAGTTTCTTGCTTCTCGTCTTTGTTTACTACTGACTGATGTGCTTCTCGTAGCTCGATCTCCTTCAGAAAAGCTTTCCAAACCTCTGCCATCAACCATTCCAAAAAGTCTCGTTATGGTCAAACACCCCTCGTTATGGTCAAACGGAATGACTCTGGCAACTTCTCCAAGATCTCGGGCACTACGATGGTAGAATATGCGCTCTCGTCGACCCCCAGGGCTTTTAGACCTCGGTAATTCGTCTCGCATGTGTCATACAGTTTCCGGAGTCGTTGCGTATCTCGATCGTTAAACACGGGTTTCACGTTCATAAGCTCTTGGATGTGAGCTTTCTGGATGGCATTTTTCTTTCCAAAACGCTTCTTTAATAGATCCAGCGCTTCTTTATAGTTCGCTGCTGTGAGCGCGAATCCCGCGATGCTTGACCTTGCCGGCTCGACCAAAAGACTGCACAAATACGCGAACTTGTCTACGTCTGACAAACCATCATTTTTATTGACCGCACTGTCGAAAGAATCCTAGAACTCTTGCCACTCTTGCACTTTGCCACTGAATTTCTTCACCTCCAATTTCGGTAGCTTCGCTCGAACAATTCTTTGTGGTTCACTGATACTGTTGTTCAATGGCGTCATGTCGTGTGGCAGCGTTTCGGCTTGACTCAGCGAGTTATTTACATCGAGGACAATTCTTTTCATCTCCGCTCTAAGGTTGTCTGCTTCCTCAATTTCCCTCATAAGTTCCTGGTCGGCGTTCTCCGCTTCGCTACTGCTCATTAGTTCGCTGATGCCTTCATCGAGACCCTTTAGTGACTCGATTTTATCGTTCAAAGTACTGTAGCTTCCAATTGTCTCAAAACATTTTTGTCCGTCTCAATGTTGAGATTCGCGAGCCTTTCGTTGATCTTTGCGACGATCTTTGTTGTTGAACCTCTATGTGCTGTGCGTATCCTTTTCTTCTTCGTTAGCTCGTCCATTTCAAAGTTCTAGCTCGTGAAGTTCTTCTCTCCGGCTCGACAGGACCAAGTGTTGCGCTTTTCTGCTTCGCGTCGAAGTAGTTGCGCTTCTGCCAGTTCTCACAATTCGTTGGGGACTGTATCTATCATTTGTAAATAAGATCACGCACAGTCTTTTCACGTCTTTATTTTACAACAATTCAACAAACCATTCACAACTTGCTAGCATTCTGTTCGCTAGCCAAGTTAGTGACAACTCTGACATTCAATACCTAAATTATATTATAATAGCGTCGCCCGGAAGCTCCCCTTACATTGTCTTTTGTTTACATGAATAGATCATTCAGTTCTACGATGATCTGCACATTACAAAGGTTGATAATAATAATTATAAGAAGACTAATCAATTAGTAACTAAATTATCTAACTATAAGATTACAGACATTCGACACATTGGCCGCGTTCTTGAAATATCCTGAGCTGTTGCAGCATCTTGGTGAGGAGAACGTCGTTAATGACCAAGTGCTTTCCGATGCCGAAGCCTTTGTGTGTCACCTCTATAACCCATGAGGTACAGATAAAGTCCTCATACACCAGGAGACAGTAGCATCGTTTAGACGAGCAACAAAGAGTTTAGAACTCTCCAACGCACGCAAGATGCACTCGACCTACACATCAGGCGTGAGCATCTGCAGGCTCGCATATGGCGAAGCGCACTACAGCCCTGTCCTGTTCTAACTACAGAGGGGCGTCCATTAATGGCATTACGAGGATGGCATTCTGATGCTCAAGCTAACGACCGAGGAACAAATCTCTGCCTTGCTTACAGCTAGCATTCTGTGGATGTTCTGTACTCATCGAGCTTGTGCCACACGGAGATGCCTGTAAATGTGGCGACATTTGTAGAGACAACCCTGCAACAGAATAGAACATGAACAATCTGGCTGGTCACGTGACAGCCATGTATTTGATGAACATTTGGAAAGGATCACTGGTTCAGCCTCGTTTCCATGTTGTAGGAGAGAGGCCTTGGAGAAAATTCCCTTGCCATACCATTCAAAATTCAAGTTGGAAACAGGAAAATTCTTAAAAATGATCACAAGACAAAAGACTGTTTCCAGCTTCTACTCAAAATGTCCAGCGAACGTGTTATTTTTGGGGAAGTGCCTCCAGACTGACATACTTATTTTTGTCCCCTTGCACGGGAGGGTGATAATCTCGCCGCGGCAGGGATCCATTTCTCACGAAAGATTTGTATATATAAGGTCCAACTCCTTATAAGTGTTTTTTATTTGTGATAAACAAATACATGGTGTGTGAGGTCTGGGGACCAGTGATGGAAAAATCTCGCAGGGGTACGAGCGACGGGTTATTGCGGAACGTATTTCTAGTAATTAGTGACGTCACGGTGTAGTCACAGTGTAAAGTGCTAGGTCCAACTCCTTATAAGGAAGTAAAAAGTCATTTTGGGTGATCCGTTTGAATCGGACAAACGAACACACAAACAGGTTTTTGTATCTACTGCGCATGCGCGGAGTAGATATTGTTACGAAGGGTATGCACGTTTGCGTAAGATATTAGGCACGTATGTTATGTACTTGGACTATAGGTAACTCTAAATCTGTTTTCAGAATTGAAAACGGTTAAAGATTCACCAAGATAACGTTCAAAATAATACACGACGAAACGGGCCGCCTGATTTCCGATTATAAATTTCTAAGTGCATAACAGGTTTTTACGAAGACACGTTCTCATAATATAATAGACACATATGTTATGTGTTTAGAGTCGGTAATTCCAAATGTGTTTTCAGAATTGAAAACTTCAAAATTTAGCTGAATAGAAACACCTTTTCCGATTAGGTGATAAACAAATGCATGGCGTGTGATGTCTGGGGACCAGTGATGGGAAAATCAAGCAGGGGTAGGGGGGATATAATAGGCGAGCGAGGGGTTATTGCGGAACGTATTTCTAGTATTATTGGATTTTGGCACAAATTGATTTCGGTTAGATGATTTAAAGTGCAAGTATAGGGTTATATCGAGTCAGTAAATATATCACTTATTAAATTAGAAATCGGTGCCTGGCCATGTAAAGATTTAAAAGTAATCATCAGTATCTTTAAAATAATCCTTGATCTTGCTGGCAACCAGTGAAGATTACTAAGCACAGGGGAGATATGTTATCTGATTTTTAATCCCCGCAACAAGCCTGGCAGCTGTATTCTGAGTTCGCTGTAACTTTCACAATTCAGCTTCTTCATGGTTAGCCATAAAGGAGACTATTTCAACTGTTATTCTAGATGTTATATAAGTGTAGATGTTATATAAGTGTAGAATATGTTATGTACTGTTTAATAAACGAGCAGCAGTGTTTTATCAGATTTAAAACACGAGGGCGTAGCCCGAGTGTTTTAGATCTGATAAAATAGGTGCTGCGAGTTTATTAAACGGCTTGAAAAACGACCCATTTGATAAGTAGTAATTTTGAAAATCAATGTTGTCTAAGCCGAGAAAATCAAAGATAAATTTTATGTAAATTAGGGTGAAATTTTATCACATATAAAACCTACGACACGGTAGTGATTTCCTTTGTGTTTTCTTCATGAATTATTAATGATTTTTTTAAATAAGTGTAGATGTATATAAGTCTAGATGTTACAGTATATAAGTCTAGCAGTATAACATGCTTACTGACAATTAGCAATGCAGACTAAACATAAAATAATGCTGACTTCGAAAAGTGACAACATTTTAATTAAATTCGATATTTCGACTATTTTGTGGTCATCATCGGCTAGGTTTCTACACATCTGAACTGGCTTCTTAATTACCTTAGCAGCATTTCTGCTGATGACTACAAGATAATTGAAACGTTGAATTAAAATAAAATGTGCCTAGGAGTTACCGGTACCATGGTTTTGTGTCCGAGTGCAGGTATAAGTACTGCGATTTTAATTGTTTTGTTGTTAACAACTGAAAATGAAATTTTTAAGGCATTTATGCTTTCATATATAAAACTCTTCATTAAGTTTTCCATATATCTTCCACAGTTTGGTTGCAACTAATGCTGCTCGTTTTCGACTGGCAGCTGGACCTAAAATAAAACTGCTGGAATTTGGTCTTCGTCGAGCTCAAGGACCTAATGGAGGACTTTCTGCATCAAAGTATACATACTTAGGAGGTTCGTATTTTTATTCTGGTTATTACTTTTTATAAGTCCAATTTGCACATTGTTAAGTTGATGTAATTGTGGTAAGAATAAAACACAATCCGAATAAAGTCATCCGAAAACTCAATCAGATTGAAGTAAAACAAGAAAAGATAAAAAGATGTGTGGTGTTATTTCGACTTTATTCCAAAGGTATTACCCCAAAGGTATTGTTTTCATCCCCAAAACTATAGTTTGTCAATAATAAACAACTATAGTTCTGCACAAAACTCATAGTTTCCACAAATAGTTTCATCCTGAAAACTATGGATGGTTGGATGGAAAACTATATAGTTTTGATGAATAAATATAATTTATCAATAAAACTATAGTTAATCACAAAAACTATATATAGATCTACACAACAACCTTTTTTTGTATTCATAAATAGATTTCATCCTAAAACTATAGTTTTGGCGAAAATAAAACTATAGTTTTGGCGAAAATAAAACTATTATAGTTTTAGTGAAAATAAAACTATTATAGTTTTGGCGAAAATAAAACTATAGTTTGTAAAACTAGTTTGTAAGTATGATGCGGCCGATGTTTATGGGCAGTTATAATGGCGAGCCGCAGGCGAGCCGTTGTAACTGCCCATAAACATCGGCCACGAATGTTTTAAACGAACTTCAAAAAAGCTCAATAGACAATAGCAATTTTATTTCAAATTTTCACATGAGGTAAAAACAACTGTTTTAGCTAGAAAGATCATATTAAAAATAGTAAAAGTGCAAAGTTTGAAACTAATCGGGCAAATAGTGCGAAAGCTACACACTTTGGAAGTTTTGCTCTTCACTATGGATTTAATAGGGATTTTGGCTTGGCGTGCAACGCCCGCCCGCCAAGCCAAAATCCTTATTAAATCACTAATAAATCCCTTTTGAAATGGCCAACTTTCTGCTTGTATAACTTCTTCCTTTTTTACACAATTCCTTTCAAACTTTGCACTTCTACTATTTTCAATATGCTCTTTCCAGCTGAAACAGTTGTTTTTACCTACGATGAAAATTTGAATATTTGTTGCTACTGCGCATGATCATGAAAGTCGTCTATTAGTAGTATAGAGTATGGGGGTGCGAGCGCACTTGGAATTATCATACAAAAATCTCGAAGTCAAGACGTCTAAGCCATGTGTATGGCTTAGACGTCTGGTCGGTTGTGATATTGTCTTCGAGATTTTTGTATGATAATTCCAAGTGCGCTCGCACCCCCATACTCTATACTACTCAATTTGACCCAATTAACTTTGATAAAACATCGATGTTTTATTAACAATGTTTTATCCTTGGTTAAAGATGCTGATTAAATATTAATTTCTTTTGAATTTTCTTCATGAATTATTAATGAATTTTACAAATAAAACTACAGTTCTGCACAAAGACAAAAACTTAACCCTATAGTACTAAACCTAACCCTAAAATATAGTTTAGATGATAACTATAGATTATATATAAAATATTGATACTATAATCTATAGTTTTGAAATAAGTTTTAAATACCATTCCTATTTTTTTACTACATGTATATTATCCAAAGAATGTTTACTGTAAGAATTGAAAGGTTAACCATGTCAATATGTTGCTTGGCATATCAACAAGGAAAGTCTTACTGTCTGTGACCTATATCAAGTATCAAGGTTATTTTATGCGAGTAAAAATTAGACATTGTCATGTTTGCTTTGTTTTGAAGAGCATAATTTCGCTAACTTAATTAGCATCATAATTTTCCAGCATCATAGAATATTTACCATTCCTTCATTAATTTGTTCTACTACTAAATTGGAAATGATGACACCATAATTGATATACCTCACATTAATTTCGGGTAGGGATAAAACGCGGATGCGGATTGCAGATGACGGATGAGTAGATAAAACGTGGATGAGGAAATGCGGATGAGGCGTCTCTAAGCTTAAGGCGTTTGCATGACATCTAAAACATACAGTAATGCCTCAGATGACCCTTTCTCCATTGATTGGAATCACTTTGTTGAGTATGGAAAAGATTGACAAACGTATAGTATAAATGCCAAAAGTTGATTCAATACACCTGATTCCATTCACTGGCGTTGAATGTAGTTCTTATCTTTAGTACATGTATATTACTTGCGTCTTTCTTTTTGGCCTACAGATAGGTTGACAAGCAATTTTACAATTTCTGTTGATATACGTATGTCAATTGATGGCTAAAGCCCAATAATTATCTGCACACATCCTGTTTGTCAACAGACTGAATTGCTGACGAGAAGAAACACTTGACCTTTTATGAGCACGTTCACAGCTTGGTGTTATTCCCTCATTGTTAATATTATATTATTATTGTAAAGGATAGCCGGACCTCATATTCTGGTTCCCAGCCAGTTCATAAAACGCCAAATATTGCCGTCTTAATATATATACATAAACATAAACAAGGCATGATAAACATGCATACAATCAAATGTGAACAGTCACTAATGTCGTTGAATTAACACACTCAAAATCTTTCTAACGATGGACTCGCTTTCCATCAGGACGATTTTATTCATCTCTCTGGTGATAAAATTAACTTCTTTCTTCCTCAATAAGAATCTTCGTGCAACCACCCAAACTACCAATGACCAGTGTAAGGATGTATAGGTACAAAACCCTGGACGTTGCTCACGTATTTTAAATGCCAACTGGGAATACTTAACCATCTTCTCCCTAAAGGCGGCTAGCAGGTTCCGTACCATGGGACAGGTCATATCAACTATCGAGATGGTTTTAGCTTATATGTCTTCGAGTATTCAATCCGGGCGTCTATGGTGCTTTAAACTCAAAATCCCAGAAAAATTCAGCATTGCTATTTTCAAAGACTTCTCTTCTCCATTTTTGTTTATAATACCACTTACAATCGTCAGGGAGTATAAATTTTCTTTTAGCCCAGGCGACAGCCAGAATCATCAGAGCGTTATTTGTCTCGTAAGATACTCTACGTCAGCAAGAACAGGACAACCTGTCACCAAATGTTCTACATTTTCAGGGAATCAGGAACACAAACGACAGAGATTTGATTCAACCTCTAAACCTCTAATTCTCTTCCATTCACGTGTTTCTATCATTTGCTCCTGAAGTTCAAATATTGCAGCTGTCTTGTGTGGATCCAGCCATGTAATCATTGCATCTCTTATTAATAACAGCTCTCTGATATATTTCTTTCAGTTTTATCCAGCTCTTTTTCCAGTCAACATCCAGTGCTGCACCATCCAGTGTGATTACTCGCAAAGTCTACAGCACGAACGCTCTCCATTGCCTCTTTCTTTGGATGATGATTATTATTATTATTATTACTAGAAATACGTGTACGCAACAACCCCTCGCCCGTTTACTGTTTGAGGCTTTAATATTGCAAAACTGAACAGATTTTCAAACTGCTTATTTTTTTGGTGCAATTTGTGGGTAGTGTACTGAACAGAACCCAAGTGGGAAAGTCTGCAAACACTAAATTGTCTCGCAGGCAGGGTTAGAAACCAATTGTGTAACTCTTGATTATTGAAATTAATAATTAATTTTAATAATTATTAATTTAAATAATAATTTTATTAATTATATATTACATAATTAAAGTTAATTATGTCAGTTATGGTTTTAATAATAAATTTCAACATGCATGTTTGCAGTAACAGTGGCATACTCATAATTTTACTCAAAGTACAATTGTATTCACGAGACTGCATAACCTTGTACATACATGTACCCTACTGTAATAATGTAATCTGCATGTTCCTTATTCAATACACTTAAAATAGCGAGACCGAAATCAAGTCCTAGAATGGTTTACGATTTCAAATCAGCGGATTGGAACGCATTAAAGGATGATTTCAAAAACGCCCAATGGGACAACATATACTTGATGGACAACATCGATGAGGTTTGGGAGGCTTGGAAAACTTGTTTTTTCAAAGCCGTCAAACAAAACATTCCTTCCAAACGTGTACAACCCCAACGCAATGCGCCATGGATTAATTCAGATCTGAAGAAGTTAATTCATAAGAAACGGAGACTTTGGAAAACAGCTCGATTTTCGGGGGACTCGGATAAATGGACCAGTTATGGGAGATTTAGTAATTCTGTCAAAGATCAGCTTAACAAAGCCTATAATAACTATACCATCAATCTTACTGCTTCATTAGCTGAGAATCCGAAAAAGTTTTGGTCATTTGTTAAGTCGCGTACCGGTAAATCTAGTGTTCCAAGCTGTATCGAGAACAATGGGAAAAGATTGTTTTCACCTGTGGCAAAAGCAGACATCTTAAATTCTTTTTTCCATTCGGTGTTTAATGAAAAAGTACCAGAGGAGTTGGTTCGTGCTGAAAACCCAAATGCAAGTCCTTTCACCGAGCATGAAATTACAGACTTATATTGTAGCGCAGATGATGTTGCCATATTACTTGGTTCAATCAAAGTTAATAAAGCATGTGGTCCGGACAACATTTCACCAAGAGTTTTAAAAGAATGTGCGTCGGTACTGGCACCATCGTTGGCAAATTTATTCAATCTTTCTCTGACACGAGGTGAACTGCCATCGGAGTGGAAACTAGCGAATATTGTTCCAATCCACAAGTCAGGCAAAAGATCTTTGGCAGAAAATTATCGTCCTGTCTCACTGACTAGTGTTATTGTCAAGACCTTAGAACGATTAGTTCACATGCATATTACGCAGTTTCTAAATGAATTGAAGCTATTATGTGACAACCAACATGGATTTAGACAAAACAGATCTTGCGTTACTCAGCTTTTGCAGTTATTGCATAATTGGTTTGAGACTATGGATAAATTGGGCTCGGTCGACGCCATATTTTTGGATTTCGCCAAAGCATTCGACAAAGTCTCCCATGCGCATCTGCTCTACAAGTTAAAGCTGTATGGAGTGAAAGGCCAGCTTCTGGCCTGGATCAGGGATTTTTTAACATCAAGAAAGCAACGTGTGGTGGTTGAAGGTCATGCCTCGGAATGGCTGGAAGTAACGTCTGGAGTACCTCAAGGTAGTATCATTGGTCCGCTATTGCTTCTAGTGTACATTAACGATCTACCTTCGTTTGTTAGTTGTCATTCTGAGTTGTTTGCTGACGATACAGTACTTCATCGTCATATTGTCAACGATACTGACTGCGATCAGCTTCAAGGAGACCTGTCCTCTGCCTCTGAATGGTGCAAAGATTGGTTGGTATCTTTAAACACGAAGAAATGTAAAACCATGCACATTACCAGAAAGGTGAATCCCAAATGCCATGAGTATTCGCTAGAGGCTACCGTTCTGCCAAAAGTAGATCAGCACAAACATTTGGGGGTTTGGATTGAGTCATCTTTGTCGTGGGACTGCCATATAAATAATATCTGCGCTAAGGCAAATAAAGTACTGGGCCTGGTGCGAAGGACCTTTGGCTCAAAGAATCCTGTGGCTATTACCACCGCATTCAAGACTCTTGTGAGACCAATTCTTGAGTATGCCTGCCCGGTCTGGTCTCCTCATCTTGCCAAACACGTCAAAGCAATCGAGTCAGTCCAGAGAAGAGCTACCCGTTTAGTTTGTGGACCTGACAAGTCCTACACAGAGAGACTTGATGAAATTAAGTGGTCAACTCTTGAGTTAAGGCGAGACTATCTAAGTCTTGTTCAGATGTGCAAGATCATATTTGGTTACAGTGAGGTTGATTGTACTAAGTTTTTTGATTTAGTTGGCCGGTCGCGTACACGCAGCAACCATGAGTTTAAACTGAGGCCTAAGGCCGTACGCACCAATTACTTCAAGTACTCATTTTTTAATAGATACATTAATCAGTGGAATTCTTTACCTAACGAGGTTATAACATCACCTAGTTTGGCTTCCTTCAAAAGATCTCTTTGGAACTATTTATCTAAAAACCACTGAATTAGATTTTTATTTTATTTTATATATTATTTTATTTATTACTGTAAGGAGAGTGGCTCAAAAATGGGAATTAAGTTTCCCCCTACCACTATCCAGCCAGCCAGGTTTTTTTGTTGTTGTTTGTTTTTTTTTGTTTTTTTTTGGCATATATTTTTTTGTTTGTAATTTTGTGCAATGTAATTGTTTATTGTGTATATTGGTTGGCAAAGATTTTATTAAAGATATATTAAAGATACATGTACCCTACTGTAATAATGTAATCTGCATGTTCCTTATTGCCTAATTGTCAGTATAAGCAGATACATGTACCCTACTGTAATAATGTAATCTGCATGTTCCTTATTGTCTAATTGTTAGTATAAGCAGATACCAAAAGATTTATTCTAACCCAAATTGATAAGCCTGATAAACCTTTTATTCTTTTAGAAGACTTCTGTTGCTTTTATTAATATATATAATCTTATTATATTATATAATTATGCACATACATGTACCAGTATTTGAATGGTATTCAAGTATATAATATATATTAATTCAGGATGAAATTCCTTTCAGCTGCTTCTTGTCAGTGAGGTGATACCACTTGTTTAATCCCTAACATGTTCCCCTGACACAGT
Source organism: Chrysogorgia sp. JL179-B06 (assembly GCA_035772405.1). Classification (NCBI taxonomy): domain Eukaryota; kingdom Metazoa; phylum Cnidaria; class Anthozoa; order Scleralcyonacea; family Chrysogorgiidae; genus Chrysogorgia; species Chrysogorgia sp. JL179-B06. The sequence goes on from JAYKKM010000448.1 coordinate 584,456, forward strand.
GAGTGTTAACCTACCCAATTATACATTATACAGTATTTATCCTTCAAAAGCTGTGTAAAAATATACATTGAAAGCCTAGGACTGGCACTGTCCAAGCCTACTATCCAGGACCAAAGGTGAATTTAAACAGACACACTAAGCCATTGGCCAGAAGGGCATATGCCATAATATCAGATGAGCATAAATGCTGATTGTTATATAGCCAGAATGGTGTATGTTTACACTATTAAAGTCAATAAAATGTAAGCCATAGACTTGCAATATAAACACAGCTAAAGTCTGTAATTGTTTACATCCTTACTACAAGTCTACAAGACACCAGTATACTCTTTATCAGCTAATTTTTGAGTTTTGCAATGAGTGTTGTCTGACTATATATTGATAAGCTCGATAAACCTTTTATTCTGTTAGAAGACTTCTGTTACTTTTATTAATATATATAATCTTATTATATTATATAATTATGCATACAAATTGTACCGGTATTTCAATGGTATTCAAGTACTGGTAACACATTTCAAAAAGATGAAATGATAAAAGTCCATAATATGCAACAAAGAACATTGCTTAATCTAATTATTTCACCAATATATCATTAATTCAAGATGAAATTCCCTTCAGCTGCTTGTTGTCAGTGAGATGATACCAGTTGTTTAATCCCTAATGTGTTCCCCTGACACAGTGAGTGTTAACCTACCCAATTATACAGTATCTATAACAGTATATATCCTACAAAAGCTGTGTAAATATATACATTGCAAGACTAGGACTGGCATTGTCTAGGCCTAATACAGGACAAAGGTGTTTACACAAACACACTAAGCCATTGGCCAGACCAGCATGCCATCAGATGAGCATATAAACACTGATTGTTATAACCAGTGTGGTGCATGTTTAGACTATTAAAGTCAGTAAAATGTAAGCCAGGCCCAAGCTAGCTGGCGTGGTTAGTCCTATAGACGTGCAGTATAAACACAGCTATAATATGTACTTTTTTACATCCTTACCACCAGTACTGGTACTCACTATATAGGCTAATTATCAAGTATTGCAATTATTCCATTGAGGATGAGGTTGCAAAAAGTGACCGAGTGAAACAATGGTGATGGCTAATTTAAATAAAAGTATAAAATCAGCCATTCAAAATTTGTATTAACATTTGTTATTCTGCAATATTATAATAAAGCACATAATTTATTGGTATATCGTGTGTAAGGACTATTCAATTTCGAGCGAAAGCCCTTCAAAGAGTGATTTCGTGATGTCTGATTGACAGGCTCACGTTTGTTTTGTTTTTAGTCGCCATGACGCAATGCCAAAAGTGAAATGTTCCGACCACAATATATTTTGAAGTACTAACTCTAAGAACTCATTCTACATATCTAATGAAAGCTTGATTAACAGCCTCTGACATATATACAAAAATATTTTTGTAACTGATAGCTAACAGCTTGAAAAAAGCGACGACGCTTGGATTTGACAAACTCCGAGTAAATATTTTAGATATTCAGACGACCATATCTTTTGAACTACTAACTCTAGAAAATCATGCTATATATCAAATAAAAGCCTGAATAACATACTCGAACATGTTTGCAAAACTATCTTTGTAACTGACTATCAGGTTTAAAAAACCGAAAACGGGTTTACCTTTAGTTTGACGCCACGTATAAAACTTGATTTACGAACTTGACATCTTCCGACGACGATATATTGCATTTTCACTGCATTTTCACGATCTTTTTGAACACAAATCTTCATGTACTTTTCTTTTATGGTTTCATGCTAATATCGACCGTGAATGTGCTAATATCGACCGGCGTTTAGTATTGTATTCTAGGCGTTTAGTATTGTATTCTAGCTTCTTTTCAGTCTGGATGGTAAAGTCCCATCGGATTTTAACTTCCGCATTTTCCAATACTCTACTTTCCTTGTCAATATGGTGGTTAGCTTTTCCCCACATATTCAAATCCATATTTCTTACAGAGGTCTCGGTGTATGGCAGCAGCAATTTTATCATGTCTCACATTCCTATAATCCTTTTGAGCAAGAGGAGTACATTCCGAGACTACTTGTGCGATGGTTTCATCTGCAAGTCCACAGATCCTGCAAGTTGGTGCAATTTCAAGCTCTTTGTCAGTATGGTGTCTAACCCATTTGGTTCTGAGGGCTTGGGTTTGAGCTGCCAGAATAATTCCTTCTGTTTCCTTCTTTAGCGTTCTTTTCCTTAGCCATTGCCATGTTGCTACCTTATCCCTTACCTCCTTTGTTCCTTTCCAAAATACAGAGTGTATCCTCTTTTCAAGGAACCTCTCTTTATTTCTTCTGTTTGTGATGGTTTTCTTCCTTTCTTTTGGGTCTTCCTCGTCCTTGAAAATATTTTCCTTCTTGACTTCCTTTAAAAACTCTTCCTCTGTTTCGGCGAGGTAGTACCCTAGGCTGCATTTCTCAATTTCTACAACATCCTCTACACTCTGCAATCCTCTCCCTCACTCATCTGTCTTCCAGTACATCCTGTCCACATCATCTCTTGGGTGGAAGCACTTATAGATAGTAAGTATGTTCCTTGTCTTTCTATCCATTTCCTTTAGTTCTTCTTTAGTCCATTCGATTATCCCCTGCTCCATACCTTATGATTGATACCGCCCGGGAGTTGATTGCCTTGATGACATTTCCTGCATTCAATTTCGACTTTAAGATCTTTTTTATTCTCCTGAAGTATTCATTTCTGAGTATTTCTTTCATTTCACCACTTTTCGCCTTGTCGCATTCCAAAATCCCTAGGTATTTGTATCCTTCATTTTCCTCCAATGCTTTGATTGTTTCTTCATTGGGAAGGTCAATACCCTCGCTCTCTACCAATCGTCCTCTTGTCATTTTCACCATTGCACATTTTTCAATTCCAAACTCCATGCCAATGTATTTACTGATAACCCTTACTGTCTAGACTACAGAATCCAGCTCTACTACATTTTTCGCATACAATTTAAGGTCATGGGAATAAAAGATGATTAATACGTGCTCTGTTTTTCCCAACCTGGTATCCTATCCGTGTAGCTTTCAAAACGATTGACATAGGTATCAATGCTAATACAAAAAGCAATGGTGACAGACTGTCTCCTTGGAATATCCCCCTCCTGATCTTTACTTTTCCCAGTGTATTCCCTCCAGATGTAAGTTCGACTCTCCATGTTTTCATTGATTTCTCCAATGTTCTTACATTGTTAGCAACTCCAAACCAATCCATACACTGTTTGATCCAGGAATGTGGGACCATGTCGTAGGCTTTTTTATAATCAATCCAGCATACAGCAAGATTAGTCGGTCTTCTTCTGCAGTTCTTGAGGATCATTTTATCGATCATAAGCTGATCCTTTGTTCCTCTACATCCCTACGACCTCCTTTTTGTTCTGGTGGTAAAATCTGTTTTTCTTCCAGATGATTGTACATACTTTTTCCAATAATCCCTGTCAAAAGCTTCCACATCAGAGGCAAGCACGTTATTGGGCGGTAGTTTGATACTAGGCCACCTTTGCTTCGGTCTTTCAGTATTAGGCATGTTCGACCTTTTGTCATCCACTCAGGTACTATACCCATCTCTAAACAAATGTTTAACTGTTCCGAAATTCTTTCATGGAGGTTTACAAAGATCTGGTCCACTACTTTTCCAGTTAGGTGTCTTTTCACATCCTCAACTTCGACTTTGATGTCATTCTGCCTTTCAATATCTTTGCTCTATTCCTCAATATCTTTCATCCACGCAGCTTTCTTATTGTGTCTTACATCTTGTCCCCATAATCCATTCCAGAATGTTGTACTTTCATCCGCATCAGGCTTGACATAATTTTCTCTTTTCATCCCATCTAGTTTCTCGAACAAAAGCTTTTGATTTGTTTCAAACAGTTTATTTTGGTGAAATGTGTCATTTCTAGCATCACTTTCTGATTTTTGCATTTACTGCCTTCACCTTTGTTTCAGTTCCTCAATTACTGTTGATATTCCTTCATTCTTAACAAAATACTTTTTCTCAAGTCTTACTTTACAACATATACTTCCCAACTTCTTTACCTTCTATTGTTCTAATCTAGTGATGTCCCTCTCCATATTCTTAATTTGTTTCTTCATCCTCCTTTTTCAAAAAGGTTCCTGTTTCTTTCCAATTCTTTTTTCCTTCCTTCCAACAAGATCAACCACAACGTTTGCTCCAGCTAATATTAGGATATTGGTTTCGTTTAAATCTTTTGTTTTAATCTTTTCTATGATGTCATTAACTTTCTTTGTATTCTTCCTCACTTTTTTCCTATCTTCATATCTCAGGTTAACTGGTTCCAAGTTCTCAGACATTTCCAATTTCATTTTGAGCATCTCTAATATGATCTTTCTTCCTCATTTAATTCCTCGTCTATCTCATACAAACCTTGGAACTCTGTCGCGTCCTCTTGTCGCATTTCTCGATCCCGATTCTGCGCAGTTTCATTCAACTCCTCTTCTTCACCTTCCAATGGTTCTACTCCATTTTCATTTTCTTTATCAATCATGCGTTGTATTTCTTCAATTTCCACTGCTGTTAACCACCCTCTATTCTTAATACATCTTACTTGCCCAGCCAGTAAAACAAACCACTTTTTTTTTCTTTGGCACTAAACAAACCTCTTTCATTCCAAATAGTCAGCATTCTCTTTCTAAATCCTCGCTTCATTGGTTCACTCCGTAGGTGGCACTCCATAAGGAGTTTGTTGAACTCCTTTGTCCATTCTCGTCTTTCTTTGGTGTGCACAGGGCCTTCAGCTCCTTCTGTGCAGTTAGTTTGTAAGTTTGTGTTTTCATGACTGGCCGCGAGAGCCATAATCAGTATGCACGGGATCAACAGTCCGCCCAGAAATGCCCGGCATTCTGGGTAAAGCTTTATACGCACAGGGATCACCAATTCCTAGGGTACTCATCCATCAACACGTATCTACACCATATATTGGTACTAGCACTTGCTGAAGGTGCTACCTCAGACTCTGGTGGGCGGGAGCGTCCATGTTCCCGTGATAGGCTAAGGCTCCAACCTGTCCTACCCCAGTGCCCTTGTTATTATTTAATTTCGTAGCCATATCAAAAGGTAAAGTCTGGTCAATGAAACATTCCCACCAATAATTGTTGGGACGTTAACCGATTTTCTTTTTACTCCGATTGCACCAATCCACCCAACACTTTCCGTATTATTGTCCCTCCTTCCATAAGTACTGGCTGTTGCATTGTCCTCACTATTCTTGTCACGTTCATTTCTCCCTCAATCACTTTGCCACCGCTTTGCTCGTCTTCACACCACCACCCATACATCTAATAATAACCGGTACTACTTCCACTCTATAACCTGGTCTCTTCTCCCTAGTCTCAAACGCAAGTTGTTGGTACTTTCGCAGTTTGGTTCGCGTTACCTCCTCTATATTCATTTCCATTGGGCACGACATTTCCACCAACCATATCTTCTTGTCTCTTTCGTCCTCCAGGATCATGTTGGGTCTACGTGCTGTACTCGTTTTCCTCATTCTGTACTCAAAGTCCCAACAAAGTTTGAATTCATTACCCTTGAGTGCATGTCCCTTCTTCCATCTCTCTCTGTACCATACTGTGCTTTCAGGAAGAAGTCCTTTCTCTATTGCCCAATTGACTCCTAATACCATCAGTGCATTATTGTGTCTGCAAAGGTATTCAGATCCCGCCAGTATTTCACATCCTGCAAGCAGGTGTTGAACGGTTTCATCGTGTTGTCCACATAACCTACACTTTCCATTTGTATCTCCGATTCCTCGCATCGCTTTCCATTTCCTGGTTTCAACCATTTGTTCCAACATATTCATAATCCCTGCTGTCTTCTGTACTGTAATGTTTGAGCTCAACCACATGTGGCTTTCTTTTCCTGCCTTGCAAACACTTGGCTCTGCATGACATTCTCTTTATACTCGTTCTTTAGCTTATCATGATATCGCTTCTTCATCTCCTTCTTCAACCCCTTCTAACAACCTGACCAATCATTCTCCACCTTCTCTCCATCTTTCCAAATCTCCTCCTGCCTTGAGCTTAACACCATGTATGTTGCCACACGCACTTTCGTCTCTTTGTAGACCTGTCTCAGACTCGTTAAACCTCGCCCGCCATCCTGCCTATTCATGTAGAGCCGTTCGTCACTTCCTTGCCTCCCTAGCATTCCTTTTCTGCGTAAGATCTCCTTCACCATCATGTCAAGATCATATAGTTCCTTTTTGGTGAACTGGCAAACATTCATTGCATATCCTGCGACCGGTATTACTCTGCAGTTGATTGCCCTCATAAGGTTCTTATCATACAGCTCTAACTCTACCAAGCTCTCCAATCTCTTCTGCATTTTTTTCCTTATTCTTAACATTACTCTTTTCTTGTCAATCTGCTTTCCCTGTTCAATCCCCAAGAACTTATAAAACTCCTCCTTCTCTGGATCCAATGCCTCTGCCTTCGCATCCAGCATCATCAAGCCTTCTCCTTTGATCGTCTCCTCGTTTAAACACAATTTCTGCACATTTCTTCACACCATACACTGCTCCTGAATCATCACTGGCTCTTACGATTATCTCGTTAGCAGCTTCCATTTGCTTATGGCTTTCCTGGTAGGTCTTCAAGTCGTCTATGAACAAGCTGTGTGTTCTCTTCGTGAGTCTTTCCCGAGGCGGCCCCATCCTGTATCCTCTTGTTTTCTCCAAAAGCATTGTGATTGGAATTTCGGTTAGGCAGTACCCTACCGGCGAATAGCTATCTCCTTGCAAAAAGCCACACCGTATTGTGATCCATCTGCTCTGTATTTTTTCTTCCCCAATATTCAACTCGAGTCGCGTTTTCCAATTGTTCATCAATTTTCGTAACACCTTTATCACCTTCTTTGGTATCCCCATCCATTCGTACACCATGAGCATCCAATCGTGGTGCACTTTATCGTACGCCTTCTGGTAGACGGTAGTCATAGAAAGCAACTGACAGATCCCTTTTATGTTCCCTCACCTCATCCATTATACATTTATCAATGAGTAGTTGGTCAACTGTCCCAAGCACACCTTCTATGGCTCCTAGCTGTCCTTCATCCCAGATGTCATTTCGTATTGCATGCTCTTTCATATATCTTCCCAGTATCCCTGATGATAAGATGTATTGAGGCAAGTTATTGGTCTGTAATCCTTTTCAGGTGACAAGTCCTCAGTCTTCGGCAAGAGCACTGTCCTACCTATTGTCAGCCATTCCGGGATACTATCTGGGTCATCAGTCCATTTCCTCATACTCCTTGCAAGTGCCTGCCAGGTTCCGCTTAACCGTTTCCACCAGAAATTCTGGATCCCATCTAAGCCAGGAGCAGTCCAGTTTTTCCTCCTCTTTATTATTTTCCCAATTATTTCCTCACTTATACCAATATCTTCTACTTCTTTAATTTTTCTTTTCAGTTCCTCTTTAATCTTATTCATCCATGGTCGTTCGGTGGTAGTTTTCTCTTTCTCCCATATACCTCCCCAGAATTCAACAAACTTCTCCATTGTGGGGGGTTCACCCTTGAATTCCTTTATCCCATTAACTTTCTTATAGAAGCCCCCATCATCTGCTGAAAACATTGCGTTGTTCTTCCTTCTCTTCCTCTTCACCACTACCTTTTCTAGTATAACTTTCTTTACTCTCAACTCATCCAACCATCTTTCCGAGGCGTTCTCAAGTTCCTGTGTCTCTATTGATCCTTCTTCTGTGTGATCTTTCAGTTCTTTACGATTTTTACCTCTTTCTTAGTTGCTTTCCTTCCTGTTCTTCTGCGATGTAACTCATTATTTGCTCTTGCTATTCTCTGTCTCAATGATTTTATCTGGGCATGCAATTTCCTTTCCCTTCTATCTCTCTCCACTTGTGGTTTCTTCTTTCTCCCACTTGTGGCATCAGCCTTTACATTGAGTAATTTAGCTATTGCCCTTCCCATGTCATGTAATCTCCCTCGATCTTTTCGCTCCTTTTTAGGTGTTCCGAAAGTATCTTATTTGCATTCTTTTCCATTTCTCGAGGTAGCTTAAGTTTTGGAAGTCTGTTTCTTTCTTCGACCTTAGTTGCATCTGTTGGTTTTAACTTCGCCAATTCTGCTAAGAAGGCATCTCTCAGTTTTCTCTCGTCTTCTGTATTTTCCTCGACTCGTTCCTGTTCTGCTTCCTCTTCCACTATCTCTGTTTCCCTTATTCTCTCCTCCGTCCCCTCATCCTCTTCTGCTACTTCTTCCTCATGTCTATCTTCACCATCCTCTATTCGTTTTCTCACCAAAACCAAATTTGCTATCTCTTTCTCTTTCTTCAATCTGGCGGCATTGTCCCTCAATTTTTGATCTTTCAGCCTCTCGCCAAGCTCTTGCTCCCACCTATTGCCAATTCTCTTCATGAAACCAGGTCCGCGTTGCCTTTCTTCTATGTCTATATCTCAACTAGCCGGACTTTCTTTGCTGTAGTCCAAGTGTAGTTCTCTTGAGGTGTATTTATTTCAACCCTTTCTACTCTTTCTTCCATTCGGCTTCATTCCATTCGGCATTCTACTTCTTCCTCCAATTTAAATCTTCTGGCGTTATCCACCAGGTTCTGAGCTGATACGTTTTTCTTTGTCTGCGCTTCTCTTGTCCATCTCTTTTTCACTCTCTTCATAAATCCACTTCCTCTTTTTCTCTCTTCTATCTCCATTCTGACAAGTAATACTTTGTCTTCCAATGTCCACTCTGGGTTTTTTCCTCTCCCTCGGTTATTTCTCAGCTTCTGCTGCATTTGTTTGATTCGGAGTATTCAATTCTTCAGTTTGAGTTTGATTCATAATTCCATAATCCCAATAGTTCATATGTAATTTTCATGCACAGGATTATTAGTCCGCCTGAGGTTGCCTGGCTCATCAGGTAAAGCATTCATTAAAACACAGGTTCGCCACTTCCGTGAGCTGTACGTTCGCGACCTCCTAACGTGTCGGCCACCATCAACCACTTTCAATGCCATCCCCTCAGCACGTATCTCCACCTTGGGATGACGAGGTTTGATTTCGGACTCTCTTTCTCCTAGGTCCACTTGCCTTCATTAGGCTGACCCTACCCGGGTTTATTGTTTGGAGTGCTTCCACTACAGCTAACGAGCCCCGTCTGCCCATAGTATCTGATGTCGTATCCCTGACAAGGGCAGCTACTTGGTTACTAGCACTTGCTGAAGGCGCTACCCAAGACTCTGGTTGGCGGGAGCGTCCAAAATCCCGTAGTAGGCTAAAGTACCATCCTGTCCTACCCCAGTGCCCAATTATTATTATTATTATTATTATTATTATTATTTGTTTTGTGTTTCACGGTAAAGGTATACCGGTATTTAATCCTCACTGACAGGTTTCTTCAACTTAAGCCAGTGATTCTTCTGACGTTCTTCACTCCATCGCTAGTACCTTTCGGAGGATGTTGGCTGTGCCTAGTAGCACTGAGTGTTGTAAGATATTCAAATCATAGGGGATATCTAGTTTTTTGAGGTAGGACTGTAGATCCTTTGGTACTGAGCCCAATGCACCTATTATGATTGGTACCACTACCGTCTTTTTATTCCACATTCTGGCCACTTCCAGTCGTAGTTCAGAATAGTTGTCTAATTTCTCAAATTTCTTCTTCACCAGGTTGTGATCGCCGGGGTTTGCCACATCAATAATTGTACACTCGTTCTTCTCCTTATTCACTACGATGATGTCTGGTCTTCTGTGCTTGATTTCCCGATCTGTTTGAATATTGAAGTCCCATAGGATTTTAACCCTCTCATTCTAGACCACACTGTCCACTTTGTGCTGGTACCATTTCTCACTGACTTTTAAGCCGTACTTTCTACATAGGGACCAATGCAGGTTCAGGCATACTTTATCGTGTCTCCTCTTACAATCTTTCTGTGCCAGCGTGCTACATGCACTTACAATATGCATTACACTTTTACCTTTTCGCCACATAACCTACATTTATCTGAGACATTCAATCCGTATATACTCTTCTTAATGGAGTTTGTATTTAACGCTTGATCTTGTGCAGCAGTTATCAGGCTTTCTGTTTCACGTTTGAGATAGGCTTTACTTAACCAATTCCACGATTTTTCTGTTTTCAGATCCTTTGTATGTCTCTCAAACTGCCCGTGGAGTTTCATGCTTTCCACCTCCTTTTTCTTCTCAGCATCTACCCTTTTCTTGTAATCTTCTTTCCCTTCTACTTGTTCTTTAAATTCCTTCTTCCTTTGCAACTGCTTTCAGTAGGGTTTCTTCACTGTTTACTATATATAGTGATGTAAGCTTCTCAATTCACTCGCGATACATTCTTCAACGCTGATCAAACCTCTTCCTCCTTCTTTTCTCTTGATGTATATCCTTCGCACATTTGACTTAGGATGGATGGCGTGGTATGCACTCATCATTCTTCGGGTATGCCTGTCTAACTCCCGGGTCTCATTCTTTGTCCACCCAATGAATGCTGCGCTGTATCGTATCACTGCCACCGCCCATGAGTTGATTGCCAAGAAAAGATTTCGACCATTAAGCTTGCTCTTAAGCAGAAGTCTTAGTCTCCTCAAGTAGATATCTTTGACTTTAGCTTTCATTTCAGCACACATGATATCCAACACACCAAGGTATTTATACCCTTCACAGTCAGGCTCCGTCATTTCTTCTCCATCCGGGAGTTTAATGCCCCGACTTTCCACCCTTCGTCCCCTCTTCAATGTCACTACTGCACACTTGGATATCCCAAACTCCATATCAATATCAGTACTACATTGTCGGATGGTTTGCACCAGTGAATCAACTTCATTGTCATTTTTGGCGAAGTCTTTAAGGTCATCCATAAATAACATGTGATTGATCATTGGGCCATTTTTCTCCAGTTTATATCCCATTCCTGTCTCTCGTAGCACATGTGTCACTGGTATTAGCGCGATCACGAACAACAAGGGTGAGAAAGAGTCTCCTTGGAAGATGCCCCTGTTAATGTTCACTGGGCCTAGACACTCCCCATTAGAGTACAGGTTGGTTCTCCATTTGGTCATACTTCTGGACATCAGGTCAATCACATTGTCTGCTATGCCAAACATTTGCAATGTTTTAATTATCCAAGAATGTGGTACCATGTCATATGCCTTTTTATAATCTATCCAGGCGTTTGTTCTTCTTCGTTTGCAATTTTTCAGTACACATTTATCAATGGAGAGATGGTCCTTTGTTCCTTGACATCCTTTTCTGCAGCCTTTCTGTTCATCAGGGAGAAGGTTGTTTTGTTCCAAGTGGGAGTAAGTTTTTTCACTTAATCATAGCTGTCAACAGTTTCCATAAAAGGTTCAGGCATGCAATTGGTCTGCAATTATTCGCCTCTGATCCTTTCGTAGGGTCTTTCATTATTATCTGTCTTATTAGTCTGCTGCTGACTTAATGGAAAATTATGATAATATCTTGAAATCACTACTTGAATCCCATGCTCCAGTTAAAAAAAAGATGGTAACTTTACGTCCATATTCTCCATGGTTTACTGACGAAATCTATCAGTTAAAGGTAACGAAGCGACGTTTAGAGCGTCGATGGCGTGTTACTAAGTTACCAATGGATCGAGAAAAGTACGTAAAGAAATGTCAAGAAGTTAATACTGCTATGTTTAATTCAAAGATGTATTTTTACTCAGCTAAAATCGATGAACATAAGAATAATCAGAGGATCCTTTTTGACACTGTCAACAAAATGCTTCACAGAAAAATTGATAAGATGTACCCAAGTTATGATTCCACCCAGAAGCTAGCTGATGCTTTTGCTGATTTTTTCAGTGATAAAATAACCAAAATCAGAGATGATTTAACGGCGCAGATCCCGATATCTAATACAAATCATGATAACTGTTATCCATCTACAACAGAGTTTGCTCAGTTTACCCCTGTCACCGAGGATCAACTGTCTAGTCTGATCAAGCAAATAGTTTCTAAATCATGTGATTTGGATCCATTTCCTGCCTCAGTTTTAAAACGTTGCATTCATATACTGCTCCCTATAATCACAAAGATGGTTCTAAACCCAAGTTTAAAGAAATCTTCTCTCGATCATGAAGAATTTAAGAGTTTTAGACCTATATCTAATCTCAAATTTGTGTCTAAGGCAATTGAAAAGACTGTTGCTTGTCAAGTTAACACCCATGTCAATCAGGAAAACCTTAATGAAGTATTCCAATCTGCATACAAACCATATCACAGTACTGAAACTGCACTGACTAGAGTTCATAATGATGTCATGCGTGCATTAGACAACCAACAGTCGGTCATTCTTCTTTTGCTAGATCTGTCTGCCGCCTTTGATACGGTAGATCATACCATCCTCATATCAAGGTTATCTCGTAGATTTGGTTTTAAAGACGGTGTGCTCAAATGGTTTTCATCATATCTCTCTGAAAGGAAATACTTTGTTAGTGTCAATGGTGGTCGATCCAGCTCGCGAGACATGCCTTTTGGTCTTCCTCAGGGATCGGTGTTGGGGCCTGTTCTTTTTCTATTATACATAGCACCTATTGCAGATGTAATCCGTAAGCATAATATTGGATTTCACCTTTATGCTGATGACACACAAATATATATTGCATTTAAATCGTCAGTGGCTGGTGAAGCTGAGTTGGCAAAATCAAGGCTTGAAGCATGTGTATGTGACATTGATAACTGGATGCTGCAAAATATGTTAAAAATGAACAGGGACAAAACGGAACTTATGATTCTTAGTGCTCATCATCGTCCCCAACCACCTATTACATCTGTGTTAGTTTGTGACGAAGTCATTACAGCTACAACGTGTGCCAAAAATATTGGCGTGACTTTGGATCCAACCATGTCTATGGAAAACCAGATAAACGCTACATGTAAATCAGCATTTTTTCATGTACGGAGTCTCAGCCAAATAAGGAAATACATTTCTACACAGTCATGTGCTATATTAGTGCATGCTTTCATCACATCGAGGCTAGATTTTTGCAATTCATTATACTATGGTTTGCCAAATCGATTGATAAAGAAACTTCAAAGTGTCCAAAACGCTGCAGCTAGACTGATTACCTTATCTCGAAAATATGATCATGTCACCCCACGGCTTAAAGAACTACACTGGTTGCCAGTCGAGTATAGAATTCAATTTAAAATACTACTGCTAACTTTTAAATGTATTAATAAGACCGCTCCTATATATTTACAAGATCTCGTGCGATTTTATACACCCAAGCGCCTCTTGAGATCCTCCACAAATAATTATCTAGATACGCCACGTTACAACTTACGTGGCTATGGATATAGATCGTTTTCGGTAGCAGCACCAACATTATGGAACTCTCTACCAAGTAACATTAGAGCGCCTGGAAATTCATTAGAAATTTTTAAGAAACTTCTTAAAACTCATCTTTTTAAGACTGCTTTTTATGAACCTTGACCTTTCTTATTTAATTAGACTAATCTAACTATTTTATATGATGTGAAGCGCTAATGGACTGCACGGAATCAGCGCTATATAAATATTTGTATATTATTATTATTATTATTATTATTATTATTATTATTATTATTATTATTATTATTTTTATTATTATTATTATTATTATTATTATTATTATTATTATTATTATTATTATAAAAACAACGAAATTGACGAACGAAATTGACGAACTACCACTACATCCAAAAAACAAAATTCTCTTGTACAATCGCTATCTTCTTTCAAAGATATCCTGGCACTTCACCGTTTCTGATATACCAAAAACTTGGGTCTGCGAACAACTAGACAGTATCACGTCAAAATTTATTCGAAAATGGCTAGAACTTCCCATTTCTGCAACTCTCATCAACGTTCTGCTTCCGAACAAAAAATTCGGTTTAAACATAATTCTTCCCGCAACCAAATTTCTCCAGTGTCAAACCGTCTCCCGATCTGCTTTAAAGTCTTCGCCAAACGAAGAGATCAGAAATCTATGGTCGGTCACTAGCAATCACAAAAATGTTCAATACGATATATACAAAAATACAAAAGATGTCCTGAATGCAGTCAGAAAAGAACATGAAGATAGGCTTCAAAATCACCTCATTTCACAAGGTTCTTTCTTCTCAAACATCGTTAAACAGTCTACATCCACGTTCAACTCCATATGGTCCTCTGTCCAAAGCAAACTTCCTAAAAATATCTTTAACTTTACCATCCGGTACATCAACAACACACTTCCGACACGCAAAAACCTGTCGAAATGGGGAATATCAACAACATCTGATTGCTCTTTCTGCTCAGCTCCTGAGACCTTGCTTCATGTTGTTGCTGGATGCAAAACATATCTGGATGAGGGCCGCTTTACTTGGCGACACGACTCTGTTTTAAATTTCATCGCATCCGCATTTAAATCGGTACAACATTCTGAGCTTTACGCTGATATTCCTGGCTTTATCAGCCCATCTGTTCTTACTGGAGATCAATTTCGTCCTGACCTTCTAATAGCAATTGAAAACAAAATTATTTACATTCTCGAACTTACTGTCGGATTTGAGTCTAATCTTCAGATCAACGCTACCCGTAAGAAATGCAAGTACTTAAATTTAATTAACGATCAGCGCAAAAACTATGAAAAAGTTAAGTTTGTCAATTTATCAATCAGTACACTTGGAGTTTTCGGACAGTCGGCACTAGATTTTGTTGAAATGTTAAAAGAGCTTGAATATGACGCACGCTGTAGGAAGTATATTTTGAAGAAAATAATGAACATATGTATAAGGAGCACGTACTATGTTTTCTGTAAACGCGACAAAGAATGGAATAACCCAGAACTAATGAACATCTAATCTGTTATTATAATATAAAATCAGTTCAAGTAGACATTGGTAAACTACCTGTAAAAGTGAGGTTTATCATTGTAAATTAATTATTAATTATCAATAAAATGAAGTTTACATTATTATTATGGAGAAAGACGTAGGACGTACCTTCCTACGCTCCGACAGATAAATCGTTTTATTTACTCTGACAAGACCAAATTATTCAATATTTTAACATTATTGTATCACACAAATCTTCCTTCTTCTTTATTCTTATTGGACAATTCAACCCGGAGACCGCTTGATTCTCATAAACGTTGCTTCTCTATACCTTCAACTATAACTACAGTGTTCAAGAACCGAAGCCGAGGAAAGCCGTATCAAAGCCATTTATACCAATCGAGGGGGCCGACCATATGGCAAAGCGAGCGCCAGGACGGGCGTTTTGGCTATTTTAACATTATTTTAACATTATTTTAACATTACTATGCAGTCCAAGTGAGGAAACCATATGTCAGCACTATGGAAAGGATTTTAAAGTTCTGGGCCGCCATGTTTGGTGCTGTAAAGCACGCATAATCACAGATCAACCTACTGCTCCACCTAACAACCGCATGCAGGTTACTACCCAAGAGACAATAAACTATGCTGAATCCGCCGACCTGTCACTAGTAAATTTGAATAATCTTCACGACGAAAACCTTCTTGAGGCATATATAACCAATTACGATAAGGAATTACAGAACGAAAGGTCAAGAAATCTCTGCCGAGACACATAAATGGAGTGTTGCTGCGGTAAGAAATGCAAAGGATTAAAAGGACTGAGAGCACACCGAAGGTTTTGTCATGTTGGTTCTATACTAGATTTAAATACCCTGTTTGCTTTGGAAGATCTGACTCCATGCAGTGAAATGCCCTGCTCGCAAAATAACGATGAAACGGACTTACCAGATAAGAAAAATCTGCAATCGAATGGTCTAGGGCTAACGATCATTTTAAGGAATCATTGAATACTTATAGCGAAATAACTGACATCGATTATGAAGTCAAAAGCCTGCAGAATGAAATTTATTCATATTTCGAAACAACATATAGGGCTCACATAATACGGTTGATGACCATCTCTCCCGTCGTCAACTGAAAAAACATTTGCATTATCTTAAAAGCTTATACGACCATGCGTTGTCGGCCGAGATTAGTTTTATTAGTAAGCTCCTACGTTAGTTATAGTGAAAAAAACCCATCGCCTTTTAACGGAAGACACACACGACAATCGAATTGTCGTAAGGCCCAGGTCAAACGTCGAACATTTTATGAGTCGAACTCAATGCAAATGAACTTAAACAAAAGAGTTTCCTAATTTACATTGAGTTCGACTCATGAAAAGTTGGACGTTTGACCCGGGCCTAAGTACTGCAAAGACATATTTGAAGATAATGAGACCGTATTACCGGAATTTGATGAAACAACATGCTCTGACTTTTTTCGGACGCTTCTGAGAGCCAAACAACTAAATAGAAATTTTGTTATACCACCTTGGATGAAAAGACTTACCGAGCCAAATGACGAGTTTAGTACCTCAGCACCAACTTCTGAAATAGCCAGTATTATAAAACGTTCATTCGTTTTATCAGGGTTGACCACGCCCACACTTTACATGCGAACCGCACGTGCGTCACAGTTTTGGAAAGCCCGCGAAAAGCTTTATCAGATTCCATAGAAATTTTCCGGAAAAAAAACGTGTTTATTTTCGCGCGTTATCATCGGCTTGCCCTTTCGATCAAGTAAGCATTCTGGCACTCAAACGATGCCCGATACTTAGAACTGCTCTTCTTCGAATACTAAAGTTTTGTTGGGAAACAAAATCAGTGCCAAGAATATGGAAATATAGTAACCAGTATTAGGAAAGATTTATTCGGCATTAATCCGTAACCGAATACATACATTTATGATAAAAAACAACTATATTGTGTATGAGTTCGTAAAGTTAGTATTTAACAATTTCGTCATTTCTTCGCTAAATATATTTCGAACGAAAAGTCGAAAGCGATAAAAAACGAAAACAATTAATTATGCAAGATATCAGAAGAAACGAGTGTTACTATAATGCGAAATAACGAAATAAGTACAGAAATGTTTTTCTTTTGCATCTGTTGCAAACATGTGCATAAGAAACTATAAATACGTGTATGCAACAACCCCTGGGTGGCTGGCAACTGGTCTTTAAGGGGGATCTTCACCTCCAGATTTGGTCGATTAGGGAGTAAATGTTAAAATTTGGAAAACATCACTATACGGTACCTAAACATCTTGTCTTTCAACTGGTATAGTCTTTTTTAAATTACCACCCGTTTCACATAGAGAAATAGCTTTTAGCGAAAGGACTTGCCAATTTACTGATTGTTTACACCAGGTTACCATGGAAACGGGTTTAAAAAATCGTTTTTCTGTAAGATTCAACTGTCAAAATGTTATGCATGGTTACTATGCCAAAGGAGTACATTTAGAGGACACGAGAGGACACAGGGATCACGGAGACACAATATAATTGCGTAATTTCCATATAGCTTTCATTTTCAACTTTCAAGTGCATGTTTTGGGCAGATATTTGGTTAGATGTTTCATTTTGTCGCTATATTCTGTTGCTTTTCTCGCTTGTAAGCAAGACAGAAAATACGACAGGCAAAATTGGCGGCGGAGGATAGATTGAAGGCTACAGAAGGAGTAACATATGAGAGTGGGGCATTTAACGAGGATTGGTTGGACGGTTCAAGGAAGCGAAAGAGACAGACAGGCCACAATTCTGGTGGCCCAAGCAAAACCAAGCGTGCAAGAAAAAAATAGAACTTGAAACTGCTTGAAAACACCAACACATCTAGATTTAATGAAAGTATGAAACTCAAACTTTAACTGTCGATTTCTCAAAATCTGATTTTCGGACCTACCGTTTTGATGAAAATGGACCATTGTTGGCACAGGTCTAGCTTTAGGTATGTAGCATGCACCTATTAGCCATTTTTTATATCTATTTTCTAACAGGAGTTATAGTAAAAATAATGTTTTGAATTTGTTTTTCCCGTTGCCATAGCAACCATAGTGAAAAACAAAAATGGCTAATAGAGACATTAGCTATTATAGTAGTGTATCTTGGTGAAAATGCACCATAGTATGCGTTAATATACACAATGTTGTAGTGAATGTGGACGATCGTCAAGCTCATATCCTCAGAAAAATGATTCTGAGTCCCGTACAGGAATCGAACCTGTAACCTTCTGATTGCCGGTGAGACACTCTAACCATTGAGCCAACGAGACCCAGATGGACAGCGAAGGTTACAATGATGTACTGGCAACTACATACTGTAGTATGTGAGATTTTGTGGAGGAGGGGGCGTAGGTTGCATGTAAAATCAAGCTTTCCATATACCAGTTGACTCTACAGTGTTAGATTACAGTTCGATTTTCCTAACTGAAAAAAACATTTGTCTCAGCGTCTAGCTGGAGTTCAACAGTTTCTAAAAATATATAGGTTGTGCATATTAGAGTTAAAAACCTGCTAAATAATGATGGTCCAAGTTTTGTGAATTTTCATGAACAACTGGGGTGAAGCTCACCCTTAACTGGGATAATATAGGTATCATGTTTTTACGGTCGAACGCTCTGCCACACCCGCATGTCACATTTCATACTTTAAATTTTGGTATAGAAAGGTTGATATATTAATCAGTCTTGTTTACTTTACCGCCTGATCGGAAACTTCTAATCGTTTTCGCTTTCGGACTTCAAAAGTTTGACATTTGTTTTTGCTATTTACAAAGTTAACTTAAAATCATTTTATTCATCACATTGGCAAGTCGAACGTTGTTCGAATGAAAGAAATTTAAATGAATTTCATCGTAGAAACTTTCCGTACTGGGGACACTTCGAAGGCGCGTATATATATATGAATATAAATCACAGGAACAGCTAAAGTTGTTAGTTGTTTATTTATAAATTGTACGAAAAGTTTCTATTACTACGTTTCTGTCTGCTAAGACCCCATAGGGTTCGAGCGGCTATGGCTTTTCTCCGATTTTTCTCCTATTTCCAAATGTCGAGTCTTTTCTTTTCTTTTTAATGAAAAAAACCCAATTATTTATTACCAAAACCATCCTATTTATTTTGACCCTTTCTCGTACATATAGGCCTAATTAATTAGGATGCGCCAAATTGCGTGCATTGTTGCAGTATTATCATACATCGAGCGAGGGGTTGTTGCGTACACGTATTTCTAGTTATTATTATTAATTAGCAATGCAGATGCAATGCACTTATACGCAAGGTAGAAGTAGGGTGAAGTATACTCGCGCCGTCGAGCTAGTGTTACCCTAGGAATAGTGTTACCCTAGGAATAGGGTTACCCTAGCGCCTTATAAACAGGCCCTTAGTTTTATTCTTTATTGCAGCGCACCCTGCGCAATCAAGCATCACGTGTCTGCTGTCTGTGACAAGGGCGGCGGAACAGTTTAAATATAAGTGCCGGTCAATCAGGGATAGATGCCTATGCGTGGCGCCGGCGTTGTTCATCGTTCAAAACCGCTTCTGTAGATCTGTGTAATGATGCTATGGCTTGAGTGGCACGACGTTTTACATCTGTTCATCCTGATGGAATATCAGCATTTGTTGCATGTCGCTTAATTCCACTCGTTGAGGATCCAGGGGTGCGACCAATTGGGATTGGAGAAGTTACCAATTGGATTATAGCAAAATCTATCCTTAAATCTTTCCTGTCTTGCGCAGTCAAAATCGGTCGTTTAAGACTGACGAAATCTTGAATCGAAAAACACGGCACACGGTAATGCAAGAGTAAAAATTGAAACAAGCGCCAGGCACCTGAGATCCACTCACATGCCAAATTTGATTTGATTTCATAAACAACTCTGCGATTGGTGACATTTTGAATTTTTATGATGCTACGCGGGCGTGCAAGATGGCCTTTTCTAGAAAAACGGAAGTTTTTCAACCTGATTTATGATAATTGGTGTTAACATAATGTGCCTTGTTCGGGTAACTTAAAGCATTGGTATCAGCCGGTTTCAGAAATATATAGCTTTCGCAACAGTTATTGTTATTTCTAAGGATATCAACAGGACAAAGAGGTGGTTCAATTTTGGATGTTTTCCGCCCGTAAGGAAAGAGTTAAAGTAATTGGCGAAGATGTCAAATCAGCTGTGGGGTCCCTCAAACATGTGCTGTTCGCGAAGCAGGGTGCGAAGCAGCTATCCATGCAATCAAGGAAATTAAAACGTTAGAAGAAACCGAAGCCATATTGTTAGTAGATGCTATACAAATGCATTTAATACTATCAATCGTCAAGCTGCCCTGTATAACATTAAAACGATATGTCCTGCTATGTCCACTGTTCTCAACAACACCTACCAAACCAATCAGATTATTCGTCATTGGTGGAGGAGAAACCTCGTCTATGGAAGGAATCACACAGGGTGATCCTTTAGCGTTGGCCATGTATGCTTTAGCTATAATGCCGCTGATTACGAGATGAACCAGACGCAAGGCAAAGAGCTGGTGGCCACATCTCATAAATTTTGGTCCACGTTTTGGTTACCTTCCGAATGCCAGTAAAACTACAATGGTAGTTAAACCCGAACTTGTTGAAGAAACCACTGAAATGTTCGAAGGGTCTGGCATTCAAATAACAACTGAAGGTCATAACATACTTGGCGCTGCTGTTGGTACAGCTACCTTTGTTAAACAATATGTAGCGAAGAAAGTGGAAAAATATTTTTAAAATATTTTTTGAAAAGAGATTTTAGCTCTTGCTAAAATAGCCGAAATACACCCAGACGCTGCAGCGTATACTGCCTTTACCCATGGTATCATGAGAAAATAGCAATATATTTTGCGAACAAAGTTACGCCAGCCAATTGAAGATGACATAAATGGCATAAATCCTTCACTGTATTACACTACATGTATTTAGTTATTTAGTTTGATGTCCTATGAAACAATTAAATTCAGACAATACAAAGCTCTGAGATATTGTCCACTGAAAATCTATTCAGTTTGGCAAATGAATGGCCTATTATAATTCAAGTAAAATAACTATATTAAATGTTTCAAACAGTAAGCGGGCAAGGAGTTGTTGCGTATACGTATTTCTAATATTTCGGTAATTTCATCTCCCATATATTTTCTGTATTTAGGTTTTGACGGGACTAGTAATGTATTGGCCGGCATGCTGTATGACGTACCTGTCAAAGGAACCCATGCACACTCTTTTGTTTCGTCGTTTACTCCTGATGAGGTTTCAAAAATAGGAAAACTGCAACCCAAGGATGCTTCACAACCACCAAGAGATTTCTACCCTGAAGTCGAAATATGGCTGAAAAAGTTAGCTCCCATGGTTAGAGTGATGGCGTCTGAGACAAACGTTGGTGAAAGAGTTGGTTTCTGTGCTTATGCCATCGCCTTCCCAACTTCGTTTTTGGCTTTGGTTGATACTTATAATGTTTTGAGGTACGGTACAAGCCATCTTAAATAATAAGTCCAACAATTCCTCTCTCATGCTTGAATTTGTATTAATATTGGCACTTTCTGCATGATATAATATTGCTTAACATCTATCACCATCTATAAAATTTGATATTAATGCAATTTTCCTAAAAATTGGTTTATTATTCACAGGAAGTGACGTCAACCCAATCAAGAAAGTTGTGTTTGTATGTCGGCGAAACAATCTTCCCTTTCGTAAACAGTCTTTACCTTTCGTAAACAGTCTTCCCTTTCGTAAACAGTCTTCCCTTTCGTAAACAGTCTTTACCTTTCGTAAATAGCCTTTACCTTTCGTAAACAGTCTTTACCATCCCGAATGGTGTTTCAGCCCTAAACAATGACCCCCAACACCCTGAATCCTAACCCCCTGCAATACTGCCACAGCTTGACACAGTTTTTCCGCATATATTAGTAAAAAATTCCAGGGGGTTAGGATTCAGGGGGTCGGGGTCATTGTTTACCGTCTAAGAATGGTAGCTTGGTGATATTTTTATGAATGCACCTTGAGCCTCCACATCTCAGAAAATGTCTGAGTCTCTGACGTGAATCAAACCCGCATGATCTTATATGATATAAAGGTGTATTCACCTTTTTTTACCATTGTCATTGAGCTACACAGATGCAGATAGTAGCGAAGGTTACAATGCGCACTGTTTATAATGGTTATAGCATCTCACCAGCAATAGTAGGTTACGGGTGACAATTGCCAACGGTGCATGACTCCGCAGAACAATTCTGAGATTGAAGGCTTGAGTTGAGAAGCATGTTCATTCGTTTTGCCGATATACAAACAAAACTTTCTTGATTGTGAATTTCTTGATCACTTGATGTGGCTGTGAATAGTAAACCAATTTTTAAGAAGATGGAATGAAGATAAAACGTTACCTGGTGGTATTAATGTAATTTTAAATGTAACTTATAAGGCCATTTCCTTTGAATATACAGCATCACGGATTGATTTCGTATGGTTATTGCAGTAACGCTTCTTAATAGTTGTTGCAGTCATGCCAATGTATTTTTTGTCGTCATGTCATCGACTGGGGTCACTTCGGCCTAGTAAATCAAATTCGCAGTAAGGCAGCTTCCTTGTAGGGGGCAGCTATTTTTCGTTCGGCAATTGCACTTGGGTTTATCAGAGCTGGTGTTGGTGTTGTTTAGTTTCGAAAAGATACGAGCGTTGTGTTTGTTAATGATGCTTTTTATGTTGTTCATACAGCTTAGCTTACCTTGATTGTGTTTCTATTGAATATTTTGCGTGGCTTATTGGAGGCTGGGAAGTGTTTGTCGATGAGGTTGAGGAATTTTCTGCCTATACGTTGGTTCTCACGTTTCTGCTATATGGAGGGTTAAACCAAATGGAGGGTTTCTGCATTTATTTCTTTTCGGACTATCGGGTGTTGTGTGCAGTTATATCGTCGGGGATGTATTCGATCTCGGTGTGGAAGCCACTGCGTTTCAGTGGTTGGTTGTAGATATAGGTGCGGGTAGTTCGAAGGTGGCTTGGCCAGACGATAGGCTTGAAATTCTTTGGCTGATTGACTTCGGCAATTGTTTGATGGTAGATGGCGGATGGTTGGAAAGGCTGTGAATGTAAAGCGTGTCATTGTTAGGTTTCTTGTAAGGTTTAAATTTCTCATCATCCAGGTTCAGTGTGATGTACAGGAAGTTCACAAGTTTCTGATTGGCGGTCGCTTTGATATTTAGGATGAATGCTTGAAAAATATTGATCAAATGTTTTTTACTATCTCCGCTAATCTCCCGGTGGCGTTCTTCAGTAGGATCAGTCCATCGTCTCTGTAAAACCCGGCTTTTTCTTTTCCAAATTCCTCAGATAGCTTGTCTAGGATCTAAAGGCCAATCAGTTCGCATATTTCGGCGCCGTCGTTACTTCCGATCGTCACGTCAAACATATTTTGGCTGTCGCTTTTTACCCACGTTTTCGCTTCGTGAAATAAAAGGGACTTTCGTACTGTCTTGATTACGATCATTCCTTGCTCGTGATGGCTTCGTTCAGGAGGGTCTCGGTTATGGATGGTATAAAAGTCAACAATATAGAAGGATATGAATGTGTAATTAAACGCGTGTTATGCAATACAAATCAAATATCTAAAAAGGTTGGTGTACTGCCGAAATTTCGAGCGAACGCCCTTCGTCAGAGAGTGAAACGTAAAGTGAAATAATAACTGAGTGAGACTTTTATAGAATAAATAATCGCGCGGAAAAAGCGGAGTGCGGCGTGGGTGAAGCTTCTTCCCTAAACACTTGAGCTTTTACTCTAAGCTCTTAGCTTTTACCCTAAGCACTTGAGCTTTTACCCTAAGCACTTGAGCTTTTATCCTAAGCACTTGAGCTTCTACCTTAAAGTGCCTATATCACTTGTGGGATCTTCACGGATTTGAAAAGAGCACAAAAAGTTAGTTAATAAGTTCTACAACCTTTTTTGATTTGGTTCAATAGTTACTGAGATATAGACTTCTAAACATGGCAATTTTGGCCTTTTCAGAAAAAAATCCGTCGTGCTTAGAGGCCTGGGACTCAGGAACCCAATTTGCATGCACGTCGTCTTTCCTAATAAAAAACATATCGTTTCGTTGGTAATATCTGTTGCGTTCTTCAAGATAATGCCGGAACGGTGTGTTATCTATGGCTGTAACAACACGGCAAGTTCGACAAAAGGTATATCTTTATATCGTATACCTTATTGGGACGATAATCGGCAAATAGCGAAAAACAGGCGAAAGAAATGGTTGGACTTTATTTGGCGGAAGAGAGACCAATGGAAGCCAAGTTTTGGTTCAGTTGTTTGCTCAGAACACTTCACGGAAGACTGCTTTGAATACGGTTCCGACACTGTTGGAAAATACAGATTCCCAAAGCTTAAGCGAGATGAAGTTGGCATTACTGCCGTGCCTTCTCTGCTGTCAAAATCGACATTTTTGGAGAGTGAACGTAGTATGCGCATACAACGCAGAGGAGAGGTATGAATGTTGCCTGTATTTCTAGTGTTTTAGTTTGAATCAAAATATTCGAATAGTGCGTATTTATGTCGTGTTTCCTGCCTTTGTTTTAAACTACTTATCTATGAAGCTTGGGGTATACTAAGTCTTATATAAATAAAATGTCTACATTTATAGGTATCATTTATGGAAGGACCCTCGACTAGCAAGGAGGCTGAACCTTCTATGTCAAGCGTAAGTATTTTGGACTGTGTGGAACGTATAATAATTGAATTGGCATACATATAAATAGAATGTCTACATTCATAGATATCATTTATGGAAGAAGGATCTTCCACAGCTACCAATGAGCCTGAGCCTTTATATACCCCAACAACCGTGAGTATTTTGGATTTTGAAACGATGATATCATATATCTTGCAATATGTCATATTTTATCAAGGCCAAATCATTGGTCACATTATCACATATCCCATACAAATATAATGAGAATTACAACCTTACAATAACTACTGCTGTTAGAAGTATATTTTTGTGTCTTAGATTGGTGAACATTCTGAAGGCATTCAATGTGGCAATTGTAAAGCCTTATTAAATAGTAATAGAAAGCTCAAGATGAATTGGCTCTCTGCCAAACATAAGCTTGAAGTTTGCAGAAAGCAAATGGAAAGCAAATTAGGTGAGTAACTTATATTCTTTTTTACCTCACAGTGTTTAAGCGACATCCAGTGTTTTAGTTAAGCCACATCCAGTTTCGACAATTACTATATTAGTGACACATTTTTTTGATAGACACAGGAAATGTTTCAGAAGACATCCCTTCAAGCATTGATCTTGGAAGTCACCCAATTGAAAGCGATGATGAGCTTTCCAATTCAGATGTTGGAATACCTATGTCAGATGATGTGTTTGATGAAGAAACACCAGTGGAATCAACAGAGACAGAGGATGAGGCAATTCCACAACATAGAAAGTTAGTGCACAGCCCTGATCTTAAATAATTTATAACAAAATCAAATGTGAGGGTAGGCTAAGAAGGATACCAGTACTATTTGTAGAACTCAAAGGCAGTCAGCATCATTAGCTGTATGGATTTACAAAAATAATTCATATATGTTAATTTTTCAGGATTTTTTATAATGATTCCAATTTGCAAAGAGAGCCAAAATTCATTGTGTTCTTCACGCAGTTGCTTGCACTCTTCAAATTTTGCCATGCCTGTAAATTTGACAATCCATTGGTTGAAGTCCAAGAGAGTGGTACAATGGCCGAAGTAACCTCCACATGTGCTAACCCAAAGTGTGGCTAGACAAGCAAGTGGTTCAGTCAGCCATGTATGACAGGCACAAAGATTCCAGCTGGCAATTTTCTGCTTTCATTTGGGATACTTGTTGCTGGGACATCAGCCACGAAAGTCTTGCGGGTATTCAGACATATGGGATTGAAATGTATCGCACTTTCAACCTTCTTCAAACATCAACGTGTGAGTGTGGTGACAACTATTAAACAAGGGAGACTAATAGAAAATGGCAGTGTTTGATGGTACTTACATGTTTTATTTGCAGGAAAAGTTGTTCCCTGGAATCTTTATTCATTGGAAAAATTATCGAGAGGGATTGATTCAAAAACTGAAGAGCCATGGTGACCTAGTGGTAGCTGGTGATGGAAGGCACGATAGCATGGGCCACAGTGCCAAGTACTGTGCCTACACAGTATGTTGCTGTACAGTGCCATTTATAATTCACTTTGCACTTGTGCAGGTATGTTAGAAAGTGCTGTGAAAATTGTAGCAAAATAGTTTATCAACTTGGAAGCTAATAACCACTGAAATGCATTGCCTTCCAGGGGTATTTTTCAACCATTTTACAGTTCATGTACAGTTGGGCATCAAATGAAACCATTAGCAATTACTAATCTCAATAAAGAAAATGCATTCAGACAATTTAATTTATTTTCCATTTTTAGAGAAATGAAGTGGGTAGCAGTACTGCAATGGAGTACCATGGTTTTATAAGCTCCATGGAATATCTTCTGGGCTGTGGCTTACTTGTGAAGACTTTTGTTTCGGATCGACATCTAGCAATTGCAAAGCACATGAGGGAAAAGCTGGCCAACATCAAACATTATTTTGATATTTGGCATTTGAAGAAAAGTATGTTGCAAGAATAATAAATGACATTATATACCAAGTGTCAAAATTCATGTATTCTTGCATCCCGTTGCATGAGTGTGTATCATGTGAAAGTGAAATGCTCCTGACAACAGCTCTGAGAGGTGGACAATACTTTTATTCAATAAAGTCATTGAGTTATGGAGCCAAAATTTATGAAGCTTTCTCATTTCTTTGACACTTGGTAGTATATAATACTTATTGACAGGGACTTTTGGGAAACAGTATGTTTTGTAGACCCTAGGCTGCCAATGTTTGCTAAGGCAGCCTTCGGTCCAGTAAAGCATGAGTAAAGATACTGCTTCCTGAAAGTCCCTGTCAAAAAGTGTTAATTTTTACTGCATATAATTTCCAACCCTATGATCGAAGAGGGGATGTGAATATGAATTGGAAATATGTTTCTATAGCAAACTGCAATTTTTGCTGTAATCCTTTTCTACTTCAGAGGTCACAAAGGTCTTGACGAAAATTGCTAAAGTTAGTGGCAATGAGATCATCAGCGAGTGGATTAAGCCATGCACAAACCATTTATTTTGGAGTGTCCGAACAACGCAAAGTGGAAATGGGGATGTTATTTGGGCTAAGTTTACATCGTTCTTCAGCCATGTTGTCAATAAGCACAAAAATTTGAAAAACCCAGTGTTTGATAAGTGTGCACATGAAGATGAGATTCACCCTCGCAAGTGGCTAGATGAAGGTTGGTAGCTATATCAATGTTTCACTAATACAATATAATTCCACTATTATTAGCTCTCCTCGATTCATTTAAGTCCCCCATCCTTGTGTCATTCAAAAACAAATGCATATGCACTGATCATATTTATGAAAGTTCATGTTATTTTTTTACCTTGCATACTTGGCTAAACCAAAATAATCCCCCTCCAATAAGCACCCTCTCATAAATAGAATGAAATAAATACTGGTAAGCCTTTTGGGGATTTATATAAAGGATTTGCATTTTGTATTCATAACTTGTATATACAATAGTTTCAATTGTATAATAAGAAGGAACATCTCTTAAGATTCTATTCCATACGAGAAAATGATTGCTGCTCTAACAAATATGAGATTGGTGAATGGTATAAAGCAGGCATCTCCTATTGGTCAAACAAGCTGTCTCGAAGGCTTCCACTCAGTACTGAACCAATTTTCTCCAAAAATGATTGGGTACAGCTATCCAGGAATGTTTTGCAGGTATGGGGTAGTGATTTTTGCATTATAGCAAAAGTAGGTTTGTATATATCACTTTTAAAACAATTGCATTGGAATATTTTAGGCATGCACTTGCTGTTATTCATTTTAACCTAAACCTAAATCGCAAAAACAGAATGAAGAATGGGGTTGAACAAGTCCATGCTGTGTACCCGAAATTCAAAAATGGGGAGGCAGTGGTTCGGAATGTGCATGTGCAGCAAAACTTTGGTATGTATAATATACTGTAGTTAATACATAATATAACAGTGGCAAGGCCAGCATTGACTGACTGATGTTCCAATTAAGTTTGTTAGGTTACACCCTTCCTAACTCTACCCCAACACTTTTCCCTTGTGTTTGGAAGGATAAAAAAAGTAATAATAATTACATCATTGTATTATTACATTTGTTAAAGATTATGTGGATGAAATATATGACACCATGGTTGATGCAATTGTGAAAAAGAAATTAGAAAAGGCGATTAAGGAAATAAAAAATGAAACACCACCCCCAATGAACACAATGCTTGACAAGCAGCCACGCAGTGAGGCTATTCAAAAGAAAAAAGTAAGAGAAAGCATGCCAATTGTTGATGTGCCACCAACAAATCCTGGTAGGTTGTTTTTCTTAAAAACTTATTCTCAGGTAGATTAGTCATGACCATAATCAGATTCTGGTGGGTTAGTTTCGCACTGTTGTGGTTGGCAAAATCCCTATATATTTTGCTAAATTAGCCCAATTAGGCTGCAATTAGTCCACAGGATTTATTCATCCAGGGTAAAAAGTTAATTTGGTTTGTTTACACACTTTTAGTGCCTGTTGTGGTGGTCTCAAATAATCCTGGGGACACAACAAGAAGCAAGCCAAAATGTAAAGCATGCAAAAGGCCAATGAAAGGTCACAAAAATGTAAAAGATTGCCCTAAAAACAAAAATGAATAAAGATTGCAAAAAGTGAAGTGTCCAATCTTTGATAAGTGTTTTTAGCAGCAATGCACCCTACTAAAGGCCATGTTACATGATGCAACTTTTGCTGCCTCTTGCAACACAATTATAGATAAATAACCATGTTATGTAAAAAGTAGTTACAGAGAAATGTGAGCATGGCCCTCATTCTACTCTAAAGAACGTTGGCAGATTAAACCGTTAGCCACGCTCAGTCAGAAATTGAGGTGCAAATTGCAGCAAAAATTGCCTTGAGTATTACATGGCTTTAAAATTTCTGTCTAGTGACAAAGATTTTACTCATCAATAGACCATTATTTTAGAGAATAACAGGAGCATAGCATTATACACACACAGCCTCGAGTTCATTCTTTTGAACTGACAGACAGGAACTTCAAACATTATGTAAGACTGAATAAAAGTCAAAAGAAATCAAAGAATGAAGGAGAGGCTATGCTCCAATAATTCTGCAAATTATGTTCTATGGGAGACATTGGGTCACCATATTTAAATTTTAACAATGAAATACAAATTTCCAAATTGAAAAGAAAAATCAAAGGTTATGACAACATATCATCAATGATGTGTTATATACACGTTCAGTTAATTGAATTTAGTTCTCTTCCTCCAGATCTTCATACCCTCTGAAGTCATCATCCTTTTTTTTGAAAGCTGTGCGGATAGCATGGTAGGCACATGCTGGCAATGGTATTCGCTTGTCTTTCAAATAACCATGAACAAGTCTAGTAAATTGTCTATATGCAACCACACGAAGAAACCTGAAAACATAGACAGCGATATTTTAGGTTTCTAACTGTGTTTGAGGCGAAACAAAGTGCACGTTTACGAGGAAGGCAGTACTAGTAGGGATAAAAATTTTACTGCGATTTCAAACCCAAAATCAAAACTGACTACATACTATTTTATAACTGATTATGGTATTTAGTAATAACACATGGGAAATAGGAACTGACCTATCCTTTGAATCAACTTGTCGATATTTCTGTCCACCGCGCGTTTTAAAATTATTGGATGCGAGTTCCAGAGACCATCTGTTAAGACAGATAGCGTCGAATCCTGGATGGTTTGTGATACACATTTGTTGGCTATTTGCGAGAGTCAAGGCATCAACACACTTCGGTACTTCAGTGCAACAGCGACATTCCTTTGCCTCTACTAAATTCTCCGTGTTACAGCAACCACAATCATGTGCACCTAGAAAAAGAAATGGTTTAGCTGTTGTTCTAAATAATAAAGTAGAGTTTTATATGTAAACATTCTGCCTGGCAATATGGCGGCCAAAAGATATTTAATCTCACCAAGAGTTTACGGGGTTTTGTCCGTTTAGTCGAAGACTTAATACATCCATTTCCCTGGTATATTCCTCTTGTCTTCTTACATATTCTTCGACCCACGATTCGTCTGCAAGGGGCTCGTCATTGTATGCTAACGCGTCCACGCGGTCTAGCAATTCTTCTTCGACGGCATATGACGGCTCACTCTCATTCCCATCTTTTGACGTCGTTTCGCAATATTCCATTAATTTCGTATTCAGGACAACCATAGGAGCCCTCGTCAACAGTAGAGGAGGATTCTGAACCAGACATAGCGATTTATCTTCCAAATATTTGCGTTTTTGTCAGCCGCGAGGCAAAAATGTGATTGATTTTATAATCCTTGACGAAAGACCGGTTCCTGAGTCCCAGGCCCCCAAGCACAAATAAGCACGACGGAAAATTGAAATTTGGAAATTTGAAAGAAAATTGCCATGTTTAGAGGTCTATATCTCTAGTAACTATTGAACCAAATC
This sequence comes from Chrysogorgia sp. JL179-B06, assembly GCA_035772405.1. NCBI lineage: Eukaryota > Metazoa > Cnidaria > Anthozoa > Scleralcyonacea > Chrysogorgiidae > Chrysogorgia > Chrysogorgia sp. JL179-B06. Next base: position 614,913 of record JAYKKM010000448.1, read on the forward strand.
AAAAAAGGTTATAGAACTTATTAACTAACTTTTTGTGCTCTTTTCAAATCCGTGAAGATCCCACAAGTGATATAGGCACTTTAAACACTTCACCACCAGAGGAAATAATAAAAAAAAATTACCAAATGTTATACTGCAAAAAAACGTAATCCTCCTTTCTATCGAGCTTGTGTAATTTTTGTATTTTTTTTTATTCTGACAAGGAGTGGCCTTCCCAATTTTTGTGCTGTTGCATTGACTTTAAACGACTTTGGTTACTGCGCTGTGGGCATTCGTTTGGACTCCGGAGATTTGGCATATTTGTCAAGAGAAGTGAAAAGATTGCTTCTGCTGCTGGCTGTAGAGTATGTATAAATAATAATAATAATAATAATGATGATGATGATGATGATGATGATGATGATAATTACTATTTATTACTATTAAATAGTAATAAGAATTACTATAAATTACTTATTCTAAAGAAGAATAAGTGTGTGATTGTTGATGTGGCAATCCCTGAGGACGGTAAAGTAGCAACAAGGGAAGACGAGAAGGTTGATAGGTATGAGGAGTTGAGGATTGAAATTGGAAAGTTGTGTAAAATAAAGAAGGTGGAGGTTGTGCCGGTGGTAACAGGAGCACTTGGATCTGTCAGCAAGAGATTCGGAAATTCGATAGAGAAACTAGACCTACGATTAAAGATACCACAGCTACAAAAGACATCCTTACTTGGTACAGTGCACATTCTAAGAAAGGTATTGCAATAATGCAGTAAGGATGGGGCTTAGTCTACAGGCAGTAGACAGTCCCGTTCTGAGGTATCCAGCGATAACATCTACGCTGTGTGAACTTCTCATAATAATAATAATAATAATAATAATAAATTATTATTATTATTATTGTTATTATTATTATTATTATGAGAAGTTCACACAGATTTTATATTATTAAATAATAATAATAATATTATTAAATAATATATTATATTAATTTATTTAATATTAAATATTATATTATTTATTTAATATTAAATTAGATATTATTAAATAATAACTAGAAATACGTGTACGCAACAACCCCTCGCCTACCGTAATAGGCGATAAAAATCAATAACCCATTGATTTGTCAATCGAATGGACTTTATAGAAAACACTACAGGTATCTCTGAGAGCCTTTAAACTATCAAGCTTGTGTTGTTCTGAATTTCATTGTTTCATAATTAGACATCAAACTAAATAACTCAAAGTGTTTACTTTTTTGGGTGCATTATTATATCAACCTGCAATGATTAAGATTTGTTTGATATGTAAAGGCCGGATCCTCACTGTGATGTCACACTGTATAATAACTTACTGAAAATGCATGTATATATATCTTTGGGATTATTCAATCAAACTAAAGCACTCAAAACTCAAAGCGTACAAAAAGTATCTCACTACTGACAATTAATCATTTTGACGCTGCTACATAACGTGTCTAGCAGGTTTTGCTATATATAATACAGGGCATCATTTTTCACATTATAAATTCTAGTTAATATTTGTTACTATTATTAAGTTACAACATTATTTGTTACTATTATTATTAAGCAAAAACTTGAGTAAAAAAGTGCCAACAGTTTGCCTGTTATGCATTTTGAAACATTTTTCTATACCGTTTATAATCTCTCCCACTCAAACCCCTTTGGAAGTAATTAAGTTGTATAATCCCAAGGCATATAAACAGATTCTATGGCATATATCTTCTTCTGTTCAGGTTTATAAACATTATATACCGCACCTTCAAAAAATACTCTGAACACATTTGCTTAGTTTTTAATGTATCGGGACCCTGCTCCTTTATCAAAATGACACATTAGTTACAAAAGTGAAGCCCTATTTATAACAGATCACAAGATGATGATATTCAAAAAAAGTCTCTCAGGTTCAGTTCCATGGGAATAAAGCTGTTTAATTTATATGTCCAGAATCATATTTTATTGCCCCAATTTAAAAAAATGCACATATAAATGCTCTTGTGGTGCATGCCCAATTAGTGTGTTGCCAGATTTGTTGATGAAGGTAATACTTTTAGTTCGAGTGATCACACATATTATATTAATTTTACATTTGATTGTTTGTTTGTAAGAAATGTAATAAGATCTATGTTAATAAAATCTACTTTATATATCCTTCAGAAAGCACTTCAACAAGAGCAGCTTAAATATATATATAAAACCGGCATTGCATATGCAGTTCTATTCCAAGGACAAAAGTGTTTCCCCAGAAACATTAAGTGGAGGCCAGGCCAGGCATAACATGTGTAGGTCTATAAACCTGTACAATGCATGTTTACACTACTCAAATGTACAAATGCCTTTATGCCCATACAAAAATTAAAAGCACAACATTGTCATTGATGCAATGCATTACAGTAAGTTATATCACATTATCACCACATTGGTCAAGGGTGCACTTCACCTGCTTGTTTCACAACACGCTGTCTGATTGAGCTAAAAAACCGTGTCATTATAAGTCAATATTAAAGCATACAGTAGCTAAGCTGACGTGTTCCTCGCGTAGATTTTGTCGTTTTTGACGTAGTGTAAATCACAAAAGGAAGTCAAAGAATACCTGGATACAAGACTAATCAAGGTACTAACTACTAACACAAAAGAATGTTTGAACTGCAACGTTGGATACATTTTCATCGCTAAAATCGCTAACATGTTTCCTAGCAACGCACATAGCAACGCCGCTTATAACAGTTAAATCTGCATTTTTCATGGGCTTTTAGTGTTAATTTAATGGTTTTATTTTATAAAAGGAATAAAAAACTTTGTCTTGTGTGATTATCGAGTTATAATGGCACTCGAGAAGTTAGTAAAACTTTACTGGTCATGCTATGCTAATTACAATATATTTCTACACAGCGTTCAAAATTTGCATGCCGTACGACGAAATGCTAACCTAATATCATCAAAACCCTAAACCTAACCCTAAATCTAGCCAAATTACTAACCCTAACCAAAAAAACTATGCAGAAAAGGCAAATTAATTGCTCAACACAGACTCGCAGTGTACTATTATTATCCATTATTTGAGAAATTATTAATTTATTTACCTTTATTTGTATCTGTTCTTGCCCGTCAACACTGCAGTCTACAATTACGGCTTGAAATCATCTGGTAAAGTCTGTATAATTTGATGCTTTAGTCCAGAGGTTCTGCAACTTCTTGTACGCCGCCCGCCCGCTCCGAAAACCCAAAGCCGCCCCCTCCCCAAAAAAACGCTTTCGGTTTTCGGGGGGGGGGGGGGAGCGGCGGCGTAAAGGTACGTTTGTCACGCTGACGTCAATTTAAATTTAAACGCCAAATGTAACCACCAAAAATCCGTTTATAGTACGTACGTCCCAATCACAATTCCTAACCCTAATAATTCTAACTTAACCCCTTGGACTGCCAAATTATCCCTCTCTAACCCCAATTTTCCTTTGTTACCACGGCAACAATAAAGGATCGTTTACCATACATACAAATATATATATATTCCGACATAAAGGCTACTTTCACTTCGCCTTGCATAAAAAAGCGCGGGAAAAAATTCGGTCGAGATTAGCACCCTCGGCTAATAATAATAATAATAATAATAATAATAATAATAATAATAATAATAATAATAATAATAAGGAAAAGTGTCAGAAAAATACTGAAGTCCAAACTTAATGGTACAAATAGCATCACTTCCATAAATTCAAGAGCTGTTTCTATTGTCAGGTACGGTGCAGGAGTTATTAAGTGGACAAAGGAAGAACTTCGAAAGATGGATAGGAAAACAAGAAAATTGCTAACAGTGTATAGAGCCTTCCAGTTCCACCCCCAGGGCGATGTTGATCGGCTTTACTTCAAAAGAAGTCAAGGAGGTAGAGGGCTAATTAGTGTGGAGGATTGTGTAAATGTTGAAGTAAATAGCTTGCGAATGTATGTTGAATGTAGTGATGAGAAACTATTGATAGCAGTAGGAAAGGAGGAGATGTTAGATGGAGGGAAAGGAGGAGATGTTAGATGGAGGGAAAGAGAAAAAGGAGATCCTGATTTCTAGACGAGATAAGTATACAGGAAAGAATCTACATGGGGAATTCTACACGAGTACAGAGGAGGGTAGAGATAGTAGACCTGGGATTGGTTAAAAAGAGGAAATCTGAAGAAAGAAACAGAGCGAATGTTGATGGCGGCACAAGATCAGGCATTATGAACTAGGTACATCAGGAAAGTGATTGACAAAGAAGATATATCGGCTGCTTGTAGGTTATGTTGAGAGCGTGATGAGACAATAGCACATATTGCTTCGGAATGTAAGATGTTAGCCCAAAAGCAGTATAAGAACTGGAGACACGACAAAATTGCTCAGGTGATCCATTGGGAGTTATGTAAGAAATACAAGCTGGAGCATGCGGAAAAGTGGTACGAGCATAAGCCAGAAAGTGTCACTGAAAATGTAATGTAAAACTGCTGTGGGATATGAAAATCCAAACTGATAATAAGATAGAACATTACCGGTTAATCATTTTGGTTAATACAAAATAATTTTCTCCTGTTTATATTACTGATTTGCTTACTAAATGTAAACCTACTCGTGCTTTGAGATCATCTGACCGAAATCTGCTACTTGAGCCAAAATCCAAATCGGTGACTCATGGAGACAGAGCGTTCTCGGTTGCGGCACCAAAACTGTGGAATTCATTACCACAGGAAATTAGAAGCTTTGGTATTGTTCATAGTGGTAATATATTTAGTGGGCTTTGTCTTATAATGGAACTGTAATAAGTTTTATAAGTAAAATTAAGAATATATTGTTGTAAGAGCATTGAGACTATTGTATAATGCTCCTAATACGTCTTTTATTATTATTATTATTATTATTATTATTATTATTATTATTATTAATCCTCTGCTTAAGGATTGGCAGGGTCGTGTTAAATTCGTTGACGATACTACTGTATTAGAAATTATTCCTCGATGTTCTCCCAGCCTTATGCCTATTGTTGTGGACGAAATTTCCAAATTCGCGTCAAGTCGTGGGATGGAGCTTAACCCTAAAAATGTAAAGAAATGATCATTTCTTTTCTAAAGTACAATATGCCATGTGATAACCCGATTTACATTTCTGGTGTGGCTGTTCAATCGGTGTCTTCTTTTAAACTGCATGGGATTCTACTATCCGATGACCTTACTTACGAATTCTCAAGTTGATTATGTCTTGAAAAAATCAAATTCCCGTCTCTACGCCCTTCGGAAACTAAGAAAAGCCGAATTAAGCCGATCTGATCTTATTGTTGTCTACTGTTCGTTTATCCGATCTCGCATAGAGTACGCTTCCCCCGCCTGGTCCTCAATGACGATCACTTTGTCCGAACAACTTGAGTCCATTCAAAAGCGAGCTCTCAGAATTATTTGCCCTGACACGTCTTATGCTGAGGCATTGGCTGTTACTGGCCTGGAAACTTTGAACAGCCGAAGACATAATTTTTGCGGGAAGTTTATCAATAAGCTAAGATCCCAAGGAACTTCTAATTGTAACCCTCTTGCTGATATTGTAAGAGTAGAGCCTCTTTGCATAGAACATGACTATTTTCTTAGATTTGATCGCCCGAATACGATAACTGCAACCACTGAGCGATTTAGGAATTTTATTACAATTAAATATTATTAATGTAAGATTATATGTCACTTATAGTTACTTTATATATATACCGTGTAATTCAGTTTTTACTGCAAAACGGATTTATTGAACAGATTATTATTATTATTATTATTATTATACTAGATAAAAAGAAGAGATGTTGCGCACTGATAGATGTTGCATGCCCATTTGATACAAGAGTTGTGCAGAAAGAAAAGGAAAAAGTAGAAAAGTTTCCAGATATAAAAAGAGAAATTAAGAGGATATGGCAATGTAAAGAAGTAACAACTGTACCCATCATTGGAACACTCGGAACAGTAAGCAACCATTTCGATATGTGGCTAGAAAATTAGAATAAAGCTTGTTTGTTGGGAATTGCAAGAATCTTGAGACATGTCTAGACACCTAAAGGTGCGGGATGTAAGATAATGAGCTGTGCGAAAACTGATAATAATAATAATAATAATAATAATCATAATCATAATCATAATCATCATCATAATCATCATCATAATAATAATAATGGAAACTTTATTTAAATCTTTTGTTATATATATACAATTATAAATCTCGCTCAATGAGGTAATTTACAATTGACTACTTGAACCACTATAAACTATCAATTAAAGATTATACAAATGAAAATATGAATATATACGTCTATTTTAAAAGTTCATTAACGCAGGATTTGTCCATTCTTTGTTTCTACAGCAGAAAATATAATATGTTGTTCTAATGGCGATAGATGTTATTTTTTTAATGCAGTGGTTTTGGTGTTTCTTATCAAGACCTAACATCACTTAACATCTTTAAAAAAGTAGAGCATTCTTTTGAAAAAATACCGAGAGAACTAATCGAGAGATTTATACATTTTTATATTGTTCTTTTGTTGTCTAATAACGTCTATGTATTTAGCTTTTTTGCGTTCAACGTTGTTTTCGAGGTTTGATTCAAATCCGACAGTAAGTTCAAGGATATAGAGGTAGTCATCAGCAATAGATAAAAGAAAATCTGGACGATGCATCTCACCAGTTATTATTAATGGACTTTTGTATCTGGGAAGATCAATAATAATAATAATGGATAAGAAGGATCAAGCAGAAGATCAGACAGTTAAGACAAGATATCAGTAGATTGGAAAGGGTGGTATCAGGTGCCACTACAAGGAAAGAACTTAGTCAACATCTGGAAAGAAAATACAACATAGTCAGGAAGGGATATCGAGTCGTTCTTGAAGAATTGAAGCAGAGGGTAAGTGCACAAGCTGCAAAATTGAAACGTTGTGAGGACAGGAATACACAATACCGACAGAATAGATTGTTTGAGACAACCAGAAAAGACTCTGAGGAAATAGAGGGAGTCGAAAGAGGTAATGACATCATACCTGATAAAGAGGAAAGCAAAGAATTTTGGAATGGAATATGGAGTAAAAGTGTAGAGCATAACCAGGAAGCTGAATGGCTGCAAAAATTGGAGGAGGAACTGGTTGGAGTGGAGCAGCAAAGCGAGATTGAAGTGACGGTCGAGTTGATGATGAAACAACTTAGGAAAATATCCATTTGAAAAAGGATATTGGATAAAGAACTTTTCTGCATTGAAAGATCGGATTGTAGGGCAATTAAATGGGTGCCTCCAAGATAACTCTGTTCCGGACTTGATGACAAGAGGGAGAACTGTATCAATTATTAAGGATATAGAATAGGGGACTGTAGTGACCAACTTCAGACCTATTACATGCCTCCCGATGATGTGGAAACTCCTCACAGGTATGTTAGCTGATGAAATGTACGAACATCTTGATAGAAGTAAACTTGGCTACTCCAGAACAGTATGAAAAAATGGAAAACGGAATTAACGGCTGGAAATGAAGTACTTGGTGAAGTAAACATAAAAGAGGAATCTTCCAATGTGACAGTCTCCCACCCCTACTGTTTGTAACGTCTTTACCGTTTATGACCTAGGAAAGGGAAATGGAGTTATCAACCATTTGTTATTCATGGACGATCTCAAGGTCTAGTGAAAAAATGAGAACCAGGTAGATTTACTTGTGCAGTCAGTTAGAATTGTTAGTGAAGACTTGAGAATGGAGTTCGGGATATCAAAGTGTGCAACCCTGGTCATGAATAGGGGAAAACTCGTTAGTTGTGAAGGAATAAATATGCCAGATAACAAGGTGATCAGAGCACTGAATGGTGATGATGATGGTTATAAGTACATCGGGGTTCTTGAAGTAGACGATATTAAACACACTGAGATGAAGCAAATAGCCAAAAGGAATATGTTCGTCGTGTGAGGAAAATTCTGAAGTCCAAACTGAATGGAGGGAATATCATTAAAGCGATCAACACTAGAGCTGTCTCTATCGTGCGGTATGGTTCCGGTATTATCAATTGGACAAAAGAAGAACTTCAGACCATGGACCGGAAAACGAGAAAACTACTTACAATTTAGCTCTCCTTACACCCACAAGCGGATGTAGACAGGTTATACTGGAGACGATCTGAGGGAAGAGGGATGATCAGGATTGAGAACTGTGTGACAATTGAGATCAACAGTATGAATGCATACATTAAAAAGGATGCTCAAAGCAGTTCATGGGGAAAAAGTTATACGAGAGAAAGATGAGGGTAAAGATGAGACAGCGATCATGGAAGCAAGGAAGCAAAGATATCTGGATAAACCTCTACACGGGCAATTCTTCAAGAATACTGAAGCAGTAAGAGATAAAACATGGGAGTGGCTCAAAAGAGGAAGGTTAAAAAAGAGACAAAAGGATTGATAATGCGGCGCAAGATCAAGCGCTAAGGACAAATAGCATGAAGTATCGGATCGATAAGCAAAATATATGTTCTGCGTGCGGGATGTGTGGGGTGAGAGAGGAGTCAATAAGCCATATTGTAGCGGAATGTAAGATGCTGCCCAGAAGCAGTACCGGCTGTGGAGACATGATAAGGTTGCGCAAATAATCCACTGGCAGTTCTGCGAGCGATTTAAGACACTAGCGTTAAGATAGTTTGCTGTGATTAACTATTAAATAATAATAATAATAATAATAATAATAATAATAATAATAATAATAATAATAATAATAATAATAATAATAATAATAATAATATAATAATAATAACAACAATAGAACATCATCAGTTTCGATGCTTCTTACAATAATAAGTACTAGTAGTACTAACTAATCTATGTAAATGAGAGAACTATTAAAAATTGTAAATGAGAGAACTATTAAATGTAAATGAGAGAACTATGAAGACTATGACTAAAAAGAATTGTCTTAATACAGGATTTAAGAAGACTTAGTGAGTCAGGCCACAGCAATTTTATTTTGTGTTTTGCGGGCAGAAATCCTCTTTTTTAGGATCGAAGGAGGGAAAAAATAAAATTGTATTGATGATTGATGAATGTTCAAATTTATCACAAGAAATCTATATATCACAAGAAAGGATTTATAAAGCAATATAGTACAATGTAAATACAGCTTTGTAAAACGTACTAACCATGGTGAATGGTAATAACAATTTGGTATAAACGTTATGTGGACGTTTGTTATTTTTTCCGATCTCACCTCTGTTGACTTGTTTTTTGAATTATTAAACGGTCTTCATACTTCACTAAAGTTCACTTGCGAATTAGAAAACCAAGATCAACTACCTTTCCTCGATGTATTAATTCACAAAGAGGATGCCGGCTTTTCAACCAGTGTTTACCGGAAACCTACTTTTACAGGTTTATATACTAGGTTTGACTCATTCAGTTCCGGACGACTAAAACTCTCATTAGTCAGATGTCTTATCGATCGTACTGTACCTACAAGATATCATCGGAGAGACATCTTCAAAAGGATCTGGATGAGTTAAAATCTATATTTCTTTCGAATGGTTACCCTGGACGTTTACTTGATAGGTTATTCAATCAAGACTTTGGAAGGAATAAATTTGTAGGTCCCAGCAAATGTCCGGTTTGCTTAAAACCACCATGGATTGGTCAAGTGTCGGAACAGTTTGAAAAATCTCTCAAATTGATTACCGAGAAAACATGTTTTGCTGCTGGATTAGTTTGTATATTTTCATCTAAAACTATTCTTCCTCCCACTCACAAAGAGTCTCTACCCATTTTTTCCTCAAGTTATGTTATCTATGAATTTAAATGCGCGTGCGATTCTCGCTATGTAGGTAGAACAACTCAAATTAAGGTTGAGTGACAGGATTAAGCAACACGTTCCTAGCGGTATTAGAAATAAAACAGTACCATTACGACAACAGCCTTTGCGATATTGTCGCTCAGATTTACCTATTAGTTGCAACTCGGCAATCGGTAAGCTGATGCCTATTCTCATTCAAATTTTAGAATTATCTCGAAGTGTCGGTCAGCTTTTGAATTAAAGATAATGGAGTCCGTATACTGTATATTAAACTTAATGATCCGGATCTTTGCAGACAAAAGGAATTCGTTTTCAACTTGGCGTTATTGTGAGATGTCATCCTATACGTGTGGGGTGACATCATCCGATTGTGATTCAGTTTTTCGATTATTTAATTAGGGCTCGTGTTTTTAATTTTCAGTTAGCAGACGTAGCACTTTGATAAGCGGTCCGCCGAAATGCATCGTGCTATTTTATTTTAAGCCTATTTATTTTCTAAAATCTTTAAACAGTTCTTCTAAGAACTCATTTCTTTTTCTCACCCTTTGCTCCAACATTACGCCATTATTAGTTTTTTTGGTAAATGTGTTTATAAATAAGCAGTTTAGATTTCAGAACGTTCTGAACCTATTACCATTCACCATGGTTAGTACGTTTTACAAAGCTGTATTTAAATTTGTCACCACGACAAAATCATTGTTATAGTACAATGTATTGATTTTAAATATATTAGCCATTTGCCTAACTGATTCAGATCAATAAGAACTTCCAACATAAACTTCGAATCTTTTACAATCCTGGATGTTGTTGTCGTGTTGACTTTGTCCAAAACGTTTGCTAGACGTTCCTCTAGATCGAGCTGCAGAAGCTCACGTTTACTGTATTACATCGATATCTCGATTTTCGACACTAACATAGAACCACGCACTATCTGGTAGGCCCGCAATCACGCGGTACATGCAAGATATTTACATAAAGAGTGAGCTGTAGCTTGAAAGCACATGAGAGCGTCTTGTATGGATCGGCCGTATGCACATGCCCATGATTGCATATTAGAGGACCGGAGCCTAAAGTTGCCTAAAGTCTACCGGGTTCCGGTCAATGAATATTGCTCAAAACACAATCCAAACAATCAAGACCAAAAGTGAAAAACCTCGGCAATTCAGCGTGATTTTACAAGTAGCCATAAAAAGCGAGCTTCGGCAAGCACAAAAGCATTGATATTTTTTTTATTTTGGATTCTTGACTTATTCTTTTATTTTAAAAATAAAAGGATAAATTTTCAATTTTATTTTTATTCTTTTTTCCGAATAACGAGTTCCGTAATTTTGCAGCAACCGAGAATGATCTATCACCATACGTCTTGGTGTTCGATTTTGGATCTGCGGATAACAGATGTACGAATAATTTATCTGTACTGGTTAAGTAATTGAGTTATACAAGCGGGCGCTTGGCCATTGAAATAATCAGAAACATCTTAAAAGTCTCTAAATATCAACTGTAGATCAACTAAAGTCCATCTCTAAATATCAACTATAGATCCCAAATCGTTTTATTTCTGATTCCCGTACAGCTACACATCTGTATTGTACAGGTTACCTTAAATGTTTTAGCAATTGAATTAGAGTTATAGAGGTAAAGTTGGGGTTGGCGTTGGGATTGGAGTTCAGGTTGGAATTTACTTTACCGAAAAATATGATGGCTGTACATTTAACCATATTGCGTTGCGAACCTATATTATTCCTTTAATTATAGCTAAACATGTAACATTTGTTAATATGAATGAAATAGTAAGAACTTCATTCTTACTAAATTTAGTCATTTGATAATCCCATCCTATTTAATATTACTGCAGGTTGAATGTTTGGTGCGCGCAAATAATTGTAATTAACTGTACAAATCCGCATCTTTTTCGGGGTGTGGCTAGAGTGAAAGTTGGTTGTAGTAAAGAGTGGTTTGGACTAATGGTTGGAGTTGGAATAAAAGCAAAAATTGAACGAGCTGTTTAAATAGTTGGAGTGAGAAAAGAGAGTTAAAGTAAAATTGAAGTCGAGCTTACAGTTGTGTGGATGACAAAGTTTCTTGATGATAATTAGGTGCATTCCACATTATGATAGCTCATGTTGCTGGTTTAGGAACTGAATTTTGTCTCTTAGGTTCAAAGCTCCTTGGCTTGGAGAAACCATTATCGTTGCAAGTAACGATATCAATGAAGACACTATCTTATCACTTAATCAACAGGTAATGTATATACTGCACATGCACATGCTGGGTCATTCAAATTAATATTCATTAAACGCGCGTGATATTATTAAATTGTTGAATGATAAAACAAAGATAAAATCGGCTTGAGGTATATGTCATCAGTTTGAGGTATATTGTAATATATAATTTACTAGACATACGTGTCCTCAACAACCCCTCGCTTACTGTTTGAAGTCTTCATAGCGTACAGTGCTTAGTTATTTTACTTGAAAATAGATAGCCCATTAATTTGCCAATCTAAATGGATTTTCTGTGGACACTATCTCTAACACAAAAGCCAGAGCTACAGAGCACAACATTGTGTACTATCTAAATTATATCACCGAATATAGAGTATTTCTACAACCAATTCAGGATGACATGCCTTTCACCCACTTGTATTGTCGCCGGGGTGCTGACACCATATATTCAATCCCTAACATTTCCCCTCACACTGAGTGTGTCAACCTACCCAATCATAAAATATATAAGCCCCCCAGTTATAGGCACCCTGTTTGTTAACAGAAAATACCTTCCAGTAAGCCAATGTAGTAAGCCCCCATGGATCTAAACCCACACGCCATTAGCATTTTTCCTATAATAAAAGTAAATAATAAATAATAATCGATAAAAAAAGTTTGAACGCGGCAATATTCTGTAAGCTGAGGTAGATGAAATTATTAAAATAATTTCGAGGCAGCTACATAACATGTGTAGCAGGTTTTGCTATAGATAATAAGTACTTATTAACCGAGCGCGAGGTCCGTACGGGAAAATATTTTGCTTGAGATCTTTTGAGTACAGACCGAGCCCGAAGGGCGAGGTCTGTACTCAAAAGATCGAAAGCAAAATATTTTCCCGTACGGACCGAGCTTGTGAGGTTAATAAGGAATTTATTATGTCTCGACTACAACGAGAAATAATTTAGAGAAAACATTATTTAAAATGGCTTGCTTTTTTTCTCTAGTCTCCGTAGCATTTAAGATATCATCTTCGTCGGTTAGTTCCTCCGGATAATAGAGTTGGCCGTGCATTTTTTGTTATTTCGTTTAATTTTGCTGTAGTTTGTTGTTTTTGTGCGGGTCCGTACACCGAGTCCGTACGGTAAAGTACGGACCCGCACGTTAGCCAATCAGCGTTCAAATACGCCAGTTCGGACTCGCAAGACATATAATAATAAACATTATTATAAATTCTAGTTAATATTTGTTACTGTTCCACTTTTCTAAATTGGCTATTAAGCGAAAACTTGAGTAATAAAGTGCCAATGTCATGGTTGGTTACGCACGCGTGCTCCGACCAAGCAGAATTGTTTTAACGCGTACGAAACTGACGTTTAGTCTGACCGATGTACTCCTAATCACAGTTATTTCACGAAATGGAATAAATAACGTCTTTCCTCCTGTGTTCCTTCGCAATACGATCCTTAGCTTTTGCAAAAATACGACCAAACGTCAAGAAAGGTTTTTGAGCAACTTTTACGTGGAAACTACCTAAGATTCTTTTAATTGGTTCCGTAATCCCTTGAATATACGGAACAACCGCAAAACCCATCACCGAACTTTCAACTGACGCGGACGCTAATGCTCTTTGTTCATTGTCTTCTATCACTAAATTAGAAATGACAGCAGAAACGGATGAACCCATGGCTGTGCCAAAAACCTGTTGATATACGTCATACATAAAACTGGTTGTGTTTAGACAAAAATTCAGGAATTCTATTAGATCCTCAACAGGCAACGATGTTCTTTGATCTAAAATAACGTCCCGTCCTTGCAGTCTATTGTAATATAAAAGTTTTGTTCTGCGTAGGCAGTCAACACAATTCTTGTTTATGATTCGCTATTCGCTGGTAATATTGAAAAAGGTCCTTTACCAGCGCTCGAAATAACGGGGGATCATTGACCCCCGACTTTTATAATTTGACCACCTAAAATCAGTTATGTGAGGTCAGCATGACCAGTCATATTTTAACGAACCATGGAGCTACAATACTGACAAAACGGCATTGCTTGTTGCATTGCATTGCTCGCATTGCATTGCTTGCCGTTTTGTTTGTTCAATGTGGTGGCAGACCTTGACATATTTTCACTAGCAAAATTACGCTGTCTGAATTAAACGTTGACATATCTATACTCTTAGCGACTTGACTTTGCCTTTTAACAAAATGTCTATGGCAATGTCATGAGTAAATTAAGAAAAGAACACTCTTGTTTTTAATGCACAAATTAAGGAGAAATGATTGACCGTCCAAATGCTATATATGACCGCCCAAATTTACGTCTGACCGGTCATGCTGACCGCTGAACGTGCCAGCGTTATTTCAAGCACTTCTTTGCACTCTTCTCTGTGAAACACATACGCCAAGATGACATTACAATCGTCCTGAACTAATTGTTACAACTCATGTTGTTGATTATTATTGATTGTTCTTATTGATTCGATGTTTTTTTCTTATTGTATTACAGGGTCATTCTATCGACTCATTTGGTATTGGTACACACCTTGTCACATGTCAAAAACAACCAGCTCTTGGCTGTGTCTATAAAGTAAGTATATGAATTGTTGATGAAGTGAAGATACATTTAAACGCACTTAAATTTAGCGTTTCGTCCTGTGATTATGTTGCCAATAATGAGGAAATCCACGAAATTGTTTGTTTGTTTATTTGTTCGTCTGTGGTTGATGATGATCTTTATTTGACCATGGATAGTAGAGAGACTGGCACCAGTTGATCGCTGAACGTGCTGACCGCTGAACATGCTGACATGCGTTTATGGTCGCGTGAAAACCTAGTTGAAAATCGTGACGTCACCAAATCTCCATAAATCTCAACTTTTAGCAATAATACAGCTAAAAATGATAGTCTAACTACCAAAACTATAACAATGCCACTTTACGATGGAATATCCGACTATCATTACTCATTTTATGCGAAAATTTCCAACTTTAGACGGTGAAAAACGCGTCGCAAATTTCAACTAAAACAACGGTAGTTTTTGCGACGCCAGTTTCTTCACAACAAAAAGAAAACAGCTGAAACAAAGACGAGCAACATTTACCTCGAAGTCTTCGTTAGGCAGGTTTGTAAGACGATGAAACTTTTTGGAATCTCAATATAGCTCCCTGAATACGAAAATATGGAGAAGTCGAAGAGAAACTCAGCAAAATATCACGAATTTCAACAAGGTTAGTTTGCTGGCGTCAGCTAGTTTCCTATCCATGCAGTCTTTTTATTATCCATGATTTGATGGAGAGAGTACAGTATTCACATAATTCAGAATAATATTACAGAAGAAGTCGTTTGAATAGAGGCTCACTCTATGAGACCGTATGTATACCCAATTCTTCTCCCTGTATTACCACCACTATATATACAAAACTCGTGACTAGGCTCTCGGCAAAGGCCTCCGTAGTTCAGTGGTCAGAGCACTGCACTAGCATCGCATGGTCGCGGGTTCAATTCCAGTCGGAGGCCTTGGTGTTGCATTTCTCGCAACTGGACCCGTTTTGGTCTTAAAATATATATATTCCAACACTCGAAATTTTCCTTCGCCGTAAATCCTTATAACATACAGTTTAATCGAGTGAAATGCCAAATATTGTTTGTAATATACCCAATTCTTCTCCCGGCATTACCACCATTCACCATTGCATATTAAGAACTCGTGACTAGGCTTTGGGCAGGCCTCCGTAGCTCAGTGATCAGAGCACTGCACTAGCATCGCAGGTTCGCGGGTTCAATTCCAACCGGCAGGCCTTGATGTTGCATTTTTCACAACTTAGACCTGGTTTGGTCTTAAAATGTATATATTCCAACACTCGAAATTTTCCTTCACCATGAATCCTTAATGACCTTGTTTGCTATTTTCAGCTAATTGAAATATCTGGTTTTCCGAGAATGAAGCTCAGTGAAGATGTGGAAAAGGTTTCCATTCCAGGAAAAAAGAATCTTTATCGACTTTACGGATATGACGGTATGTTCCGAAAATCCGACGAGTTTCGTTAGAACCCGTGCAACATTCGTCCGAGTTGTCAATTATTCTTAGCTGTGACGTCATCGCTGCCATGATAATAGGTTTTTAGGTAACTAATTATTTTGTTTTATGTACACCAACAGGGCCATACCCGTTGTTATTTGATTCTCTGGAATGAGTAAAAACGACTCATTGCAAATACATTAAGGTGTATATGCAGTGAAAAATTAAGTTGGAAATAAAGTCTCTTATTATAAAGATTGGCGTTTGCAAGAGTTGTTAGCACTTATTGAAAAAACCTGTATATCTTGGGATTACTGTATATCACATGAGACTTAACATGTTTAGTTTTATGGATGAACATACGCACATGTTCAATTTCAAGTGATTTCGTTACGTTATCCCAAAAATCTACAGGATTCTCAAATAAGTCCTTATGCAGTTTGATGTTCAAGAGATTATGTATTTACATAAACAAATCTTAATATCTCAAAAGGTGAGGTATGAAAGAGTTGAAAATGCCAATCTTTATAATTTCAAGAGTTCATTCAAAGAATCGAGTTTATTTAAAAGGGAATTCTGTACCCAAAAATAAATTACTTTTAAATAAAAGGCCTCCATTATTAGTGACACTGATATTATAGTTATATTAGTTACACAATTATAATAACAATAATTGTCACTGATATTATAGTATTTTTTGTCTTCGCTCCCTCCAAACCTTCCTCCCAACCAACCTTCCTACTACGTCATAAGTATTATGTTTAGAAATGTTAATAGTTTTAGTTTTACGGTATCTGCTCTTGTACTCCAGAAATAACGTTTTCATTCTCGTATTTAATGCTTCTGGACGCCGCCATTTTTGAGTTTCTTTTCAATTTTGACGTCACTTGAGTGCAAGGAACAAAAGACAAGCACTCAATGACGTCAAAATTGAAAAGAAAACCACCGCTGTACAGTGTACATCAATCTTGAGCCGTCGAATAAACGCGAAAATGGCGGCGTCCAGAAGCATCAAATACGAGAATGAAAATGTTATTTCTCGAGTATTTACCGTAAAACTATTAAAGTGCCCATAACCTCAAAATGTTTTATTGTCTTGTTTGGAAGAACTTTTAAAATGATAAAATAACTTCTTTTGAAGATTCTCGTTTCTTTGCTTTCTTTTTGAGATATATCAGTTTGTTTGATATGCAAATGTCTGGAATTTCGTCACACATGCATAATGACTTGTTGGAGAAATGTGTGTATCTCTTTCATTCTCAAACGAAATCATTTAAAATCAAGAAGTTTGGTGTTGTGGGAGAAACACGCACCGACGTGTTATTCACACTTTAGTGTTTTTATTTCATGAACGCAAAGATATATAACATTCTCTGATAACTCATTATGCATGTCTGACGAAATTCCAGATATTTGCATATCAAACAAACTGATATATCTCACAAAGAAAGCGAAGAAGTGAAAATCTTCAAAAGAAGTTACTTTATCATTTTAAAAGTTCTTCCAAATAAGACAATAAAACATTTTGAGGTTAGGGGCACTTTAACATTTCTAAACATAATACTTAAAGGCCTTTTATTTCAAACTAATTTATTTTTGGGTACAGTTCCCCTTTAAAAATCAATATTTCACTGGTATATGCACTTTAATGGTGAATAACAAATCATTCTCAAGGATTCCCAAATGCTTATTCTCTAAATAATCTATTCCTTGTTATGCTCATTTGAACATGTGTGTATGCAACATGCAGACTATTAAACTATTATTATTATTATTATTATTATTATTATTATTATTATTATTATTATTATTATTTATTTGTTAATCACAGCAAACTATCTTAACGCTGGTGTCTTAAATGAGGCATCAAGCTACTTCCCGTGGCCTTAAGTGCCTTGACACACCATGCTTCACTCTTATGTATCTAAAACTTTCCTTAAAATCCTAGCTGATCCCAGTAAACATGCCCTCTGCAACAATTCTAACAAGTTTGACATCTCGAATACCCCAAGCCATTTCTCCAAGCCCTTTGGTAGGGTACCCAACGCACCAATTATGATGGGTACGACTTTTACGGTTTTGCATTTCCAAATTCGTGTAATCTCCCGTTTCAGATCCTGGTAATTTTCAATTTTCTCCTTTTCCTTGCTGTTTACTCTAGTGTCGAAAGGGCAGGCGATATCCAAAATCAGGCATGTTCTATCTTTGTTCAGCACAACAATATCAGGCTTGTTATGGTCAAGAGAGGGTGGTCGGTCTGGATCCTAAAGTCCCATAACAATTTCATTTTGTCTGACTCGAGCACTGGTTCTGATTCATGATTATACCATGTGGTCTCCCTTTCAAAGTCGTATCGCTCGCAGAACTGCCAGTGGATTATTTGCGCAACCTTATCATGTCTGCACAGCCGGTATTGCTTCTGGGCCAGCATCTTACATTCCGCTACAATATGGCTTATTGACTGATCCTCTCTCACCCCATACATCCTGCACGTAGAAGATGTATTTTGCTTATCGATCCGATACTTTATGCTATTTGTCCTTAGGGCTTGATCTTGCGCCGCCATTATCAATCCTTCTGTCTCTTTTTTTAACCTTCCTCTTCTAAGCCACTCCCATGATGTTTTATCTCTTACAGGGGTTTATCCAGATATCTTTGCTTCCTTGCTTCCATGATCGCTGTCTTATCTTTACCCTCATCTTTCTCTCGTATAACTTTTTCCCGATGAATTGAACTGCTTTGAGCATCTTTTCCTTACTATTTTTAATGTATGCATTCAAACTGTTGATCTCAATTGTCACACAGTTCTCAATACTGATCATCCCTGTTCCGCCCTCAGATCGTCTCCACTATAATCTGTCTACATCCGCTTGTGGGTGCAAGGAGCGGTAAATTGTAAGTAGTTTTCTCGTTTTTCGGTCCATGGTCTGAAGTTCTTCTTTTGTCCAATTGATAATACCGGAACCATACCGCACGATAGAGACAGCTCTAGTGTTGATCGCTTTAATAATATTCCCTCCATTCAGTTTGGATTTCAGAATTTTCCTCACACGACGGAAATATTCCTTTTGGACTATTTTTTATTATTATTATTATTATTATTATTATTATTATTATTATTATTTTATTTGTTAATCACAGCAAACTATCTAACGCTGGTGTCTTAAATGAGGCATCAAGCTACTTCCCGTGGCCTTAGGTGCCTTGACATAACATGCTTCATTCACTCTTATGTATCTAAAACTTTCCTTAAAATCCTAACTGATCCCAGTAAACATGCCCTCTGCAACAATTCTAACAAGTTTGACATCTCGATTACCCCAAGCCATTTCGCCAAGCCCTTTGGTAGGGTACCCAACGCACCAATTATGATGGGTACGATTTTTACGGTTTTGCATTTCCAAATTCGTGTAATCTCCCGTTTCAGATCCTGGTAATTTTCTCCTTTTTCTTGCTGTTTACTCTAGTGTCGAAAGGGCAGGCGATATCCAAAATCATGAATATGTTTTTATCCAAAATTATGAATATGTTTACTGGCTCAAAATGTTGACTTCACAAAGAAATAAAGATTTTGAATTACACTTCTTTAAGCTGTTTATAGCTTATGACACCTTGCTACTGCCAGCTAAGAAGGACAAAAGTATAGATACGATTTACTATCTTAAGTCACGGGATGTGACCTGTAGTAATTAGATACTTTCCGGAAATTACAACAAATCCGTGTAAATCAGATATAATAGTAACAAGACGCCCGCTAGGCGTTAACTCGGGCTACTTAGGCTAGTGCCTTGTTGAAAGACATTGTACGCAAATTCAGTTGTGATTTGAATGCAATATACACAAATCTATAGTTGTAGGTATAATGATTAACAGCTCTTCAGTGCACGGGTGGTTACATTTTGCACTGAAATTTTCAACATTACCAAATTGCACACCTGTAACAAATGTATCACAGACTCAACTCTTGCTGGGCGGTAACCGAGTTGCACATGATCCCGTTGTGTCCCACTACTCTGTCTGTACCACCCCGCCAAGCACCTTCCTTATTATTGTTTCCCCTTCAAAGAGCACCGTCCTCTGCATTGTGCTTATTATTCCAATCACACTTTCCTCATCTCCAATAATCTTTTTCACTGCTGTTGTTGCCTTCTCAATACCACCTCCCAGGCATCCGATTATTACTGGGACCACTTCCACTCTATATCCGCTTCTCCTTTCTCTGATTTCAAACACCAATTGCTGGTACTTCTGTAACTTCGTTCGTGTCGCTTCTTCGATGTTCTGTTCTTGAGGGCATGACATATCCACTATCCAAATCTTCCTCTCTTTCTCATCCTCCAGTGTCAAGTCTGGTCTGCGTGCAGAACTGGTCTTTCTCATCCTATACCCAGCACAACTTGTACCCATTCCCCTTCAGCACTTGGCCTTTCTCCCATCTAACTGTATACCATACCGTTTTGTCAGGGAGACCTCTCTCAACAGCCCATCTAACCGCCAGCACCATCAAGGCATTGTTGTGTCCACGGAGATACTCAGTTCCTGCCAAGATCTCACATCCTGCAAGTAGATGTTGTACAGTTTCATCATACTTCTTACACAATCTACATTTTCCATCCTCGCCTCCTATCCCACGTGACACTTTCCACTTCCGAGTCTCCACCATCTGCTCCAACACATTCATGATTCCAGCCATCTTCTGCGGTGTGATGTTTGTATTCAGCCACATAGGGCTCTCGTTCTCCTGCCCTACAAACACTTGGCTCTGCATGACTTTCTTCTTATAATCGTTTTTCAGCTTCGCTATGTATCCGTTCTTCATTCCTTTCTTCAACTCCGTCCAGCATCCTGCCCAATCTTTCTCCATCTTCTCACCACCTCTCCATACTTCTTCCTCTCTAAATTCAACCTCCAATCCAAACTCACGCAGGGCTTGTTCTGCTTCCCTTTTCAGGCTCTTGTATTCACTGTTGTATTCTCTATTCCAAGCAATCTTTATCCAGCGGCTTGGACTACATGCCATATACACTGCCACACGCACTTTAGTTTCCTTATAAACCTGCCGCAAGCATTTCAGACCGCGCCCTCCATCCTGTCTCTTCAGATAGAGCCTCTCGTCACTTGCCTGTCTGCCCAGCATACCTTTCTTGCGTAGTGTACCTTTCACCAGCATATCAAGGTCATATAACTCCTTCTGGGTGAACTGGCATACATTGATGACATATGCTGCCACTGGGATGACCCTACAGTTGATCGCTCTTATGAGGTTCTTATACAGTTCAAGCTCTACAAGACTCTCCAACCTCTCTCGCATTACTTCCTTGATTCTCATCAGTACTTTCTCTTTATCTATTTGCTTTCCCTGTTTGCTCTCCCTTCTCTGGGTCCAATGCCTCCGCCCTCTCTTCCAGTATAGGCACTCCCTCTCCTTTAATCATCTTTCATCTTCTAAATATGATCTCTGCACATTTCTTCACCCCGTACACCGCTCCTGTATCGTTGCTAGCTTTCACGATAATTTCATTAGCGGCTTCCATCTGATTGTGGTTTTCCTGATAGGTCATCAAATCATCGATAAACAGACTATGCGTCCTCTTCGTGTATCTTTCACCAGGGGGTCCCATCCTATATCCTCTTGTCTCCTCCAGCAGCATTGTAACTGGGATCTTAGTCAAGCAGAATCCTACCGGCGAGTAACTGTCTCCTTGTAGGAAGCCACACTTTATTCTAATCCATCTACTCTGCCATTTGTGATTTCCAACATTCAACTCTAACCTTGTCTTCCAATTTCCCATCAGTTTCCGTATCACATTTATAAGCGACTTAGGTAATCCCATCCACTCATACACCATCAACATCCACATCATGATGGACTTTGTCATACGCTTTCCTGTAATCGTAAAACGCGACTACCAACTCCCTCTTGTGCTCTCTCACCTCGTCCATTATACACTTATCAACAAGCAGTTGATCCACCGTCCCCAATACCCCCTCTGAGGCTCCCAGTTGTCCTTCGTCCCAAATCTCATTCCGTCCAGCATGGTCCCTCATGTACCGTCCTAACAGACCAGTGAATAACTTGTACGAGGTATTTAGGCACGTTATTGGTCTATACTCTTCCTCAGATGACAGCTCCTCCATCTTTGGTAAAAGGACTGTCCTACCTAAAGTCACCCATTCCGGGATGCCCTCTGGATCTTCAATCCAGCTCTTCATTGTTTGTTCTAAGGCCTTCCAGGTCCCATTAAACTTCTTCCACCAGAAGTTCTGGATTCCATCTATACCAGGAGAGGTCCAATTCTTCCTCCTCTTTATAATTTTCCCGATGGTCTCCTCACTTATCTCAATCTCCTGTACATCCCTGATCTTCTTTCTCAACTCCTCTTTAATTTTCTCCATCCACGGCTGTTCAGTAGTAATCTTCTCTTTCTCCCACATACCTCCCCAAAATTCCACAAATCTCTCCATTGCTGGGGGCTCACCCTTAAATTTCTTTGTGTTATTCACTCTTTTGTAGAAAGCCCCTTCATCCGCTTCAAACATTGCGTTATTCTTTCTTCTCTTACTCTTCTCCACTACTTTCAATAGTATCACTTTCTTCACCCTAAGCTCATCCAGATGTTTCTCCGAGGCATTCACAAGCTCCTGTGTGCCTACTGATCCTCCTTCCACACACTTCCTCAATTCTTGTAAGATTCGCACTTCTTTTCTGGTTGCTTCTCTTCCTATCGTTCTGCGATGGAGCTCATTATTCACTCTCGCTATTATCTGTCTCAGTGCTTTAATCCGGTTGCGTAGTTTAACCTATGGCCTGGGCTCTCACCTTGACATTCAATGATGTTGCTACTGCTCTTCCCATGGCATAGACTGCGTCTGTGATCTCCTCCAGCTTTTTGCTGTTTTTGAGGTACTCACTTAGTATATTATTTGCGCACTCTGCTGTTTCTGGAGGCAATCTTTTAAGTTTCGGGAGTCTGCTCCTCTTTTCAATGTTGTCCGCATTTGTTGGTGTTAGCTTCATCATTTCCACTGTGAAGACCTCTCTTAATGCTCCTTCTCTCTCTGTGACTACTCTTTCACCCTCTTCTGTTCCTCCTTCTAGTACTTGTTCCACTTCTTTTTCTGACACACCCAACACACTTGTTGTCTCCTCCATTACCTCATCATCAACTCCTGCATCAGCTCCCTCTTCATCACGTTCTTCGTTTCTTTTTCTCACCAGGACAAGGTTCGCAATATCTTTTTCCTTCTTAAATCTAGCAGCATTATCTCTCAACTTCTGATTTTTAGCCTCTTTCCACACTCCTGTTCCCGTTCTGATTTTTAGCCTCTCTCCACACTCCTGTTCCCATCTATCACCTACTCTTCCCATGAAACCAGGTCCACGTTCCCTTTCCTCCGTATCTATCTCAACCAGGCGAACCTTCTTTGCTGTCGTCCAATGAAGGCTCTCTGGTGGCGCCTCATATTCGGGCCTCTCAGTTATTCCTTCTATTCGACCCATTACTTCCTCATCTAATCTAAACCTCCTAGCATTATCCACCAGATTCTGTGCTGAGACAGTTTTCTTTCTCTGTGCCTCATTTAACCATCTCCTTTTAACCCGCTTCATAAATCCGCTTCCTCTCTCTCTTTCCTCAGTTTCTATCTTGACAAGCAGTACTTTCTCCTCCAAATTCCACTCCGGCCTCTTCCCTCTTCCTCGGTTACTTCTAGGTGCTCCAATACTATTCTCAGCTTGCACTGCATTTGTTTGGTTCGGAGCATCTATATCTAATGTTAAGGTTTGATTCATGATTTTCATATCCCAGTAGTTCATATATGGACTACCAGTAAGTTTTACATGCTCGGGAATAATCCGTCCGCCTGAAGTTGCCCGGCTCGCCAGGTAAAGCTCTTCTTAAAACACAGGTCCGCCGCTTCTGTGAGTTGTACGCTCGCGACCTCCTATCGTGTCGGTCACCATTCTGGCATCCCCTCAGCACGTGACTCCACCTTGGGATGACGGGTTTTTCTGTCGGGGTTGTCCTTCCCTTAGACGTTTGCTGCCACGCTAACGAGCTCCATCTGCCCGGGTTTATTTTCTTTTTGGAGTTTACCTTCTCCTACATGGGTTGCCTTCACCACGGCTTAAGAGTCCCATCTCCTCTGCCTGTAACCCTAGGTAGGGGGGCTCGAGGGTACTAACACTTGCCCAAAGTGAACCCTCAGGCTAGTGGAGGGAAGGAGTCGTCTTACTTCTCCATTCTAGACCATTATTATTATTATTATTATTATTATTATTATTATTATTATTATTATTATTATTATTATTATTATAAAGCAGTCTGCTCAACGAAGCTCAACGAAGCTCACGTCTGCTCAACGAAGCTGCCGAGTTATTGATGACCTTCAAGACGAACTACAACAGCAAATGACAGAAGCGTTAAATGATCAACAAAATGAGGACAACGTAGAACAAGACGATGCTGAAATTCCAACTTCGTATTGCAAAGAAAACTTCCCTATCCTAAAAAAGGGAATTAAACTACCGAAATCGCCATTACAATGGTCAACCGCTAACGACTTTTTCAAACTGACCTTTTTAAACCACCCAATCACACCGCACGATTTGAATAACAACATCAACACCATGGCAACAGTTATATACAACTACTTTAGCGAAAATTTTGGACACGTTGATAACCACAACGATGTAAATTTGAGAAAAAAGTATGCGAAATCCTCGGTCAAGGACCTGAAAATCGCCTTAAAGAAATTAAAATCAGAAAACGGAGAAGTGCTAGAAATCAAATTCGTAGCCAAGAAACTGCGCAACCTTCTTAAACCTAATAATGCCGATCAAGATAACATCAACAGTCAAAAGTCAGCGGAAATTGATCATGACAGTGTAATTACTAAAAACTTCTGGGGTTACGTTAAAAGAGTTTTTAAAAAGAAAATTTGCTCACTTCCATCATTTAATATGGCTCAATGCACATCATACTTCACTAAGACATTCTCTGCCATCAACCCAAATAAAGCGTTCAGCATCCCAAGCTGGATTCCAAAATTTGCTTCACCTCAAAAGCCATTTAATCTCGACCCCCCGACCTATCAAGAGATTACCAATGTCATCCGTAAAATGAAACCGTCTGGCTCACCATGTCCACTTGACCAAATATCTATAATCTGTTTTAAACGCTGTCCCTACTTACGTTCCTATCTATCCGACATAATCCACTCAGCCTGGTCTCACGGCGCTGTCCCTTCTGATTGGAAAAAAGCATGTACAATACTTATACACAAGAAAGGAGAGACAGACGAACCAGCAAACTTTAGACCAATAACACTTGAATCCATTCCACTTAAAGTTTTAACATCGTGCATTCGCAATAAAACATTTCAATTTCTTGCGGAAAACAAGTATATAGAACAGAATATCCAAAAAGGCTTCACCCCAAAACTTTCCGGAACACTAGAACATACAGCTCAGATGGCGCATATAATCAACAAAGCGCGCACAAAACAACGATCTCTCGTCATAACATTACTAGACCTAAAAAACGCATTTGGTGAAGTCCATCATAACCTTATTCACGAAGTCCTTGATTTTCACCATATCCCTGATCACATAAAGAATCTCATTAGTAGCCTCTATACCGATTTCAAAACTTCCATCACAGATGAATTCAACACCCCATTCATCACTGTTGACCGAGGTGTGCTCCAAGGCGATTCTCTCAGTCCTCTCTTGTTCAATATGTCGTTCAATACTTTTATTCAACACATCAAGTCTGAAAAATACGGTCAACTTGGCTTCCGGAAACCAAACGATAGTACTACCTTATTCAACCCAATCCACTGGTTACAATTTGCAGACGACGCTGCCGTTATCAGTGGTCAAGAAAAAGAAAATCAAATGCTTCTCAATCGCTTTACGATCTGGTGTCAGTGGGCCAACATGATTATACGTGTGGATAAATGTTCAACATTTGGCATTAAAAAGGATTCAACAAAATCGGTCCAATATCTCCCCAAACTGTTTGTAAATAACCATCTCGTACCACGTGTTGAAAATGGGAAATCGTTTCGTTACCTAGGCCGCTACTTTGACTTTAATATGTCCGAAGAAAATCACAAATCTGAGCTACACGACACACTAACCGACATCATGAATGAAATTGACGAACTGCCATTACATCCAAAAAATAAAATTATGTTGTACAGCCGCTACGCACTTGCAAAAATCTCTTGGCACTTCACTGTTTCTGACATAGGTAAAACCTGGGTGAATGAAAAACTAGATGGTATTGCGTCGAAATATATACGGAAATGGCTTGAACTTCCCATCTCAGCAACACTTAGCAACGTCCTACTTCCTCGCAGTAAGTACGGTCTAAATATCATTCTCCCTTCAACGAAATTTCTTCAATGCCAAACTGTTTCGCGAAAAGCTTTAAAATTATCACCAAATGAAGAAATTAGAAACCTATGGACTGTCACAAGTAATCACAAGAATGTGCAATACGACAAGTACAAAAACACAAAGGACGTACTAAACACTTTCAGAAAAGAACACGAAGAAAGGCTTCAACATCACCTTATTTCACAAGGTTCATTCTTTTCCAACATCATTAAATATTCGACTCTCTCGTTCCACTCCACATGGTCCTCAGTCCAAAGCAAACTCCCTAAGAACATATTTAACTTCACCATCCGATACATCAACAACACGCTTCCGACTCGCAAAAACCTTGTGAAATGGGGAATATCACCTACATCTGACTGTTCATTCTGCTTGCAACCTGAGACCCTACTTCACGTCATTGCTGGTTGCCAAACATACCTAAACGAAGGGCGGTTTACTTGGTGACATGACTCTGTTTTAAATTTTATTGCCTCCTCACTCAACTCCGTACAAAATTATAGCCTCTACGCTGACATACCTGGCTACATCAGCCCATCTGTTCTCACCGGAGATAGATTACGCCCCGATCTTTTGGTAACAATCGAAAACAAATGTATATAATATATTCTCGAACTCACAGTCGGATTTGAATCCAATCTACTCAATAATGCCACCCGTAAGAGACAGAAGTATCAGGAACTAATTACGGAACAGAACAACAATTATGAACAAGTTAAATTTGTGAATCTGTCCATCAGCTCACTCGGAGTCTTCAGTCAACCATCATTAGAATTTATTGAAACGCTGAAAGATCTCAAATTTGACGAACGTTGCCGCAAGTACTTCATGAAAAGAATAATTAACATTTGTATAAGAACCTCATACTATATTTTCTGTAAACGTAACAAAACCTGGGACAACCCAACACTAATGCAAAATTAATATTATATATCATATATATCGTTAATTCAAGTAGACATTGGTGAACTACCTGTAAAAGAGAGGTTTATCATTGTAGTATATATCAATTATGAATAAATAAAGTTTACATTATTATTAATATAGATTAATAAAACCCACACCTATGGGTCAGAACCTAAAGATACTACTTGTACTACTCCAACCATAATCTTCCTTATAATAGTTTCACTCTCCTTTAGTACAGTCTTTTGCATTTCTCTCACTACCCACTGCTTTTGAGACTTCTCATTTATTAGTTTCACTATCTGTTCTTCCAGTTTCTCCTAAACATCCAATCACCAAAGTACTATTTTCGACCCTGGAGCCAGCACGCCTCTCGCGGATTTCAAATGTTAACTCCGATGTTCGCCTCTGCAGGGCAGGCCATGTCAGCCATCCGAATTTTACCTTCCTCGGTATCTTTCAAAGTTAGGTCAGGTCTCCTCGCTGTTGATGTTTTTCTCATCCTGCACTCAAAGTTCCATACAATCTTGTCCCCTTCCATATTACCAGACTGCACTCTCTTCAAGTAAACCTGCCTCTTCCCCATTCCACTACAAATACCATCAGAGCATTGTTATGCCTTCTCAAGTACTGTATAAAAGTTAGAGCGCCGAAACATTGATTCGGAGACCAGGGTTCGATTCCCGGTTGGTGCAGTCTCTTTTTCCATATATGTATTTGACTATATTAAATCCTCTCTAATATTAATTATTATTCTTAAAAGCCATCTGTATACAAGAAGTTGTGTGTCGCTTCGCTACTTTGCAGGGAAGTGCGCTCGAGAGGCATTGCTCTTCGTTATGGTAAAATGTGATGTCTGCCTGTTGGTGTTGAAGGAAAGCGGCGAATTTAATATGTATATGGAAACTCACTGACTGTTCTGACCGTGTCTCATTAGCTCAAAGTTTAGAGCGCCGAAACGTTGATTCGGAGACCATGAGGGTTCGATTCCCGGTTGGAGCAGTCACTTTCTCCATATATGTATTTGACCATATTAAATCCTCTCTATAATATATTATATATATATATAAATCGTGAGAAATGGATCCCAGCCGCAAGGATAATTTCATTTGATGTTGATGTTTTTTTCTAGGAAAAGCTTTTGTTGATTTAAAGATTAGAAATAGTTTCATTTGATGTTGTTGTTTTCCTAGGAAAAGCTTTAGTTGATTTAATGACTAAATGCGACGAAGCTGCACCAAGTGTTAACGAACGGATTCTTTGTCGTCACCCTGTTTTGGAAAACAAACGAGCATGGGTTTCACCGTCTAAAGTCGAGAATCTGTACAAGATTTATTGGAAGGACGGTCGGGTAATGATTTTGTTTGTTATGTTTGTTAAAAAAACACACGTAACTAAGTTAAAAATATTTAATAAGACCAAAGGTTGTTTACTATACTATATAGTCATCAACTATATATAATAATGTTTTCGACTATATATAGTCTAATTACTAAACAATATATATATATATATATATATATATATATACGAAGCTGCACCAAGTGTTAATATATATATATATATATATATATATGTATATATGTGTATATATATATATATATATAATATATATATATATATATATATATATATATATATATATATATATATATATATATATTTATATATATATATATATATATATATATATATATATATATATATATATATATATATATATATATATATATATATATATATATATATATATATATATATATATATATATATATATATATATATATATATATATATATATATATATATATATATATATGCTGTGCTATAGCCATACTATTTGTTTGAACTTTCTGCTGATGAACTATTTAGATACAAGAAAAGGTGCCAACATTAGCTGAGTCAAGGGCACACGTTCAACAATCACTGGAAAGTCTCCGAGGAGATCATTTGAGAACCTTGAATCCAACACCATACAAGGTTAGTTTCCCCTGTTCACACAAGAACGGTTATGATTTAGTTTATTAGATTTATCACTCTTTTAGTGATGATGAGTCAGTTTGTCTCATAATCTGGTGCACTTTTTTCTTTCCGATATCTGGTACTGTATACGGTACGATTTAAACAAAAACGCATGGCTATGTAGATGCAACTTCTCTCTCAAGAAAAAATTGGTGATTTTATTTGAATAAAAATAAAAGATATCTACAATCTTGGACAAAACCTGATAAGACAACATTGTCAAAGGTTATGCATTCACGAATTTAACGTTTTTATTAAAGTGCCCATAACCTCAAAATGTTTTATTGTCTTGTTTGGAAGAACTTTTAAAATGATAAAGTAACTTCTTTTGAAGATTTTCGTTTCTTTGCTTTCTTTTTAAGATATGTCAGTTTATTTGATATGCAAATGTCTGGAATTTCGTCACACATGCATAATGACTTATTGGAGAAATGTGTATATCTCTTTCATTCTCGAACGAAATCCTTTAAAATCAAGAAGTTTGGTGTTGTGGGAGAAACGCACACACGTGTTATTCACACTTTAGTGTTTTTATTTCATGAATGCAAAGATATATAACATTCTCTGATAACTCATTATGCATGTGTGACGAAATTCCAGATATTTGCATATCAAACAAACTGATATATCTCACAAAGAAAGCGAAGAAGTGAAAATCTTCAAAAGAAGTTACTTTATCATTTTAAAAGTTCTTCCAAATAAGACAATAAAAAATATTGAGGTTAGGGGCACTTTAACCGTAAAGTTATCCTAACGCGATTCTTCCAAGCGGACAGACAAAGATTGAATTTTGTGTCAAGAAATCAACCTTGAACAGGCGAGGTTTTTTTTTATGAATATGTAGTTTAATGAAATTGAGTTGCTATAGTCTCAACAGGTTTGACAAAAATTAGGTTTATATTTTCCCCAAAGTCCGTAATCCTAGAACATTGAGCTTTCTGATTGGCCAACTGGCGGTCCCTCACAGGCTAAATCCACCCGCAAAAAGTTTAATTAAAATCTATCATGCAAAGAGGTGGAAATGGCCAAGAAGGTACTACTTACATGTACTAACTAAAAAACCATTAGTCGTACTACATTAAACACAGTCCATTAATGTTCAGAAGAGTATGCGCACCTCAAGCAGACAAATGTTACCCCGATCAGTCTGGACATTATACGGACCTCGCTCCGCACAGTGAAGACTTTGGGCAATGTTTTCCCAAGACGAAGTTCCTGTTTGGTAAATAAGTCAATAACATCATTTATATGTCTTTTTAGGTTTCCATCACGGATTACTTGTACGAGTTTATGCATAAACTGTGGCTTGACAGCGCGCCCATCGGAGAACTAGCGTAAGGGCATTCCAGCTTTACAGCAGTAAACTTTATCCAAACAAACTGAATTAGTTTCAATCATTGAATGAATTTATATACTTATAAATGTAATAATGATAGGACATGCATGATGACATAATTTCGGACGTATTTACGTTAAGGATATAGCTCCAGGGGGCGGATCAAGGACCCTGGTTGACATATGAATTAAGCGACTCTGCAGGAAGACATCTCATCTCCACAAAGTAGAGCGGAGCCTCTCAAACCGCGAATATATATATAGATATATTCGTTTGAGAGGCTCCGCTCTACTTTGTGGAGATGAGATGTATTCCTGCAGAGTCGCTTGAGAATAACGGCGATTTTAAATATGAAAATCTCTGACTGTCCTGACCGTGTCTCAATATAATTCAGTGCTGCAGAACACCGATGCGTTGATTCGGAGACCTCGGATTCGATTCCCGGTTGGGGCAGTCATATTTTTCGTATAATTATTATCAATGCCCATATAATGGTTTTCCGTGTTTGTATAGACGTGTGATGTTGCAAGACTTTAGAAAAAGCGGTAAAAACAAGAGCCACTAGGCGAGCGTTTTTTAGATGAGTATTAAAATACGAATAAAAAATACTATATGATGTACTTATAATAGTGT
The DNA here is from genome assembly GCA_035772405.1 of Chrysogorgia sp. JL179-B06. Lineage (NCBI taxonomy): Eukaryota > Metazoa > Cnidaria > Anthozoa > Scleralcyonacea > Chrysogorgiidae > Chrysogorgia > Chrysogorgia sp. JL179-B06. The sequence goes on from JAYKKM010000448.1 coordinate 646,234, forward strand.
TCAGCTCTCTCTGACAAAGGGCCCTCGCTCGAAACGTTTGCTAGATATCCTATTCATTACTTCACCACAGTTACTAAAAAGTAATTTTGATTTACATCTTCGATAGTGATAATGAACCTCTGCATGGCTTTGTGTGCTATTATTTGTGTTCTTGTCACCAAAATCAAAACTGGAAATAAATATCGTCGAGCGATTGAGTCGTATAGCGAAATGTGAGAGAAGCAATTTAATATATGATACAAAGATAAAAACAAAATTAATGTACAAAAATATGAATTCAATGCATAAATGCATGCCATTTGGTTGTTTACAGACAAAACTATGTAAATATGTAATGATCATGCAAACACAGTATTAAGGCATACTAAAATATTAGAACAGAAACTGGCCCATTTAATGTGGTGAAGACAAAAGAGTTATTACAAAATCTACCTCAGTACATGCATCATTGACTGCTTACTGCTTAGAACATACCTGCATTAAAATAGAATAGGTTACATACATAGAGGTCGATGAAAAACACTGACAAAATAGTGTTGTTACAGTCACTACAAAATTGAAGTCAATGCTTATAAAACAGTTCGATTGATTGTGCATGGATTGAACATTGGAAATGTAGATTAGCATTTCTACTACAAGGTTATAAATATTGCTAACTGCAGTAAGTTTGACTGTTCAATCTTCCATGCATCTTGTTCGTCCGTCGAGTCAACGGGTTGTGCTCCTGACTGATGGTCCAGCACTCTTTCCAGAACCCACACTGGCTCTCTGGTCAATCGGTTATTTAGCTTCTTTCGGTTATATTTAGCACGATCCTGGCAAGTATCTTGCCTGTAATGGGGTTGACCAAGGATATACATAATATATAGAATTATCATTGGTCATTGAGCCATAATAGTATTATTGAGATAATAGCACATTATTCAAATATCTTTGCTCCAAATGGTTTATGTTTGTTCCAAATATGTTTGCTCGGTCGTGAGTCATAACATAGTTACTAGTTTACCAATACTATTTATACAGAAAATTCTCGCTCTTGCAACGCTTTTAATGATAAAAAATAAAATATCATGCACTTAATCTAAAAATTGCGCTATTATCTCAATAATAATACATATTTCAATTAAGAAATAATTTTCCAACGCAACTATAGGTGATAAATCAGACATATAGTTTTACGCTACTGTGGCTTTTTGAACGTAACTTTAAATGTTAGTCCATGACCCAACGTTTCGACACTTCAATCTAGTGTCTTCATGCAACTTCAAGGCCTTCCGGCTGCAATTGAACCCGCGACCCTGCATGCAACGATGCTAGTGCAGTGCTCTGAACATTGAGCTACGGAGGCCGTTCCAAATATATATATGTTTGAAAGTTAATATATATATATAATATATATATAATAGGATAGAGCACTGCACTAGCATCGCAGGGTCGCGGGTTCAATAGCGTAGAGTCTATAGCGTAGAGTCTGCTATTAATAGCTAAAAAAGCGGACAAACAAACCAAATTTGACTCACAAATGATTGCAAATGAGCTATTTCTTTTGTTATGGCCGCAAGAATTATGGGTAAAAGCGGACAAACATCGGTACTGACGTCATCTCGACGGAGCGCTATTCCAGCCGGAAGGCCTTGATGTCGGTTTGGTCTTAAAATGTATATATTCCAACACTCGAAATTTTCATATATATATATATATATATATATATATATATATATATATATATATATATATATATCAGCTATTGAAAGACTAGGCAGGAAGCGTAATCTAATTAAAAATATCAAAATCCAGCATATTATTTTCATAAAAGCCATTGAGTCGGACACGATAATAAAATCATAATGTTTAATAAATTTCTAACGTTTCGTTGTTATTGTCGCAACATCTTCAGAGAATAATTTATATGAGTGCAAGCGACTAATATATATTTACAGTGTTGTCAAAAAATATGCATGCAATAACCAATTAGAGAGTGTTACTATAATAAAAGTGACAGACAAAAAGTAAGATTATAAAAGAAAGAGTGGCACAGAACCACCAACAGAGAAAGGATGTTAAAGCCTGGTTCACATATAGTTGTAATTGTTGTAATTCCGTCGGCGATTGTCGCCGATCAAGTCTTACAACAATTACAACTTAATGGGAACGCGAGTTGTAATTGTTGTAATTCTATCGGAGTTGAAGTTGAATCAGGTTCAACTTCAAGTTGAATAGAGGTTGAACGTGGAATTGAGAATAGAAGTTGAATCAGGTTCAACTTCTACAACAATTACAACAGTCGCCGATGCATCAACTTTTAATGAGAACACTTGTCGCCGACTGTCGGTGACAGAAAAGTGACACGTGATATTAATATATGTTCTTTAGTTTGGTAGTATGCATTCACGTGCAAAGTTTCAAGTAATTTTATTGGATAACTTTGAAGATATACACGAATTTTAGAATTGCCACAATGTTGTTTGCCTGCTTTGACGTCATCACATGCCTCATTAACATATCACAAATAACTGAATAGATCAAGAACGAAAATAGATATCGAAGAATTGTTAAAGCCATTCTTCATCATTTTAAGTGCTCTTTCAAACATAGAATTATCATTTTTGGGGTCATGTGCACTTTAACATAGTTTGGATGACAAGATTTCCTGTCAATTAGGCCATACTGATGGGTATCTTTCGGCTTACAATATAGATAGGTGGTAATAGATCCTGCCGATAGAGACACTAGTACATCCAAATATGCCAGAGGATTAGCGACACTCCACGTAAATTTGATGGTTTGGTGAAAATAATTTATGGCAGTAAAAAATTCATCAAGAAGAGTTCTGCCATGTGTCCAAATAATAAACACATTATCTAAAAATCGCCACCAAAGCCATGGTTTAAAAATAACATATTGAATAAAATTATTTTCCAGATCTGCCAAATTTGGTGCTCATGGCCGTTCCTAACTTTTGGTGAAATATCTTATCATCGAAAATAAAATAATTATTTTCCAATACTATACGTGCCAAATATATATATGTATATATATATATATATATATATATATATATATATATATATATATATATATATATATTATATATATATATATATATATATATATATATATATATATATATATATATATATATATATATATATATATATATATATATATGTATATATATATATATATATATATATATATATATATATATTTATATATATATATATATATATATATATATATATATATATATATATATATATATATATATATAATATATATATATATATATATATATATATATATATATATATTTTCGCTTACCTCAAAACTGGTCTGCTACAACTTGTTTCATCTGTAAAAGAATCTTCTGCCTGAAGATTACTACTTATATATATATATATATATAAGTAGAGTGCTGCGTAGACAGTGTTTTGAATATATAGCAAAGAGAAAAGGTGGTAAACTGCCAAGAATTTAGTGACCAGATACTGACGTTTCGAGCGGAGCCCTTCATCAGAGTAAGACGAGATGAAATAAAATAAATAGGGCTTATATATATATGCCAAAAGGGTGTCACAAGTAGAAAGTAGCCAATCAAATGCACGGGAGATAAACAAAGTAATAATTAATGAGATGCGAAAAGTTAAATCATTTGCTATTTTTACAGTCGATCAGAGGGGGAGGGAGAAATGACAGGTCCAATATTAAGGGGATTAGGCGATATTAAAGCAGATAAATGCCCTAAAATTTGCGATAAATGCCATAAA